>CM044111.1:6136898-6566131 GCA_024174645.1 Lemna minuta | reverse complement strand
ATGATCCAAGAGGACAGTTATGAGAAATTACAGAGGAAGATGACTCTCCGGTTGAAACTTTCAGCTGAGGAGATGAGCATAAACGTGATCCTTGCCACTTGTGGTAGGCGGCCCATGCGGCTCATGGGGTCTTCAAATTGAAAACCCCTCAGTGATTCTCCCCTCTACAAAGCACAATGACATTTCACTGAATTCTCCATAGTCCTCTCTCTCTCGCTACATTTTTTAACTGGTAGTTTGGGCAATGGAGCATAATTTGTGATAAATAGAGAGTGTTTATCTTGGAGGAGGGACCATCTAGGCGAGAGCCAGGCTAATGGGAATCTTTTCTAGTCCCTTTCTCCTTCGACTTTCCGTTCTAGGGTTTTCCTCTCTGATATCCGGATGTCATCTCGCATGGGCCGGATATAGCACGTACCTGGATGACGGCCGCATGTTGGGTGAGGTGGTTGGAAGAGGGACGACAGAAAATTGGGAAATGGACGGATGATGTGGATGAAGGATCTCGGATGACGGGTGACGTTAGATATCGCAGGATGAGACCCAGATATCCCGAAGCTAACGGTGTGTACATACTCTTTATTACGGGAGGACTGTTCAAGACCTATTCTTGCGTTCGAGGAGTCGGGAAGTTGCAAGCGCCACTATTCCGAATTGGGTAACCCCAGAAAGGCAGATCCTGCCTTTCCTTGGGAAAGAGTCTGCTGGGTCCATAAATAAGCGCTCATGGTAGCAAATTTTCAATTAACTGCATAACCAGCCACACCCACAACTCTCTGCGCTACCATGCACGGTGAAACCTTGTTACTCCACGCCAATGGGTCACGGCTAAAGTCCTTCAAGACCCGGTGGATCCTGAGGGCAGTGGAATCCAGACCAATTCTGTCGAATCGTCCTCCATCATGATTCCCTTTGCCGACTTCTAACTCCTTCACGTTTCTTGGCCGGACATCCGTCGCGATCGCAGAGCAAGCACCCCCCGTGGAGGAGCCCATTACATCAGAAACGCCAACATTCCCAGGGCTCTCGAAAACGACACCAGGCCTTCGTCGTGAACAGTGAAAAGCCCCCGAATCTCACGTATCTTATCTTCAAAGAGATAGATACAGAGGGAGGTAGTCTTGAGGGTCATAGAGAAAGAGATAGAGATAGAGACAGGGAGATAGTCTTGAGAGTGATAGAGAGAGAGAGAGAAAAAGAGATATAAAGAGGGAGATATTATTCAGAGCGATAGAGAGAGAGAGAGAGAAAGTGAGATATAAAGGGAGATATTTTTGAGAGAGATGGAGAGAGAGAAAAACGGAGGTATACGGCGAGATATTTTTGAGAGCGATTGAGAGAGAAAAAGCGCGGTATAGAGGGAGATATCTTTGTTCGGTATAGATAAATAGAAAAAGAGAGATAGAGAAAGACATCTGTGAGGGAGATAGAGAGCGAAAGAGAGAGAGACAGAGCACTCTCATCAAAGACGGTTGTTCGAATGGACCCTCGTAGGGAATGGCGGCCGGAGCTTTATCTGCAAAAACAGATGGTTGGCTAGGACGGACCTATCCTCGCCCTGCCATCCCCTTGGGTAAATTCTCCCCAACTCTTGCCTTCTTAATCCCCAACCCCCCCCCCCCCCCCCATGGTCTCTCCATAAAGATAGAAAAAGGCCACGAAGGAACTATGCGCGTATAGATTGAGAGAAAGAGAGAGAGAGAGAGAGAGAGAGAGAGAGAGAGAGAGAGAGAGAGAGAGAGAGAGAGAGAGAGAGAGAGAGAGAGAGAGAGAGAGAGAGAGGCACGGGAGGGAGGGCTGGGGCGAGACAGGCGGAGGGAGGGGAGGGAGGGTGGGCGAGACAGCGGGGGAGGAAGGGAGGGAGGGCGGGCAGAGAGGCGGGGAGGGAGGGGAGGGAGAGGCGGCGGGAGAGAGAGGGAGGGTGAGACAGCGGGCGAGAGCAGGCGGGGGAGGGAGGGAGGGCGGGAGAGTGAGGCGGGGGAGGGAGGGCGGGCGAGACATGGGGGAGGGAGGGAGGAGGGCGTGAGAGTGAGGCGGGGGAGGGAGGGGAGGGCGGGCGAGAGACAGCGGAGGAAGGAGGGAGGCGTGCGAGAGAGGCGGGGGGAGGGAGGGAGGAAGGCGGCTGGAGAGAGAGGGAGGGTGAGACAAAGCGGCGAGGGGAGGGAGGGCGGGAGAGTGAGGCGGGGGAGGGAGAGGGCGGCGAGACGATGGGGGAGGGAGGGCGGGAGAGTGGAGGCGGGGAGGGAGGGAGGGAGGGAGGGAGAAAGGGAGGGGAGGGCGGGCGAGAGAGGCGGGGGAGGGAGGGAGGGGAGGGAGGGAGGGCGGGAGAGAGAGAGAGAGAGAGAGAGAGAGAGAGAGAGAGAGAGAGAGAGGTGGACAAAACGTGGATGGAACGACGTGGCTGCCCACATCGTTCCACTCTTAGCCGGCTGCCCACGTGGACTCTCCGCATTGTCCACGTCAGCAGCGAGACTCATATCTGACAAAAAAAAAGTTTGGACTCATATCTGGTACATTTGATAAAGTTCAGACTTTTTTATGATATTAACCCTTTTGTTAAAATGGTGTACAATATAATCATGAATAAGACTCACAAGTTTGGTGCACAATATTATTGACGTGACGAAACCGCGAGGTCGTCGATTTCAAGCGGTATCGCGTCAAAAATTATACCGAACTTACCAATTTGATGAAAATGTATCGAATTCAAGGGTATAATGGTAAATACGGGTCGAATCCACAAGGAATTTAGGAATTTTCAAGAGATCTTTTAGAATTTGGTCAAATCGGACAAGAAATTGATGGAAGAAATTGGGGAAAATGGTATTTTTAGAAAGAAGACTTCAAATCGATTCCACGGAATCAAAAATCGTCAAAATCGGACTTGATTTCGCGGAGAAATCGTGAATTGAAGTGGAGAGAATTTTTGGAAGATCGAAATCGCGATTTTGAAGGAAATTTAACAAAATTGAAATGGAAATCCTATTCTAAACAGAAATTAAACATGATTGGGAGGTAGATAATGAAAAACCGCTTCCACTAAACCCGTTTTGCGATCAAATCATCGTGATTATCACGAATAATCGCGAAGAACATCAAGAACGCGATGACGAGCTTCAAGCGTCGATTTCTCACTCGATACTTCACCAAATCTCGACTTCTACCCCTCCGTGGATGCGGAATTGAAAGAGGAAGAGGAAGAACTCAAGAGAAACAAGATTGAGAGGTGTCTGGACAGTCAATTGCTTGAATCTCAAACTCGGATGCTTAGAATCGTGAAGAACATGTCTATTTATACTAAATTTGGGCGTAACCGTCCGATCGTTTCGATCGACGGTTACGATGAAACGTCCATCGTGGACCGTTTCAAATAAGTCGTGGCCGTCGGATCATGATGGGCGGCCACGATTTGATCCCGGGAGATAAGCCTTATAAAAACGCTTCACATTTCGCCCTTTCGATGCGATCCAGCGAGTGAGGGTCGATCGCGCCGATTGATCTCGGCCGTTATAACGCTTCAAATTGACGCACGTGGCTTGATCGTGATCCGGTTGTCCGCGCTCCACACGATTGACGCGTCTGATGCCGCCACGTCGCAGGTAATCTGACCGTTATAATAAATTTAAATCCCACGTGTTCTGATCGCGATCAGTGATCCGTGCTCCACGCGATCGACGCCTGTCGATCGATCGCGCCTTCGATCCGACATTCAGCGCGCTTCCACGTCACCTGCAAGGTAAGTCAAGTGTGGGGATTAGTCCCACACGGTAAAAAAAATTAAAACTGACCACTATATAAGGTACGCCGAATTAAGGCGTTTGAAACACTGTCCCCTTAGACATGGGGGACCCCCTATACTATATTAAATATAATATTAATACTAGATATGTATACGCGCCACGTAGGCGCTGCGCGGGTCTGCGTGGCGCTGCCACGTGGCCTCGCGTGCCACGTCGCATCCACGCGGGCCCCGCGCTCTCTTTTTTTAATTTTTTAATTTATTTTTATTATTAAAAATCGGTTAAAAATCGAAAATAAAATAAGAAAAATAGTTTAAAAATCCGGAAAAAATCCCTAAAAATAGAAAATTCATAACTTTTAATATATAACTCCGATTTAATCCAAATTTCTTTCATTTGATCCAAAATTTAATTATCTATTATTCTAAAAAGTCGAAATTAATAAATAATGAGAGTTTTAAATTTTATTTTCAAAAATATAGTTATTTTTAAGAGATTTTAACTTAGGAAAATATAAATAAATGTCTATAAATGCTTTCTCTCATTATTTTAACTCTAAAAACATCTATAATCTCAAAAATAAAGATGGGTCATTAATTTATTCATCTTAAAATCATTATTTTTAACCCTTATTTAAAGTATTTTTGAGAATATAGTGACTTTTCATATAATAATAGAAAAATACATATAAGTATGATAACATGCATGAAAATGAAATCATTTATACTTAAATATGCATCAAAAATCATGTTTTATGCTGTAAATATCGCATGTTATCAATTATCTCACTCTATATACAGAGGGTGAAGACCTAATCCTAGAGATTGAACTCTTGATTGTTACACTGGTCTCAAAGGACTGGGGTTTCTATTGACCTGATTGTTTCCTAGGGTGCCATCCCATTAATATCCTCTCAACAACTCCTTCCCTTTTCCATCTATTCAAGGCCAAAAAACACATCATGATGTTGTATTCTCTTCACATGTCGCCTACAAAATATAGTCACTTGGGATATTCTCTATCATCCCCCACCATTACATATAGTGCTTGGCAACACTGACCCTCTAAAAGCTGTCATCTCAATGCGCGAGCACTTAAGCCCTATGACAATGTGAATGCATCACATGTATATGATGTTTACATACAAAGCATTTGTATGTTTTACACACAAAACATGCACCACCGCCATGTTTACAAAGAGCCCAAAAGTACTTCGCACATGAAGAGTTGATAAGTCGACCGAGAGCTTGTTGACACCGCCCCTATGTCATTATTTACACTATCTCGGATCTTTGAAGTCAAATCTATCTTCGTCAACTTTTATTCAGATACTACACCACTCTCCCATAAGCAGCATATTCACATCTAATGCCTCTTCTACGGCTTGAAACTTCAAATTATCTTTATCTACATGCTCCTTGAAAAATTTGATCGGTCGTTTGGCTACTTATTGTGAGACATTAGAGATATCATCTCATGACGTGATCGACTAGAGTGAGAGAAGAGAGATGAGAGAATAAATAGTCTCTTAAGTACTGCAGGACTACGATTTATATGGGAAAAAGGGAGTGGGAGAGCATGAGGACATGGGGTAGTGAAGAACGTGGGATAGTGGAGAACATGGGCCTTCTTGGGTCACCCCAACATGGGCATTAAGTGTCATTCTAACACTTATAAATTCTTTTTTTTCAAATAACTACTACACAACACATGTCGCATGTAGATTTATAAAACATTTCATTTCCTCGAACCGAATTCTAACATATCAAATTGGAGAAATATCTTCTTTATATGTTTTCAGTTTATTTCCTCTATTCGTTTGGTTTGTTTTTGAGTTTTTATGAGCATTAAAAATATTGATATTATAAAAATATATCATAAGAATTTAGAAAATAAAAATTGAATAAGGATTCATTGAATAAATTAAAAGTTTCAAACCGTAGTAATTTACTAATAGTCAACAATCAAAATTTGAATCATATTAGAGTATAGTTTGGAAAGTTGAGATTCCAGTTTAGAGATTCACCACCTATTTGCTCAAGGGTTTTCTTCATTTTATATTGTGTTGATCTCTTTGATGTCTAGAGTTAGAGTATAGCCCCCATGGGACATTTTCTTCATGTATCACCTTCTCTTGTATAATAAGGGTTGGTGCCCCACTTGACGGACTATCACCTAGAACCAAAGTTGACACCACTCTTGATTGATTGTACTAAAGGAAAAAGACTCCCAAATGCAGTTTATGCAGATGACCCAAGAGAAGGTCTCAATGTAGCCAATGCAATGTGTCTGAGTAAATCTCACAACCACCAATTGATCCTTATGGTTAGCCATGACGAAATGAATTTGCGTAGTCATTGAATACACACAAATCTGTGTCAAAACTAATACCAAACTCACTAATTTAAAGAGATAATCACAAATTAAGGAGGATAGTGATGAATAAAGGTCGAATCCACGGAGAATCAAGGGATTTTTTAGATATCTTTTGAAATTCAATCAAATCACATGATGAAATGTGGTGAGAAATTAGAGAAATATATATATTTGGAAAGAGGACTCAAAGGCAAATCCACGGAATAAAAAATCACAGAATTTGGATCAAGATTCACGGAGAAATCAACGAGTGAAGTAGATGGAAATTTCTGAACACGATAATTACGAAAAATCGAAATTAAAATTGACTAAATCTATGATTCGAATTTGAAATCTAATGTTATAAGAAGAAAGATTAGGACAAAAAATCAAATTCTAACCCAAGATAGCCCTTGAGTTGATCTAATTTCTCGCCGGATCAAAGGCTTTTTATTCGCAAATTCAAAAACAATTGTTGGCGTTCAAGAGTTGATTTCTACCAATTCTCTTGACAAAATCTCATTTTCAAACACTTCGTGGATGCGGAAATGAATCTAGAAGCAATTGGAAGCAAGATATTAAAGGGATTTGGTGTCTAGATAGTTCGATTACTTGAAGAACCCAAGAATGATTTACAATGTCAAAGAACATCTCAATTTATAGGGCAAATTGGGTGTAACCATTGGATCGAGATTTAATTCTTCGATCAAAAGTTTTGATGAAATTCCAGACTTCAAATCGTTACGATTAAGTCGTGCTTGTTGGGTCTGAGATGGATTGTCGAGATTTCGCCATGTCGCGCATGTTATAAGTAACGTGTGAAACACTCACCGTTTGATCTTGATCCGACACTTCAGATGTGTTTCCATCGGTTTTAATCTCAGCCATTATAACTCCTCAGATCAACGGCTGAGATTAAATCATTTTCAAAATGATTCACCAACGAATGAGATTGTGCCGCGTACCCCCCGACTTAAGTGACGATCAACGGTCTTCATTTAATGCGCGTATCGGACGATCCATGTAACTCCACGTCACCTGCGCACTTAAAACAGAAAAATAAACTCCCACATGACAAAAAATCAGAAATTTGATACGTATATAATGTGTACGCAATTAAGGGGTTAGCGAAAATCCTTAACAGGGTGCTTTCTCTTTAATCACATACACACGCGCACACATGTGCGCATACGCGCACTCACATGGGCGCACATGTGGTGGTCTCAAATGTCACCATGTGGCGCCACTTTTTTTACTGTGCCACATCATCTGCCATGTCAGATCACGATATAATAAGTAATTTAAATGAATATAATTCAAAATAAATTGAATTAAATTCAAGAAAATTCAGAAAAAATCTAGAAAATCCCTAAAAATTAGAAAATTCATATCCTTTAAAATATTAATCTAAATTAATCCAAATTTATTTCATTGAATCAAAAATTAAGTTATCTATCATTCTAAAAATTCAAATTTGATAAATAAAAAGTGAATAAATTTTTATTTCAAAAATATACTTATTTCTTTTAGAATTTAAAACTTATAAAAATAAATGAGTATAGAAAGTGAGTTCTCTTATTATTTAGCATTAAAAACTAATTATAATCTCAAGTAAATATGAGGATAATCTAATATTTAAAATATTCTTCTTGATTTATGATAATTAACCCTAATTTAATGCATTATGAGATTATAATGACTTTTTTCATTAAATGAGAGATAAACACTAAAAAATATGATAACATGCATTAGAATGAAATATTTTATGCCTTAATTTTCATTAATAATAATATATTTTCATGTATAATTTGCATGATATCAAGCCACCGTGCCACTACGGTGATATCTAAGAGTGAAAACCTACTTGGAAGTCACCATGTTGGCATCAATGTGGCATGGTACTAATCCCATGCACCATGATGCACGCGAGAATGATACTCAAGGTCCATAGCCACTTCCATTCAAGTACATTAAGAGCTTCACGATATGAGTTGAGAAACAATTTGAAGGACATGGCTAGGGCAAAGATGTGGTAGGTGAGATGAAAGAAATCATAGGAGATAAAGTGGTATATGGTACAATGATTACAAGAACATGTTATGTAAGGCAATAGTAAAGTAGAGATTAGTGGAGAAGAGGCAAAAAATACAGTAGAGGATTCACTCAAGGACATGATGGAATTTGAGGCTTGATAAGCCCTACAAATCTAATTACAAAACTTGAGTGCAACTCAAGATATTGAAATCGCGAATTCAAAACATTACTCACCATGGACCAATAATCCTATCAACTAGTGTAGATCAAAATCAACACCTATAGGGTTTCTAGGCACTTTGAAGTTTTTCAAATGTCCAATCTCTAGAGGTATTGATAACATGCTAATTATACATGATAATACATGATAATTAATGCATATTAAGACATAAAAGATTTAATTCCTATGCATGTTATCATATTTATGAGTACTTATCTATCATTTTATAAAAAAAAATCATTATAATCTCAAAATACTTTAAATTAGGGTTAATTATGATGAATTAAAGATAAGTAATTTTATAACCCATCTTTACTTGAGATTATAAGTTATTTTTAAAGTTAAATAATGAGAGAAATCATTTTTATAAACATTAATTTAATTTTCTAAGTTAAAATCTTAAAATAAATTAATATATTTTTGAAATAGAAATTAAATCTCTCACTATTTATTAATTTTGACTTTTTAGAATGATAGATAATTAAATTTTGGATCAAATGAAAGAATTTTGGAATAATTTGGAGTTATATTTTGAAAGTTATGAATTTTCTAATCTTTAGGGATTTTTCTGGAATATTTCTGAATTTTTAATGAATTTCTAAGGATTTTCTAAAATTAAAAATTGAATTTTCTAATTTAAAATCGTTTTTAAAGCGCGCAGGTGACGTGGCGTGATTAGAGCCGTCTGATCAGATCGCTGATAACATGCTAATTAGACATAATAATACATGATTATTGATGCATATTAAGGCATACATGATTTCATTCCTATGCATGTTATCATATTTATGATTATTTATCTATTATTCTATGAAAAAGTCATTATAATCTCAAAATACTGTAATTTACGGTTGAATATGAGGAATTAAAGATAAATAATTTTATAACCCATCTTTACTTGAGATTATAAGTATTTTTAAAGTTAAAATAATGAGAGAAATCATTTTATAAACATTTATTTATTTTTCTAAAGTTAAAATCTTAAAGAAATAAATGTATTTTTGAAATACAAATTAAATATCTTTTTATTTCTTAATTTTGAATTTTTAGAATGATAGATTATTAAATTTCTAATCAAATAAAAGAAATTTTGATTAATTTGGAGTTATATTTTGAAAGTTACGAATTTTCTAATTTTTAGGGATTTTTCTGAATTTTTAATAAATTTTGAGGATTTTCCAGAATTAAAAATCAATTTTTTCTAATTTAAATCGATTTTTCAGAATATTAAAAGCGCGCAAGTGACGTGGCCCAATCAGAGCCGTTCGATCGATCGCGATGAGGAGGTGACATGGTAGCGTGTGGGACGTCCGATCGCGCGTGTGATATCGGCCGTTGATCTTCACTTAAATTGATGGACACACGTGGCTTAAATCAAGTTCACCGATCGCGTCTAATCTACATCGTTGATCACGAGAGTTATAACGGTCGAGATTAAACGACCGTAAAACGTATCTAAAGAGTTTGATCGAGATCCGACAGCGACCGTTTTAAGGCATTTTATAACGCGCGTCGACGTGGCTTTATCTCAAGCGTCCATCTGCAATCCAACGGACGAGACTTAACTGTAACAATTCGCAATCAACTGTTTCATCAGAGCCGTTGATCAGTTTCATCGGACGGTTACACCCAAATGCCCTATAAATTGAGATGTTATTCCAATTTGTAAAGCATTCGAGAGAAATTCAATCCAATTGAACTGTTTAGACACCAAATCTCTTGAATCTCTTGATCCCAATCGCTTCTAGACTCAATTCCACGTACACAGAGTGCTTAAGATCAAGACTTGAGCGAAAGATGAGGAAGAAATCGACACTTGAACTCCACGAATTGCGATTTTTGGATTTTGATGAATATCCATGATTTCGGGGATTAATTGGGTTAATCCAATCGCAATTGTGGGTTAGTGGAAGCGGTTTTTCCTAATCTATCATCTAGAAGTGTTTAATTTTCATTTATATTAGGAATTTAGATTAATTTCAAGTTAATTTTTTATTAATTCACGATTCCGATTTTCGGAAATTACCCATCACTTCGATCTTCAATTTCTCCATGAAATCAAAGTCAAATTTGATGACTTTTGATTCCATGGAATTGTCTTGAAGTTCTCTTTCATAAAATATCATTTTTCACAATTTCTATCATCAATTCATTGTCCGATTTGATCAAATTCGAAGAGATCATCAGAAATTTCCCTAATTCCCTGTGGATTCGACCCATATTTATCATTATACCCCTCGATTTGAGATATTTTCATCAAATTGGTAAGTTAGGATTTATTTTTCACACGAGACCGTGTGAAATTGATGACCTCGTGGTCTCGCTTCGTCAATTGTGATCAACGATCGTGATGAGGAGACGACGTGGCAACATGTGGGACGTTCGATCGCGCGTCCAATCTCAGCCGTCGATCTTCACTTAAATTGATGAGAATACGTGGCAAAATCAGGGTACATCGGATTACATCTAATCTCCACCGTTGATCATGAGAGTTATAACAGTCCAGATTAGATCGCGAAAATATGCATCTGATGCGTCCCATCGTGATCCGACGGCAGGCGTTTCAAAGTGTTTTATAACGTGCGGCGACGTGGCTTCATCTCGATTGTACGATAGCAATCCAACGGCCACAACTTAACAGTAACGATGCACGATCATACGTTTCATCAGAGCCGTTGATCAGTTTTATCAGACAGTTACGCCCAAATGTCCTATAAATTAAGATGTTCTTCAGATTTGTAAAGCATTCGAGAGAAATGTAATCAAATTGAACTGTTTAGACACCAAATCTCTTAAATCTCTTGATCCCAATTGCTTCTAGACTCATTTTCGCGTCCACGGAGTGCTTAAGATCAAGATTTGGATTATCAACAAGGAAGAAATCGACGCTTGAACTCCATGATCATGATTTTTAGATTTTTTATGAAAAGCCTTGATTACGGTGATTAATTGGACTAATCCGATCGCAATCGTGGGTTAGGGATCGTGTTTTGACCTAATCTATCATCTCTTACCATTTAATTTCCATTTAGATTAGTAATTTAGTTTAATTTCAAGCTCATTTTTGGTTAATTCACGATTTTCAATTTCAAAAATTACCCCTTACTTTGATCTTCAATTTCTCCGCAAAATCAAAGTCAAATTTGATGATATTTGATTCTGTGGAATTGTCTTGAAGTTCTCTTTCATAAACTACCATTTTTCCCAATTTCTATCATCAATTCATCATCCGATTTGCTCAAAGAGATCATCAGAAATTTCCCTAATTCCATGTGGATTCAACCCATATTTACCATTATACCCCTCAATTCAAGATATTTTCATTAAATTGGTAAGTTTGGACTTTATTTTGACACGAATCGGTGTGCAATTGATGACCACATCGATTTGATAAGTCAAGTATCCACATTATCTTGAATGGTTAGATTTCCTCTTGATCCTCTATGTCGGTTGAATGGTTAGATTCTAGAAGCTTCCAAAGTGTTCTAGAATTTTCCAGGCTTTTATAAAATCTTCTAGATGCTTCTAAAATCTTCTATGCTTCTTCTAGAAGCTTTTGGAGTCTTCTAGATTACACTAGAAACTTATGAATATCTCTAAAAGCTTATGGATCTTTCTAGATGTTCTATAAAGGTATGGACATCTTCTAGAGAGAGAGTTTGTAGAAGGTTTCTTATGTAGGATATTTTAAGAAAATGATATGTATGTAGATGAGAATATAATTATATATATATGTGATGAAGAGAAGAGTGAATTATGTTATGAATATCTACTGATATTAATGATGGAATAATCCTACAATCTATGAGAGGATCTATGAATGATATCAGTGAGGAATAAGTGAGTAATTCAGAGGGATAATATCTAAGATAATTCAAAATTATAGGAATAGTAATGAAGATGAAGTTTTAATTGTGTGAAGAAGAGAGGAGATTGAGAAGCTGATATATAATATGTAGTGATTGTGAGTAATTCTTATTGTATTTTCTATAAAGAGGAGAGGTTATAAGATTGAGAGTACAAAAGATTAAAATGTATATCAGTGAATATGATGAATAAGTATGTGAATTGATGAATGAATGAGAATGATAATGATAATGAATTGCAATAAGAAGGAGAATGGTTAATATTAAATGAATTAAGGGATGCAATGTAAGAGTAATGTGGAGATGATATAGAAATGATAATATGAGGGATTAAAATAGATATCAGTGAGTATATGGAGAAGGAAGATTCGAATAGATGATTATAAGAAGAATGAAGAGGATTAAGATTTCGTAGATAAGAAATATGGATAAGACATTAGTCGGTTTGTGAAATGATAATGATGAATGATGGGGAGAATATTTAGAAGTGAAATTACTAGGATTGGGGATTATCTTAAGAGGATTTCGGAGAATAGTTATAAGAGATAGAGAATAGATAAGAAGAGGAGAAAGTGGATCTTATGGAAGAAATATCTTTCACGATTAAATAGGAGAGGATGATACCTTAAGTTGACATGAAGTAGATGCCTTTGAGATCACCAAACGGTCCAAGATTTCCTCTGATTGCTTCTTAACTTGAGAATGGATGAAAGATGATAGAAATGGGGGAGAAAAGATAGGAAGATAGAACTCGGATCGAAGGTTTGTAAGGGAGAATGGATAACGAGGAACACGATGAACACAGTAAGTTTTCCAATCAAGGAAACGATTTTATTTCAAAAACAACATGCATTTCTTTCTTACAATCGTCCCTGTTAAAGGGGTGAATGATGGTCCCCACTCCCCGTCCAACAGCGTAACAGACAACGGTCCACAGATAGGAAGGCTTCAAGAGAACTCGGCAGGGGCGCAAAAGGAGGGCAACGTGGCTGCAGAAAGTGCCGGGCGACAACAGCGTCCAGAGAAACTGACGGTCGCAGACGACGAGGCAAAGGTACGCGCGGGGCGGCGCCAACGACCTACGAAACCGACAGCACGTCCGTCGGAATTCTACTACTTCTAGAGGGTTCTTCTACCTAGGATAAATAGGGGGCCTTCCGCGAGAAGAGGGGGACAACGATAGTTTTTGTGCTTTTGAAACTTTAGTTCCTGGTTTATTATCCTTATCCGTCTACGTCGAGTATACGGTGGAATGCCGAGAAGGCTCATCCTAGTTTTGTCTACCCCGGGTATCGCGTGTAAGTTGAGAAGGCTTACGAAGTTGTTATTCCTCGTTCTCCCTCGCACCCCGCAGCAACTCTCTCCTTCATATCTTTGGTACGTTAACGTAACGACCGCATCATAAAATTGATATGAGAGCATGGCAATGAGGTCGAGAACTGAGTTCCGGGCTGGGACTGGCATGCACGGAACTCCGGAAGACATACCGGATTGGGCTAAATCTCTGTTGAAAAATCAAGAGGAATCCAAGGTACAAATTGAATTCCTTATGGCTCAATTGATCGAGCTCAAGGCGGAGGCTGTTACCAGTTCTACCACCCCAGCGACGACATTCCCCGTCGACTCTTCTGCCGCCCGAGCTATCGAAGTCCACGAAGAGGACCCCCACTGGAACGCCGCAAAGCGGGGGTGCCAAGCCTGAGGTAACCACGTTCGACGGATCCCTGGATCCAAAGAAATACATGGATTGGGAAGTTGAACTGGAGGAGTACTTCGACTGGTATCAACTCCCCGAAGGACGTCGCCTTCAATTCGCACAAATGAAGCTATCGGGACACGCCCGAATCTACTGGAGGAATCTGCAAGCCATAGCCGAACGTCGGCGCGAGGAGACGATAACCACATGGGCGGAGATGAAGGGAAGACTACGAGAGAAATTCGTGCCGGACTGCTACCGGCCTATGATAATCGATGAGTGGCAACATCTGCAGCAGGGAGATAGCACCGTCGCGGAATACATCGCTAAGTTTGACGACCTTATGATACGGTGCAACGTTGATGAGGAACCAGTGGCGACGCTCGCCCGATTCAGAGCAGGACTCCGATCAGAATATCACAGGGAGCTAATATTAAGGGAAGTCACTACGCTCGAAAAGGCTTACCGCTACGCTGCCAATATGGAGCTATACACCATCCATACTCAAAGAGACAATGCGGCGTGGAACACATTACCAGAGACGGCACTGATAAGAACATGAAATGTACTTATAACCACCCATTTATTGCTCTTAATTAACTTCATTAAACTTTGAATACACCATCTCCTCTACCACGTTATCACTTGATATTGTACACTACTAGTCCATCAAAAAGAGTTTATTCTACATGCCTTTTGCTTTTCTGATTTCAGGAACTATACAAGAGGAATGAGTAACAAGACCCTCCAAAATAGAAAGTGTAATGGGCTGTCCAAAGCAAGAAAATGAAGTACACAAGAGGAAGGGCAGCAAGATCCTCACAAATGGAAGTGCTTAATGGGCTGTCCAAGGCAAGCAATTGCAAGCCTAGTCAAAGAAA
Source organism: Lemna minuta (assembly GCA_024174645.1). NCBI lineage: Eukaryota > Viridiplantae > Streptophyta > Magnoliopsida > Alismatales > Araceae > Lemna > Lemna minuta. Next base: position 6,551,339 of record CM044111.1, on the reverse strand, counting down.
ATATGAGCCCACCGAAGTGAAGACTCATTCCCGTTTGAAAAGGAGCATAAAAAAGAAAAAGATGTTTCGGGAGCGCTTCTTCTTCCTTCCTCCTTCCTCGCTATTACTTTCTCTCTCTTAGGGTTAACGATTGTTTTCTTACCGGGAGTTTTCCCGTAGCAATGTAGTGGTAGAATCACAAAAATGGTAGTTTGGATTTTTTTGTTTTTTTTAAAATCTTCTCCATGATTCCCCTCTGATTCCCTCTCTCTCATTTCCGTTTCCGTTCTTCTTCTCTACAAGCCAATTGAATCTTTTATTTCACCCCTCTTCCCTCTCTTGAAAAAGTACCTTCACGCTCCAGATTTCTCTCGCAATCTCTATCTTCTGTGTTTTCCTCTTCACTCCTATCTTGTTCTCTCATTCCCGTTTCACTCTTCTGCCATCTTCTATTCTCTCTTTCAACCTCCTCTCTCACCTCTGCAATCCTTTCTTCCGACTTTCTGTCTTCCCCTCTCTCTTTCTCTTTGCCTCTCTCGAAATCCCCCCCGTCTCTCTCTCTCTCTCGTTTTATCGTTCTCTCTCTTTCTTTTCTTTTCCTCTATCGATCTTCTTGTGCCTCCGGTTTTCCATCTTCCTTATTTGCCTTCTCTCTTTTGAATCTCAAATTTTGTCTCCCTCGTCCAAATCCATTTTCTATCTTCCTATCTCCCTCCCATTCTCTCACTGGATATCTTCTCACGTGCATGCTTTCTCTCCCTCTTTCTCGTTCTCTCTTCTTCCTACTCTTCTGATCCACCTCTCACCCTCTCTCGCTCCGCCTCCTCCATTTCTCTCCCTCTCTTTTGCAATCACCATCTCTCTCTCTCTCTCTCTCTCTACTTTCGGGTTCCTCCTGCTCTCTTCGATCTTCTTTTTTCCCTCTTCCTCTTTTCCGATTTCGTCAATTCCGTCACTTGCTTCTCTCTTTCTTCCGCTTCTCTTCCTATCTCTTGCAATCTCATTCTTTTCCGAATACCCCCTCACACACTCTCCATCACTTGCTTCCTCTCTCTTCCCCTCTCTTTCGATTTCTTTCTTACCACTCTCTCTCTCATCCGGCATTCTCTTTCGTTTTTTCTCTCTAAAGTACTCTCTCTCTCTCTCTCTCGCTACTTTCAGTTTCGTCCTATTCTCTCCGGATTTCTCTTTCCCTCTTCCTCTTTTCCGATTTCGTCATTTCCATCCCTTCCTCCCTCTAAATTTCATTCTCATCATCATTTTCTTTCTTCTCTCTCCTCACGTTCCCTCGTCCGCACGTCTTCCGTATCATTATCTTCCAAAAAATCTCTTTCTCGTAATCATTTCTCTTTCTTCTTTCTCACACGATCTCTCACTCCCTCACGTCATCCTTCTCTTCACCACCTTTCCGAACCTAATCTTCTTTACTTCTGTATTTCCTCTTCTTGTTTTCCGATTCATCCTTCTCTGAGGTCATCTCTTCTTATTACGTTCCCTTTTCTATCAGGACTTCTCTCTCTTCTCTACATTCCTCTCCTGCATCTTTTATTCCTCTCCTGCAGATTTCGTTGACTGTGCCTCTTCCCCAGTTTGACTATTCCGGCCATCTCTCTCATCACGTTCCTCTCTCTCTAATAATTCTGTTCTTTCTTAAAATCTACATTCTCTCTATCTTTTCTCTCTTATTCTATATCTAGTCCTCTCTTCCTAATCTCTCTCTCCCATTCTTTATCCCTTTCTATTCATCTATTTCCTCACTATTTCTCTCTATTCATTTTCCTTAAAAAGGTTCCTTATCTAGATCTGTAATCTCCCCATCTTTTCTCTAATTTCCCTTTTCCTATTTTTCTTTTTATTAATCGTATCACACATCATCTTTCCTAAGTTTTATCTTAACTTTAATATTCCTCTATTCTTCGTATCTTCTAATTGTCTTTCTTATTGATATGACCTAATTCTGAGCCAATCTCCTTTCTTGCTACCTACATTGATACTTTCTCGCCTTAAAGTCCTTGTGGATCGACCTAGAAAGCTATACGCATTTATCCTCCCTATCCGGACTTAGTTTTCTTGAATACAAATAGTAAGTTTGTCAGGCTTAAACACACGACGACTTTGAGCCTATTAGGCACCAGCCGATTCCCCCTCATCGGCATCCAAAACTATGCGTTATCCTTCACATCCCATACCGAGGTTCGGCACGCCAGCGACATATAGCCTGCCACTACCGTCTCCCCCCCCAGCGCCCGTTATTACCCACAGTCTCCCCCGCGACGCCTAACCCTGTTATCCTCGGGTACGGGAATCGTAACGGAACTTCGACCGGCCCGCAGTCAACCAGGTCGCAAATGCCTCTCTCGTCCACGGCCGAACGGCTACCCGATGGTCGGGCGGTGGCCAGCCCGCGTCCTCAGCCGCCAATCAACCCGCGGAATACTGCCAATGCGCGCATAGCCTGCTACAAGTGCCAGGGTTGGGGACACTTCGCCTCTCAGTGCCCCTCCCATAGACAAGCCACGCGACCGGCTCAGGCCTTACAAGTGGAGATCCACGACAAGGATCACATCCCGCTCCGGGATGCCATTGAGCCAATCACTGAAGTGTATGAGGCCGATCCCGATCTCGCAGCAAGATTCGAAGGACCTCCCGGTTTTATGGGGTGCATCATCAAGGAGGTGGTCCCCTTGACAAACGAAGAACGTACGATCGCCCTCGCCCTCCCGGCGGAAACAAAACTCTACAACCCCGCTGCTGCGCCGTGCGAATCACCGGGTCTCGAAGATGCCGGGCGATCGTCCATCTTCTCCACTTATACGCAGATTGCCAACTCCATCATCAAAATATTAGTCGACAGCGGTAGCGTCGTCAATGCGGTAGCAGCCGCGTCCGTCTCAACGCTCGGCCGTCAACCGGAGCTCCATCCTCAACCTTACAAAGCGATGTGGATCAACGACGCTAGCCTACCAGTGACGCAAAGGTGCCTCGTACCCTTGCAAGTTTCCGGGTATAGCGCGGAGGTGTGGTTCGATGTCTTACCTATGGGAGTCGGCAGCGTACTCCTCGGTAGGCCTTGGCTATATGACTTTGACGTAGCGCAATATGGGCGAGCCAACCGATGCGTCTTCTATTTTGGAGATAACAAACATATCTGGCAGCCGTATGTTCCACAGGTTCCGGCCGCCACTGCGACGATACTATCCCGGGTGGATAGAAAACCCCCCCTCCAATTTCTCGGCCTCGTGTCGTCCCGCCAATTCCTCAAAGGAATCGAGAGCAACAATCCTATCTGGGCAATTCAGGTGCGGGCCAAAGTGACGACGACCAACACAGACAGCTATCCGGCCTTTCTCGCTGAATATGACAGCGTCTTTCCCGTCGACGCGCCTGACGCTCTCCCTCCGGACAGAACTATTCAGCATTTCATAGATTTCATACCCGGTGCCTCCCTCCCAAATCTTCCCCACTATCGATTGAGCCTGACACAAAACGTCGAACTCCAACGACAGGTAGAGGAGTTGCTCCGCTGAGGATTCATCCGGGAGAGTCACAATCCCTGCGCCGTGTCGGCTCTCCTCGCCCCCAAGAAGGATGGCACATGGCGACTCTGCGTGGATTGCCGAGCGATCAATCGCATCACGGTACGCTATCGATTCCCTATACCTCGCATTGATGATCATATAGACCAACTATTCGACGCGGCGATATTCTCCAAACTCGACCTCCGCAACGGTTACCACCAGGTAAGGATTCGCGGGGGCGACAAGTGGAAGACTGCTTTCAAGACCAGCGAGGGTCTCTACGAGTGGCTCATGATGCCTTTCGGACTCTCCAATGCTCCGAGTACGTTCATGAGATTGATGAATGAAGCGCTCCGTCCGTTTGCGGGAAAATTCCTCGTCGTCTATTTCGACGATATCCTGATTTACAGCCGAACCACCGCCGAGCACGAAATACACCTGGGGAAGGTTTGTGCCAAGCTCCAGGAAGAGAAACTTTACACCAACGTCTCCAAGTGCTCCTTCCTCTGCACTTCGGTCGAATTCCTCGGATTCATCATATCAGCAGCCGGAGTCGCCGTCGATCCTTCCAAAACTGCCGCTATCCGAGAGTGGCCGACGCCCACATTGCAGACGGAGGTTCGAAGTTTCCATGGATTGGCACAATTCTACCGCCGCTTCGTGCGCAATTTCAGCTCTCTGGCCGCCCCTTTGACCGATCTACTCAAGCTCCCAAAATTCAACTGGAGTATTTTGGCGGATCGGGCATTCCAACAACTCAAGGTGGCTTTAATTTCCTCACCCGTCCTCCACCTACCCGATTTCGACAAGCTCTTTGACGTCGCGACGGACGCCTCCGGCGTCGGCATTGGAGCGGTATTATCTCAAGAGCTTCACCCGATTTCTTTCTTCAGTGAAAAGCTTAGCGAAGCCAAAGGACGGTATTCAAATTATGACAGGGAGCTCTACGCCATCGTACAATCCCTCAAATTTTGGCGACATTATTTGCTCCATCGGGAATTCACATTATACAGTGATCACGACGCACTCCGGTTTCTTCACTTGCAAAAAAAATTAAGCGCAAAACACGGGCGATGGGTGGAACTCCTCCAAGATTTCACATTCTCCCTGCGGCACAAACCGGGGCGCAAAAACCGGGTGGCCGACGCTCTCAGCCAAAGACTCCATACGTTGCAGATCTCGCAAGCCTCCATTACCGGATTCGACCGCCTTCCGCTCATCTACGAGGACTGTCCGGACTTTCAACAACTCTGGGAAGAAGTTACGCAAACAAAAAAACCCCCACGTCGAATACCGAATAGATGGCGTGTTCCTTTTCTATCACGACCGCCTCTACATCCTGCCCGGGCTCACGCGCAATTTCTTAATTTGGGAACTTCACGGTGGCAGCCTGGCCGGTCACTTCGGCATCATCAAGACTCTGTTGGCACTGGAATCGCGATACTTTTGGCCGCATCTACGCCGCAACACCTTCCGGTTGGTCGGTCAATGCTCCACCTGCATCATTGGCAAGATGACAAAATAGAATACAGGACAGTATCTTCCTCTTCCAGTCCCCGACTCACCTTGGCAGAAGGTCAGCATCGATTTCGTTCTCAGTCTACCCCGTACCCGGCGGCACATGGACACCATCCTGGTGGTGGTAGACCGTTTCAGAAAAATGGCACACTTCATTGCTTGCTCGAAGTCTACGGATGCAGCCCACACCGCTCGCCTTTTCTTCAACGAAGTTGTTCGTCTCCATGGCATCCCACGGAGCATCGTCTCCGACCGCGACGTTCGTTTCACCTGCAAATTTTGGAAGTCGCTCTGGTGTCTCTTGGGAACGACACTGAAATTTTCCACCGCCTTCCACCCACAGATGGATGGTCAGACGGAGGTCACCAACCGTTCCTTAGGCAACCTTCTACGTTGCCTGGTCCAAGAAAAACACCGACACTGGGATGATCTCTTCCTTCGGGGAGAATTTTCATATAACACATCGGGACATCGCACCACAGGATTCTCTCCATTTCAGGTAAACACGGGGCGTACACCGAATCTACCGGTGGACCTCATCTTCCTCCCAACCCAGGCACCCCACTCGACCGAGGCCGTTAATTTTGCCACAGACCTCACCGAGACACACCAGCAAGTGAAGGAGCGCATCGCCGATTAAAACGCCAAAGTTAAACGGGCGGCTGATGTCCATCGCCGTCCACTCGAGTTCCGCGAAGGAAACTTGGTCATGGTTTGTCTTTGCCCTGAACGCTATGCGGCGGAGCGAGCACACAAACTTCACCCCCGCACCGCCAGGCCATATCAAGTGCGCCACGTCATCAACCCCAATGCTTATGACATTGCTATTCCGTCGGATTGGGGAATTCCGTCAACATTCAATATCTGTGATCTGATTCTCTACAAGGGATCCCTCGTGATCCCTTCTAAACCCGGCCTACCCCCAGACTCGTCGGAGTCGAGTCTCTTCGCACCGGAGGAGAATGATGGTCCCCACTCCCCGTCCAACAGCGTAACGGACAATGGTCCACAGATAGGAAGGCTTCAAGAGAACTCGGCAGGGGCGCAAAAGGAGGGCAACGTGGATGCAGAAAGTGTCGGGCGACAACAGCGGCCAGAGAAACCGACAGTCGCAAACGACGAGGCGGAGGTACGCGCGGGGCGGCGCCAACGACCTGCGAAACCGACAGCACGTCCGTCGGAATTCTACTACTTCTAGAGGGTACTTCTACCTAGGATAAATAGGGGGCCTTCCACGAGAAGAGGGGGACAACGATCGTTTCTATGCTTTTGAAACTTTAGTTCCTGGTTTATTATCCTTATCCGTCTACGTCGAGTATACGGTGGAACGCCGAGAAGGCTCATCCTAGTTTTGTCTACCCCGGGTATCGCGTGTAAGTCAAGAAGGCTTACGAAGTTGTTATTCCTCGTTCTCCCTCGCACCCCGCAGCAACTCTCTCCTTCATATCTTTGGTACGTTAACGTAACGACCGCATTAGTGAAGAAGATAGAGAAGTTCATAACGGAAAGATGCTTCGAAGAGAGAGTAAGCAGTTAGGACAGATATAATAATGTTTCGGATGGGTCTTCAGTCTTCTTCGAGAGTCTATTCAGAAATGAAGTGGAGATATGTGGAGTTTCTTCAATCCCGTCTTAAATTGTGATAATTGGGGCGGTTATAACTTCTCTTCGTGGAGATCTTCATGTCTGTTCATTGTTCCAAGTATTGTAGAAGGGTGAACCGTGGAATGAACTCCAATCTCATGAGAGATTTTGACGGTTGGGGCGGTAGTTGATAATTTATTGAGTCGGTGGAGAGAACTCAGACTAAATCATCAGATTATTCAAAGCCGTGAGCCTATCTCTTGATGTAACTATCATCATAATCGTCTTAAGAAAATCGATTCTTGATACTGGAGTTTTCTTCTTCTTCATCAGTCGTGAAGACCTTGTTTAGATGGGAGTTAGTCCTTCTTGTTGGATTCTTCTTTCATGTGTTTCATAGTAGGTTCACATATCTTTATTACTCTTGTGATGGTAAGAAGAGTAATTTTACATTCTTCTTCAACGTTGGAGATGTTACTCAAAGGGAAGATGGGTAGGATTTATCCTCTTGGTGGTAACTCTCTTCAATCTGATTATCACATATAAAGGCTTATCATGAACTTTGAAATCGTGAAGCTATTCTTGTTGTAGTCGCCTTCATAATCACTTGAATGACTTGAGAATTTAATGTTCTTCATTTGTGAGGCTTCTTTATGCTTTCGTGATGATCTTGGAGCTCCTTGTTAGTTAGGAGAGTGGCCTTCATTTCTGATTTCCTTGATGGCAGGCTCCTCATGCTCATTATCAACAAGTAGATGAATAGTTTTACTTATGCATAAGCTTTGTTTTGAGGTAGAATTCAAAAACACTTCTCCTTTAAGTAATAGTATATAGATCTCTTCTAAAATTTCTATCTATGGGTGGTTATCAAAGAAAGAAGGGAGTTTAATAACAAAGAGGTTCCTATTGAATTTCTTGAGATCACTAATTATAACTATACAAGGTACCTATGATATAGTGGATATGGTATGGACAATTAGGAACCTATATCAAGGTAAGAGGTGGTTGACTTGGTCTATTCAAAGAATTCTAAGTATCTAAGGATGAAAGTTTAATTTCTTTTGACCAAGTCAATCTTTAGATCAATATGTAAGTGGAGGAGGGAAGGTAATTCCCTTTTGATCTATACTCTCTTTCAATGATTTATAGAGGCTTTCTTCATTAATTTCATGAATGGATAATTTCTCAAATTGGTAAATAAGGAGGAGTATAGTATTTTGTTGCTGTTGAGAATGATTTATCTTCCTTAGTGCATACCTAGGTTCACTTGGAACCCTTGTATTCACGTGATGAGATAATTCTCCATCAGTTTCAAGGAGCTCTATAAAAGGATGAGTGATAATATGCAATTTCATGCATTAATATCATGCATTTTATGCATTTATTCTTGAAAATATAATCATAAATGAATGTTATCATGATTTAAAATGACTAAATTAATAAATTCTATATTTAAAAAGATATTGTTGAATTTTATAGATTAATAGCCTTTAATGGGTATTTTAATGACATTGATTCATCAAGAATATATATTTTTTATATACAATGAATTAACATTTTTTCAGGAGTTTTTTAGAATCTTTTTGAGAATTTTTAGAAATTAAAATCTTCAAAAAATGAATTTATAAAATTTATTTTTCACTTTCTCTTCCCATTTCACTCTCTCCCTCTCTCACCCGCGCAATTTTTTCTCCTTTCATGTACGCGCGCTCTTCCTCTCCTCTCTCCCTCTTTTTCTTTCTTCTTTCTCTCCCGTTACCTCTCTCTCTCTCTTGTTGTCTTCTTCTCTCTCCCGTAGGGTTTGACTACCGTCATCCGGTACGTCATTCTGTATCGGTATCTCCCGATACTGTCATCCACTAACCGTCATCCAGTACCCGATACCGTCATCCAGTTCTAGATATCGGATATCAAACTGCTGAGGGGAATAGGTGCGGTATTGGACGTTAACAACACGGTGACGGTACCGGATGACGGTACTGGGTGACGGTACTTGATGACGGTGTCGGGAGAAGAGGACATGGTGGAGAAGAAGACCCTGTTTTTGCGGGTACTGGATGACGAACTGCCGATGACCACCGATCAAGATAAAGCATTGTCGATAATCCCAGATGAACGAAAGAAGAAGAGAGTTGACTAGAATGACCATCTTTCTCCTGAGAGCGCGGCGGAGCATTCCTGCTAGTCGCAATCGCTGCATGTTCGAGATATTGGACTGCTCTTCTACCATCAAACCAGCCGCCACTCTAAACTAAAGTCCTGTCTAGAGTGAAAGCACTGAACGAGCACCATGGATTGGTTAACACCTGGAGAAAAAAATTAAGAACTATATCTAGTGAAATTTAGAGGGAAAGATAAAGAGATGGAAAGAGAGGACCTTGAGAGGGCGGATTTTTGCGGTTTCGATGTCGATTCGACGGCATGAGTGGTGCAGTCTTGCTTCCTCGTTCTTAGATCCGTTCTGCAATTGTTCCCGGTGAGAGGGAATTTTGTGGGGCTGAAGTTTGTTGCGTTGAACATGATGGCTTTGTTCGTGTGGGTGATTACTAGGTGCATTGCGGAGACTCCCGAGTTCGCGGAGACGAGCTCCCATTCTCTTGAGTAGCCTTCTGCAACGCCGGCTGTGAGCCCTCGTGGATTTGAAAATCCCAGCAATAATGGATTTTCGTTGGAGCCTTGGAGGAAACAATTGATTAAAGGATAGAGAGAGCGAAGAAGAAGAAGAGGACTTCCATTGAAGTTTATTCGGAAATCTTTAACGCAGGTATTTTGTACACGTTCACATTATTAAAATAGTTTACCCATTCCTCATCTGCAGACTGTCAGTTGATCTTTGGATGGAGCTATTAATCGGCCATCTTCAATGAAATTTCCAATTTTGTCACCTCCTCCGTGGCTTAACAGTCATCAATAATTTGTGTCAGACGCGGAGTTTCCCCATGCATGCATGCAAGATTGTTGTTGCACCCCCGTAAAGTCAACGTGTCCACAAAAAAGTCAACTCTACGTATCCTTAAGGACAACTTGTTCTTGCCTTCTTGTTTTCTAAGGGTTCAAGATTTTTAGAGAGAATCTACCTTATTTGAAAGTACAAAAGTCAAACACTTCAAATGAAAGTCAACTTATTGAAGGGTTTAGGGTTTATGGTGAGAATATGCAGATTCTGGCTTCCTTGTAAACAAGGCTTGTCTTGCAGAGATAGTCATTAGATGGGTTACAATGTCTATCCTCGGAGCAGACGCAGAGACCCTCCATGGCGCATCCATCCTTCGACTAACGTTCCTCCATGTCGACGCCCAAGAGAATCTCGTCCGACCACTCGCTGGAGAATATCTCTTCTGGGTCGAGCTTCCTCTTTACCGCCATGAACTCCCAAAATTTAGGGTACTTCTTCTGAACTCTAAGAAAAGCTACCTTTCTGTTTTTACCCCAGCGAGACCATGGAACTAAACTATCGTCTATTCAGCGAGTGCAGAGATGAGGATTTGCGGAAAATAGGTAGAAACTAGAGAGTATTAGGATTAGGTTTAGACGGTATTAGGATTTTGGAAATAGGAATTAGGTATTTAGCTTTAAATCGTTATCGGATATCGATATCCGATATCGACATCCTACCTTTTGACTGTTAGCGAATGTAGGTATCAGATATCGGTATCGGAACCTGATACCGACATCCAAACACCAATATCCGATATGTGGATATCAGTTTTGGGTACTATAGGTATTGGGTCCTGTTTAGGAGCCTAATGGTACCCGCTACCGTTACCGTAACAGATAACGGTCTTCGATAGCGGTATCTGAACAGTTGAACCCTACTCTCCCTCTCTCCCATGTTCTCTCTCTCTCTCTCTTCCCCCATCCCTCCCACGTTCTTCCCTCTCCTCTCTCCTCGTGTCTCCTCGCGACGGAAATTGCTTTCGTCGCAAGAAGAGGTGGGAGGAGGAAAGTCTTCATCTCTTCCTCTCCCCGTTCTCTCTCTCCTTCTTTCCTTGCTTCTTCCTCTTTCTCACGCAACGGAAATTTTCCGTCACGCGTAAGTTGTTCCACACGCCCTTTCTTTCTCTCTCTCGTTCTTTCCTCCCTTCCTCTGCCTCCACTTCTCTTTTTCTCTCTCTCGATTGCTCGCTCTCTATCTGTCAATCAATCTCTCTCTATTGCCCAAATCTCTCTCTCTCTCTCTCTCTCGCCACCCTCTTCTTATGTCTTCCTTCATCTCTCTCGCACGATAGAATTTCTATTTTTTTGCGCCTTTTCCTCTCTTCTCGCTTCTTTTGTTTATCGTTTCTTTCGCCACCCTTCTTCGCTTATCGCATGCGGAGGAGAGCTCTTCATGCCCGGTATTATTCGTGATCAAGAGAGAGAAGAAAGAAGGAAGAGGAGAGAGAACGAGAGAGATTGAAAATTATTTTCTTTGTAGGTTTGACCCGCTCGTTGATCGGAGCGATTTGATTGGAGCAGTTTGACCAGGATACTTAAAGAGAGAGGACATCAGATAAATAACCAGAAATGCTCCAGACTAAAATCGTGATATCTCACGATCCTGATGAAGTTACTGGCTGAAATTTCGTGGGCATGATCGTCATTTCAAGCTCCACGAATCTGCTTGGGCTAATTTAAGTTATGAGATAAAAAAAATTACGGTTATGAATGTTTTGTTGTATGCTTCTAGCATTGGCTAGCCAAAAGGAAAGAAAGGAACGATTGATCATTCATCATGTGTTGAACATCATTCTCATTGAGTTTCTTCCCTCTTATGTTCATTCATCTTGTTGGATGCAAGACCCCAAGTCCGAGCAAAATATACAGCTCTCGAAGGCATGTTTTGATTAGGGAGCATCACTAGATTGTGTTTTCATCAAGAATCTTAGATTAGAACAATTTTCTATCCATTTCTTCTATTTTTCTCATCTGTTTATCAACATTTTCTCATTTATAAACCCTAAAAATTACTTTTCCACCCTCAATCAAGGGTTTCCAATCTCTGAAAGGAGTTTGGAAGCACTTGTTTGGTTCATTTCATCTCAGTGCTCATTTTCTTCCTTTCATCGATCATTTTTTTCTTTCTAAATCAAAAATATGAAAATATATATCTTTTAATTTCAATCTCTTAACCTTCCTCCCTGTGGATTCGACCTCGACTTGCCATTGTTCTAATTTATAAATCAGATTTTGAAGAGTTTAGTATAAATTTTTTTGATACGTAAATTTGCGCATTCCACGACCGTGTTTTTACACATATAAATGAGCTCACCCCAAGCTTGGAGTAACTGAAGCAACTTAAGAGCAATCCTTTGAAGGAAGGATCAAGCTACTTGGATAGTTAGAGAAAAGAGAGGGGACAATATAGCATCTTTGAAAGTAGCTTTGTGAGGAGGTGACACTAAGATTTTGGCTCTTCTTGATTGTTAGTCCCTATGTTGAACTTGTTCTCTTTCCTCCTTTTGTCATAGCTGTTTTGGACCTCTATTGTGAACATTTTTTATCCCAATTAGGAAGGTTATTTTTCTCTATTTTGCTCGTGGGCTTTGTCTAATCTCATCCCTAGATTCTTGGTGGATACTCGGGCTTAGTTGGATACATACCTTAGACTCTCTTATTGTGAAGATCCTCAACTTACTCCTCTTTAAATCCTTAAATATCTCCTCACCATTTAGTCTCACTAGATCACCAAGAGAGAGGCAAGAGAAGAGAGGGGTGGTGCTCACTAAGGCTTACATGGGTACCACTTAAGGGTGGGATCCCTATTTATAGGCCTTGGGCCTTGGGTTCTTGGATCCCTATGTCTACCAGTTGATGGATATTATGTGGCCTTCTGTGTATCTCGTTTATGTTAATTGAAATAAAATTTATTGATTATTATTATTATTATTGTGTGATATTTGTAATGAAGTCCATGAACATATGCAATGACTCATTGAATTATGATGAGATTATAATATAATGATAACCAGTCTTTAAGTATATGTTCTAAGAAGTTTTATTCATAGGATCTTTGAGAAGAACATCAAATTATCCAAAAATATTAGCACTATCTGATCCAACTCATATGATGAGTATAGTTGATCTTATGACCATCAATGTACAAACACCAAAGATAGATAGTGAGGTGCTCTTTAGATAAAGAGTTCATTTAATTGAGCTGTATGAATCTTTGAATGGTTTATAAATAAATTTTAATCAAGTTGATTCACATCACTATTGTGTACATGATCCTTTGACATGAGACACCAAAGACATCTTATGGATGGATGACCATGTTTTGATTATGACTTACGAATCCCTTGCCATGAGATCTTTAAAAATGTTATACATTTGATATAGTATGAAGTCCTAGAAGATGATTGTGTGGTCAATATGAGATCATCTGCCCTTGGTATTTGAAGAGATTAACTCAAGGAATGAGCTGCGATGAAATCCCTAGTCAAGGTAGTAGAAATATTGGAGGAGTTTCGAAGAAAGAGAAGGCATCGATACTAGTGTGAGTGAATAATTAGGGTTTGAAAAATGAATACACTCTAAGTCACTCATAAGACTCATGCTAACGAACGATTATACATACATGGTAACTGATGACTATAAGGTTTCGTACAAGAGTTTATATATACTCCATGTCACTTAGAGTACATGGTGTAGCTTGGCACCCAATAAGCTAATGACTAAGCGAGATCATGCGGTTGTTGAAAACACATGTCCATGTATCAAAATAATTTCCAAACTCACTAAAATTATGATTGAATTTTTAACTAATTATGATAATTATGAGTAAGTGTCGAATCCACACAGAATTAGGAATATTTCTTTATATATCTTCAAATTTGGATCAAATTAGATAACGAGTTGAGGTGAGAAATTAGGGAAATTGGTATTTTTAGAAAGAGAACTGAAAAAAATCCACATGTGATTTGAAATTTTCTTTGTAGAGAAGTCAACAAGTGAATTGAGGAGAGAAAAATCAATCGTGAAGAGAGAAGTTTATGGCATTTCATAAAATTGATCTAATCTATGAACTAAAATTAAAACTTAATGGTATATGATGAAGGATTAGGAGGAAAACACAATCTAACTTGAAATTGTGCTCAAAATGATCCAATTAATCGTCATATTAAGGCTTTTCATTCTACGTTTGGAAAAAACAAAAATTTAGAGTTCAAGCGGCAAATTCTTCCTTCTCTCTCGATGAAATCTTGATTTCAAGCACTGACGAAACGTTTGTGTGCGTCCTTAAAACACAACAACGTAGATAAAAAAAATTTTATAAAACAAAACTCACAAAGATAAGATATAAAATCAAGTAATGTGTAAGTATCGGGTCGATCCACAAAGAGCAGGGTTGACTTTAATCGAAGAGTTGACTTGGTCAAACTTAGGTTTAAAAGGGGTTTTAAAGAAGTGAAAATAATATATAATGAATAGAAATGATATAAATATACTAAATAAGAAGTTTTAAGAATTCAATTCTCGGATTTGACAGAGAAAAGTCAATAGTCAAAGTCAAAGCGTTGACTTTGACCAACAGCAGGTGTTCTGTAAAATTAGAGAATCAAACAGTGTCAGTACATTACGAAAATTATATATTTAAAAACTAGAAATAAAATGGAATTTATTGATATATAATTTGTGATTTTTGGATAAGAATTGGATTTACTATGAATTATTGAAAATCAAATATCATAAAATCCCTAAAATGAACACCTCAAAGGAAATCTTCAAATTGACAGGTCAAATGAAATCCAAATCTTGCAATTTATATTTCAATGGAAAGCTAAGAACCAGAGGAATCTAAAGAGACCAAAATGATCGAATTATGATTTGTAAAAGTAATTGAACCCAAAAGTCAACATTTGACTTATGATGAAAGATGAACAGTCCTCGGTCAAAGGTCAAATTGGAGGGTCAAATGAACTCGAAATTTGATGAATTTGCTATCCATGGAAATCTCAGGCAAAGAGGAATCCAATGAAACTAAAATCAAGTGATTTGGAATTATATCAAAGAGATATCCTATTTTCAAAATTAGCAATTTTTCGGACAAAATTTTGGGGAAAATGAAGAACACTAAGAACTAATTTGCAAAATTAAATATCTAAACCTAATAAAAACTCAAACTACCTCTTGATAATCTATCAAATCTCACTACTAACTTGATTGCCGCAAGAATGGGGCTTCAGTTCTCGTGGATTGAAGTGAATTTGCTCGGATTCTTCCTCGTGGACGTTCGGAATTCAAGGGGAAAATTCAATGAAATTAAGAGATTAAATCGTGATTATCATGCTTCAATGGATGCGTCTCTACACTCTTGGAAGTAAAGGATCACGAGAACTTAAGACCTTCCTCGAAATTCGCTTAATTTCTTCACGAATTGATCAAAAGTTAAGTTTACAAAGGGAGAGAACATCTATTTATAGAGAAGTTTGTGTGAAATTGGTGGAAAGTGGCCCACGACGCGGATTTCACTCTGTGTGATTTCAGCCGTCGGATCGCGCAAAATTGGTGGCTCGTGACGCGGATTTCACTCCGTGTAATTTCAGCTGTCAGATCGCGCGTAATTGGTGGGATCGTGGCCCATGACGCAGATTCCACTCAGTGTGATTTCAGCCGTCCAATTTTGTGATTTAATCCTGACCGTCCGATTGTGCGATTTAATCCCGACGGTCTGATTTCACGATTTAATCTCGACCATCCGATATCACTGTTCACGCCACGTAGGCATCCATGTGGGCTTGTGTGGCCCCGTCATGTGTCCACATCGTGCCAAGTCACCTCCGTGGGTTCCGCACGATTAACTAAATCTTGAAAAATCAAAAATAAATCGAAAAATACTATATAATTAAGAAATTCATAAATTCATTTGTATAACTCCTTTGTAACTCAAATTTTCTCTATTGGATCACAAATTCCTTCCTTTTTAATATCATGTCATCTAAAATATACTTTCAAAGAATAAATTAAGATGAATTAAAAATCACTTACTCATTTCTTAAGCAATCTTCTTAATCACATTTTTATCTTGAAATTATCTTTCAAAACATGCACTAAAGTCAAAGTAATTTAAGAAAATAGATCAACTTCTATTAATTTTAACTTTGCAAAAGATTAATCATCAATCAAGCATAAAATTATCCCTAATTTATGCATAAATATCGACTTTAGTGAAATGACATACCAATGGAGAAAATTCCTAAAAAGTATAATAACATGCATCATATTCACATAAAATAAGCATGAATATGAGTTAATTAGGATAAGAAATTAAGTTATAAATGCATGTTATCAAGCACTCCCTTAATGCGAAATTGAGTCTAGAAGAGGATCAAAACAAGAGATTTAAAAATTATGTATCCAACAGGTTCGATCAATAAAAAATCCTAGAATGCGTACACTCTTCGATGAAAGAGAGTATAACGACACTTCATCTTCAATCATCATTCTATGAAATTTACATCAAAAATCTCAAAATACATTATTTTATGGGTTAATCGTGTATAAATCAAAGTTAAATTTCAAATAGATTACCCCATTTATATTTGAGATTTATTTGAGTTTTAAATGTAAATAAAAGAGAAAAATATTTTCATATACACTCATCCATTATTAGTTTTCTTTTTCAAGAAGGTTGAGTGTATTTTTAAGTTAAAGATTTATTCACTTTTTATTTCTTTAATTAAAAATTATATAATGATAGATTATTTAATTTATGATAAAGCCAAAAAATATGTATTAAAAATTAGTTGTATTATTAAATATATGAATTTTATAATTTTAAAGAATTTTTGTAGAATTTTATTAATTTTTTTCAATTTTTTATGGATTTTTTTGTCAAAAAAATGAAAAGATTAATTTTTAAGCATTGGCTGATGTGGCGCGCGTGCTTGTGTGTCGCTGTACGGTGATGTGTGGGTGCCACATGGCGCGCATGTGGCATTGTTTAACAAGAGTAATAGTGTAAAGTGCCTTTTTGAGCCAATTTTGTTTGAACTATGTCGTTACTCTCTTTACATGCGTGAATTTCTCAAATTATTTCAATGTGGGACTAAATTTATGTATGCAAGTGACATGGCACATCTAGAAGCGTTGGATCAGAGCTAATCAATGGATTTAATCTAGGCCTTTCATTTTCATTTAAGTGAAGGGGGTACCTAGCATTTTGTGATTTGAAAATGATTTGTTTATATAACATTGACCAACCTAGTTGTTCATCAAGGGAGTTATATTGGCTAGGATTAAACACACCTAGTGGACTCCCATGGATGCATGTCATCATTTCGAGCATTCAATGAAGATCAAATGGCATACGTTACATGATGTTCAACCTGGAGGGTTCTGATATCGATAAGCCTTCAAAAATTTTGATCAAAACATTGAATGCAGCTGAATACATTGAATCGGATATTCAAAATATTGAGGCACCAAGAATATAGGATCCTATCATCTAGTATGTATGAGAAAAAATACTTACAAGTTCCCTTGAAAGAGTTCTTAAAGCTATTCAAGTGTCTAACCTCTAGTTGTATCTACACGATCTCCGGATGGTTGGATCTCCTCTTCAAAGCTCTTCACTAAGAGAAAAAGAGAAGAAATGAGAAAATTCTCACAAGGCTTATATGAGCACTATGAGTTTTTGTTGTTCTCCCCCAATTTATAGACATTTGGTATGTGAATTTTTCATAAAATGTTCATAATTCTGTCTATATCTACATATATCTATAGACCTTATGTGTGTGACCCTCTAGGTCTATATAGGCCCAATAACACCTTATTAGTCAACCTTAATTAATTATTTACATCAACATATAGATTAATTAATCAAGGATTGATTAACCTAATCAACAGGTTGAGTTGCCAGCTCATTGGGTGCCAAGCTACACCCGTACTCTAGGAGATATGGAGTATGTATGAACACCCTAATAGAACCTTTCCATCATTGGTTATCATGTATGTATAATTTTGCATCCGCACGAGACTCATGAATGACTTAGGGTATGGTCAACTATAAAACCCTAATCAATCACTCAAGTTAGTACTAATGTGTAGGAAATCATCGGGAACTCCGTCTCCGATATTTTCACTACCTTGGCAAAATATTTTATCACATCTCATTCCTTAAGTCAATATCTTCAAATATCGAGAGCGGATGATCCCATCTTTTCCATACAATCATCTTCGAGGACTTTATGTTATATCTAATATATGACCTATTAGAGATCCTATGGCTAGGGATTCTTAAGTCATAATCAAAACACAGTCTTTTATCTACAAGATGTCTTTGGTGTATCAAGTCGAAGGACCACATACACAACCATGACAAGAATCTACTTGATTAACAAAAAGGTATAATACCTTTCAAGGATTCACACGGATCAATTTAGTGAACTCTTTCTCTAAATAACACTATTTATCTATCCTTAGTGTCTCCACACCGATGGTTATAGGATCAGCTAACACTATCAAATTAGATAGTTTTATTCTTTTGGATAATTCGATGTATTTCTCGAATATCTCATGAATTTAGAATTTTTAGAACATCTATTTAAAGACTAGTGATCACTTAATTATGGTCTCATCATATTTCACTTAGTCATTATATATGCTCATGGACTTCATTGCAAACATCATATAAGAATGATGATTAATTAATTTAATCACACAAATTCTAACCTAAAATAGCGCTCGAAATGATCTAATTGTTTGCCAGATCAAGGGCTCTTCATTCCGCGACTTTGAAGACAAGTTTTGGCATTCAAAAAGTGATTTCTCCCTATTCTCTCCACAAAATCTCACTTTCAAACACTCTTTGGACGCGGAAATTGATCTAGAAGAGGAGGAAAGTAAGAGATTCAAGGATTGAGAGAGATTCTCTCATTTCCTCTCTTTCTCTCTTGGTGAAGAGCTTTGAAGAGGAGATTCAACCATTCGGAGATCGTGTGGATACCGCTAGAAGCTAGACACTTGAATAGCTTCAAGAACTCCTTCAAGAGAACCCTGTAAGTATGTTTTCTCAATGTTTTGAATATCTGATTCAATATATTATGTTGCATTATACGTTTTTAGTGAAATTTCGAAAGGCTTCTTGACCTTAGATCCTAACAGGCACCGCATAAGCACTAATTGTGCACGACATCACGCTGCCTTGTCGCACCACATGTATGCGCTGTCATGTTAGCATAGCCTTAAAAACCATTTGTTGACTTTAAAAATGCTTAAAATGCTAAAAAAAATTCAAGATTAATTCAAAATTTTTTATAGAAAAGTTCATAAAAAATCCAGAGAAATCAAGTAAAATTGAATAAATTTTGAGAAAAAATCCCTAAACTTAAAATAATTATATTTTTATAGAAAACTCCTTTTCAAATATTTTTGTACATTTTGATACTTATTATGTCCTCTTTCTTAACATTTTTACTAGATGCTACCCTCCTTGTCCTTTTTGTATGTGTCTTAAACATAATTTCCATGGGTTTTACTTCAACTTGATAAAAAGTTAGACTTAATTTTTAGAGTTTTGAGTATTTTTATTAGATATATTTTCCCCTTAAAATAACACAACTCACATTTATCAAATCATGCCATTATTAGGAAATTAGGCATTTTTTGACTTCAAGGATATAGATATTTTACTTATATTTGATTTTGACAAATTTCATAATTTTATCTTTCTTTTTATGGGTTTTCAACTAACATAAATCTACATATACTCCTTGAAGGCGGTAATCCTTGCGGGAATGGTTCTCTTAATATTATGCTATTCTTGCCCATGTGATTTGACTTAATTGAATTAGATCAGAGGACATAAGCTAGACTACTTCATGAATGGACTTTTCAACTTGGCGATTTTAACCCGTAAACCATAGGACATAACGGTCAATCGATTAATCATTCTTTTACATTTAGAGTACATTGTGTCAATTGTTGAGTGGTGGAAGTAAATTTTATAAGAGACACCTGATTGCCAAGGATCAAGCTCATGCTTTCTCAAATAATATATTCTCTCTATTACCTCAAAGAAATGAGACTTCTTTGGATGTAAATCAAATTCTTTGCCAATGGAGGCTCAATCCCAGTTGTGGGATGATGATTTGCTTATATTGGATGACCCTGATCAATATCACAAATTTATGGGTGAGTTGATTTACATTGCAATCTCTCTCCATAATATTGTCTATGTTGTGTTGTTGTTATTCAACTTATGTAGGAACCTCGTCAAGTGCATTGTGATGACACAGTACATGTTTTTCATACATTAAATGGGATCCAGGCAAAGGAATCATCTATCATCATCATGGTCACCTTTTTATTGAAGGTTATTTGACTTTGGAAAATCTAGCAACAAAAGAGGCCAGAAGTTGGCCACTGGTTATTGTACATGCACTGGTGGAAATATGGACAGCTAGTGCTCTAGGCAGCAAAAAGTGGTAACTTGTTCAAGGGTAGAAGCTTTATTTTTTGTAGTGGATGACATAACATGTGAGATGGTTTGGCCGTGATCCTTATTATAGGACTTGGGCAACGCTCCTCAGCTATCTATGCCAATGTATTTTGATAAATAGGAGAAAGATCTTCATTGTGTACCTTGTTAAAGGGTAGAAGTTATGTTTTTCTGTGGATGACAAGACATGTGAGATGGTTTGGTCTCGCAATTTATTATAGAACTAGGTGACGTGTCATTTTCGCGCGTCGCTAAAACACAAAGACGATGGTCAAACAAAATTTATAAAACCAAACTCACAAAGATAAGATATAATAATCAAGTATTGTGTAAGTATCGGGTTGATCCACAGAGAGCAGGGTTGACTTTAATCGCAGAGTTGACTTGGTCAAACTTAGGTTCAAAAGGAGTTTTAAAAAAGAGAAAATAAGATTTGAGGAACATAAATGATATAAATAAGCTAAATAAGAAGTTTTAAGAATTTAATTCTCAGGTTTGACAGAGAAAAGTCAAAATTCAAAGTCAAAGCATTGACTTTGACCAATAGTAGGTGATTTGCAAAATCAGAGAATCAAACAGTGTCAAAAGATTATGAAAATTAAATATTTAGAAACTAGAGAGAAAATAGAATTTATTTATATATATTTCATAATTTTTGGATTAGAAATGGATTTATTATGAATTATTGAAAATCAACTATTAGAAAATCCCCGAAATTAACACCTCAGAGGAAATCTTCAAATTGAATGCTCAAATGAAATCCAAATCTTGAAATTTCTATATCAATAGAAAGCTAAGAACCAGAGAAATCTAACAAGACCAAAATTATCAAATTCTGATTTTTAAATCAAAAGTAATTGGCCCCGAAAGTCAACATTTGACTTCTGATGAAAGATGAATAGTCCTTGATCAAATGTCAAATTGGAGAGTCAAATGAACTCGGAATTTGATGAATTTGCTATCCACGGAAAGCTGATGAAAAGAGAAATCCAATGAAATCAAAATCAAGTGATTTGGAATTATAATCAAAGAGATATCCTATTTTCAAAATTAGCAAATTTTTGGACAAAAAATTGGGGAAAATGAAGAACACTATGAACTAATTTGCAAAATTAAACTTTTAAATCTAACAAAAACTCAAATTACCTTCTGATAATCGATCAAATCTCGCTACTAACCCGATTGCCACAAGAATGGGGCTTCAATTCTCGTGGATTGAAACGAATTTGCTCGGATTCTTCTTCGTGGACGTTCGGAATTCAAGGGGAAAATTTGATGAAATCAAAGAGGAATTTGCAATCAATCCCACTCCAATTGCGTCGCAATCGAGTCTAAATACGGGGGGATCATGATGAACTAGAGATCTTCCTTGAAATTCGCTTAATTCCCTTCACGAATCGATCAAAAGTTGAAGAACAAAGGGAGAAATACATGCTTTTAATGGGAAAATTAGGCCGGACTGCGATCGTGGAGTTCTTCCACGAGCTTTCTCCGTCGTTGGATTGAGCTTCAAGTAAGGTGGATGATCACGATCGCGCGATCACGTAGGCCTTGATTGCAAAGAGCGTCCACCGTCCAATGGGAGTTCACCATTGTCTCAATGCATCACCGCCGTCCATGCATCCGGATGAAGACCACGATCACGATCGATGACGATGACGATCCGACGATTCTGAGCCTTCTACGTGTCGTCAGGTAAGTCCTTAGATCACGTCCACTTACTCAGTAATTTTCGCATGTGTTGTAATCACTGATCGCGTGGACTCGGGTCCACGCGATCGACGTCTTCGCCATGAGATCCAACGTACGCAGTGTCTCCACATCACCTGCAAAAGAAAAACCGTGTGGGAACATAGTCCCACACGGAGGAAATAATGGGAGATGTTGCCTGTTAAATAGGGGGCTCCTGTGTTATATCAGTTGCGTTACCACCCCTCCATATTACCAGGGTCCCACTATACACGTGGGCCCTCCACCTGCCAGCCTACCTGCCACGTGGTGCCCCTCACGCGCATAGGCTTGGGCCTGTCCGCGTGGCCTCCTGCCACGCATCAGCACCACCTGCGCCTCACGCGGGCCACCCGGGCTCTGCCACGTGGCCTCAGTGCCGCGTCGCACCTCGCGGTGGTCCCGAGCGCCATGTCAGCCGCCGCTCGCCACGTCACCCTGCAGGTAAAACCCCCCTTTTTCGCGATTTTTTAATAGAAAATACCTCCTAAAAATCAAATAAAATTCAAATAAAATTCAAAAAAAGGGCATAAAACTTCAGAAATTCATATATTAAAATATACAACTCCTTTTTAATCCAAATTTTCTCCATTGGATCACAAATTCTTTTCTTTTTAATATCATGTCATTTAAAATATATTTTGAAAGAAGAAATCAAAATGAATTAGAATTTACTTAAATCATTTCTCATTAAACATTCTAAATCATAAATTCATCGTGAAATCATCCTTCCAAACATTTACTAAAGTCAAAAATCATTCAATAACAGAGATTAACTTCTATTAATTTAAACAAAAGATTAACCATCTATTAAGCATGAAATTATCCCGAATTTATGTATAAATATCAACTTTAGTGAAATGACATGCCAATGGAGAAAATTCCTAAAAAGGTATGATAACATACATCATATTCACATAAAATAAGCATGAATATGAGTTAATTAGGATAAGAATTCAAGTTATAAATGCATGTTATCACTATGGCATCACCCTTAGGTACCCATGTCGATGTATTTTGATGAACATGAAAAGATCTTCATTATGTGACATCCTACATTTAATAAACACACTAAATATTTGGAGATTGATTGTTGATAAAATGCAATGTATGCATGCAACTAAATAAATATTAGTGGATTTTAATGCACATTTCATACCTATATGATGTATATCATTATGTTTTAGCTCATTTTTTTAATTGTATGTCATTTCATACATATATGATGCATTATTTATGGATAATTTTGTGTTATTCATAATTTTGACGTCTCAAGGACCAAAAATATTTAATTATTAGCCTCACTTTATCAGGACTTCAGAGTTTTAAATATTTATATAAAATATTTTTGAATGATAAGAGAAAAATAAGACGTTTTATCTCAAATCAATTTTTACTTTGGCCTAGTTTACTTTTCTAAGTCAAACTAGAGAATTTTGTTAGTAAATATTTTTTTTAGTTCTTAATTAAATGACATTTGTTAGATAATTGAATATTTGATCTAGTGGAGAAAATTTGGTGAAAAAAGAGTTATATTTTGATAGATATGAACTTCCTGCGTTCTAAAGACTTTGATAATTTTTTGGGGGATTTTTTAAAATTTTAAAAGAGCTAAAGTTTGTTTTGGCTCATGTCTACATAGTGCGTATCAACTAATTCGGGCTACATGGTGCCTACATTTGTTTTGACTCATGTGTATCAACCAATTCTGGCATTCCATTTTCACTTTAATGGAAGGGTTACATAGCAACACCTAATTTGATGATGATTGGTCTTTACCTTAGATCAATCTTGTCCTTTAATGGACAAAGATATGATCACTTGGATTGGTGCACTGTTTGGACTACTCAAGATCTAGCAAATGATCTAGTATGATCTTGGCTCTTTGATCATGATCCCACTATGACTTAAATGAAATGATTCAATTGTTAAAGGAGGATGCAGAAATATCTCATCGTTCTATCACCACAGAGAGGCAATACTACGGCCACACAATTTCTTTTATAAATACACACACACTCCCTCTCTCTCCTTGACGAAAAACCGATCTTGGATAGTCTTTATCAATCTAGCCTTTTCAAAAAAAATTTCTTAAAGCAATTGATTGAAATGTGTTCTATACTCATTTCCAAATCTTATGAGAATTTACAATCAAGATTTGCAACTTAAACTTTGAATTTTCACCAAGAACATGTCGAGGTAGAAGAGCTTTGATGGAGAAATTAACTAGGCCAAATTTTGGCAGTTTTTCTGTTAGTTGGGCCTTAATTTTGCTAATATTTCCTCATTTACTGGTAGATTTCATTTAATAACAGCAGATTAAGGGAATTTCACCAATCTCTCTTATCTCACAATTTTCTCTCTCCTCTATTATTTGACTTATGGTAGGGAAAATCTTTTTCTACTATTTAAAAATATAAATTTCTCAGAATTCTTAACCCATTTCATCATCCAATTTTGTCAAATTTCAAGAACACTCAAGGTCAACCCTAATGCTCCATGAATTTCGACACGGATTCATTATAACAAAACTAATTATCAATAATATGATTTTATGCGTTTTTGATTTATGGTGGTGTGTTTTCAATGACTGCATAAAATGACGACGTCAATGATCATGATGATGTTCGTGATACCGTTTTGCACGGTGCCATCTTCACGTTACATGGCGTCTTTTCTAATCAATTAGTGGATATCTTCACCAAAGGCCTTAAGAGTGTTCTGTGTCGGGCATGTTTAACTTGTATGCTCTAGCTCGAGGGGACATGTTGGATTATCACTTTAAGGCCCATTATGAGTTAGCTTCCTTAGTGCCCAAAGATTGACGTATTCTTCTCATCTCTGTAGGTCTCTTTCTCTCTCTCACTTGACGTCAAAGCCCACGGTCTTTGGTGCAGCGCCTGCCGAGATTTGCGTGTGCCATTATCTCTCTCTATCTCTCTTCTTTCTTTCATTGCGAGAATTTCTCTCCTCTCGAGAAACCTGCTGGGAGGCCCATTTGCACAATACACAAGATAACAAACTTCCACTAATCACATTTCTACAGGCGTTTATTAAAATTACAAAACCTGAAAATTTACAGCAGACGATTACCCGACGCTGGTAGAACACCGTAGCTACCTCGAAGCTCTTCATATCTACAAGGCCTGCTCACAATTATCTTCAATCAGACGCACGTCATTTTCGATAAGATGCGTGGTTGGCTGGATTTATTCGCGGTCGCCAACAGTACTCTTTGTTCTGAGACCTGTAATCGTCGAGGAATCGGCGTTGAGGAATTCAGTTAAAGCGAAAAGTTCAAGAAGTGAAGAGGGCGATATGAGGGTCAGTCATGGGTTTCGTGGGTACTTCGAGAGTAGCAACGGAGGAAGGAAGTTTGTCTCACCAGTGCAAAGTTACCATTTTGCCCAGCAGTCTCCCATTCCCCTCTACTCTTGCTCACAGCTCGTCGAGCTTCAACTTGATCTAATAGAGACTGATCCCTGATTTTCTCGTATTTAAGTTTGTGAATGCTCTCTATCAGAGTCCTCTTGTTCTTGAACACATTACCCTTCGCTTTCATATACGCGTCGTGGTAGATGTGCTTGTCGATCCTGCCCGAATCCCTGTATCTCTTCAGCAAACGCCTAAGAACACGCATCCTTCTCATCCAGAGAGTCTTCACCGGAAGCCTGGCTTCACGTGTTCCTTTGCGTTTTCCTGCATTATTTGCCTGGCGCTAAGATCTCCGGAGAAAATGATATTTAGATCGAGGCACGCACCATAGCCCGAATGGCGCCCTCTCTGTCGGGATTCCAGAGCTCGTCGTGCGCGAGATCGAGAGTGGATCTTAGTCGGCTTACGCGTAATGAATCCATCCTTCATCAGTTTGCCTACTTCCTGCCCTGGATTATTATTAAAGGAAGAAATTCAGGATGTTGAAGAAAGTAGACGACAGTTTTAAAAGTAGATAAAAATCAAGGAAACTCAAGAAAGCAACTAGAGAAGGAACTCACTGGAATTCGCCAGAGAGATCTCATCAGTCTCGTTGGGATCGATCCAGACCTTTCCCTTCCCACACCTCAGCAGCCTACCGGCTAATCTCCTCTGCACTTTAGCGATACCATTTCGAAGGAACGTAAAAGAAACAACAAAAGGCGGGAAACAAAACGAAGGGAGGTTTCGTTATATACCCCTTTTCATTCTTGGGCCGCAAGAAAACTGAAAGTCCGCATCCCAAATCCGGTGACCAACGGGCGAGTGATCACCGGCGATTCTTCGTGTCTTCTCATTGGGTGAGCGCCAAGATAGGCTGCTCCGCGAGACACTACATGCTGCCAGTCTCTTGGAGAGATCAAGCCACTCACTCTACCTTCCCGAGATTTTCGGCCGAGTCAACTCGGATCGAGTTTTCTGGTTCATCGCACGGATCTCCACCAAACGACCACCACCATTCAGACGTGGCTCTGACTCCGACTCCTGGGAAAGAAGTGTGAAGGAGAAAGAGGTCCTGTTCGATTCCTCTATCTCCTCCCTGGTCTTCGAATTAGGGCTAGGAATCAGAAATTTAGGGCGGGCGATCGCGGTCGAAGGACGGGGAAATGGAGGCGTGCGCGGCGATCGCGGAAGGGATTACAGCTCCGGAGATCTCCCGGTTTCTCTTGTCAAGCCCTTCCGTCCTCGCCATCTCCGCCGTTGGGATGCTGAGCGTCGACTCGGTCGCTCCTCCCCGAAAAATCGTTCGATCCGATCCCCGCACGGCCGTGCCGCGCGCGTTCGTGCGCAGCGCACGGCGCACTCGTCGGCGATCCACCACGGACGGTGATGGCGGCGAAGGTTATTCCGGCGATTGGGATGGAGTTGATGGATCGTTTGGGGGAGGCGGCGGCGGAGGTGGGGGCGCTGGTGGCGGCGGACGAGGTGGGCGGTGGAATTTTGGGGGGCGAGGGGGATCTGATTGGGGTGAATGGGGGTCCACGTCGGCTTCCTCCGATCCCGCTTTCGATGTTGTTTACGGCGTGATCTGCTGCGTCGCCCTCTATAGCTGCACCGGATTCGCTTTTAAGAGGATCTGCCAATTTCTGGGTAACAAGGAGAAGGTGTCTCTGCTGCGTTCGCTCCACCATTTCGTTTCCTGAGGGACATTCGTCTCTGCTTCTCCGATAGTGCAGTTCCCTGTTGTGATCTCGCGCAGATCTCCGATTCCTAACTACTCAGATCATGCTCATATGTATTTATCTATCCGCTGTATATTCTTTTCATTTTATTCACACTGTAAATTATCTAGTTCTTCAGATTGATCATCTGCTGTATGAATATTGCGGACGCCAGCCTGAACATCCTCAAGAGGAAGGCATATTCTTCAATTAGTTGTAATTGCTCCGATATGCATCCATTTACAGTTGCTTGCCTCAGAATTGAAACAGTGGCTTCTTCTGCTTTATAATTTCTCTGGGGAACCAGTAAACCACACTCGAAACATTTTATAAAGAAATAGTTCACCCTCGATCAATTTCTCTACTCCCTTTTGCAGCATTAGAGAGAAAAGCAAACGTAGGAACCTTGTCTTCTTGTTATCTGTGAAATGTATAAAGGGCTTGACCTTGTGCATACAAACCAATGATCTGACCCAGCCAGAAGTTGGACTTACAAGAACTCTGGGGTTGACTTCAAAATCCCCCAGAATTTTGCTTAAAAAATCGACGAGAAAGGGAATACATATACAGAATCTATTGTTAGAATTTATGAAATTCTCTGCCGCTATGTCCTCGACGGCAATCCACTCCCTGCATGATGTACATCTCTTGAATTTCTCTCTGTATACCGAAGACCGAGCTTCACTATGAACACAGCCGTGCAGCCCATTCGGATTCCTTCGCTTTCTACCCAGATCTGCCCCTCCATTAGGTTGACGAATCTGAGAACGTTGCCCATAATTCCTTTTAGAAGAAGAAGAAGAATATCGACGCCAGAAAACTCTTAGGCAGGTAGAAAAATCTTACCTCTTGCTGATAGCAAGGCCTAATCTCCCCCCGCAGCTCTGAGGATTAGAGATCATGTTAAAGATCGAGGGAAGATCTTGTGGGTTGATCCCGCAGCCAGAATCTTTCACCTAAACCCATAAAAAATCTCAATTGTCGGCATTATCCACTAAACTGTAACAAAATTTTTTCGAGAAAATGAGTTCGTCAAACCTGGACACGGAGATAGAAGTGGGTTTCGCCGGAGGGAGGCAAGGGTTCAGGAAAACGGCCTTCGTTGACTAAATCGGCTGCTCTAGCGACAGAGCCTATAATTGAGACGAATCCCTCCGGGGTGAACTTGACCGCGTTCCCGGCCAGATTTAAAATGACGGTGGCGAGCCGTTTCGCATCTCCGACGACCCAGGAAGGCAGGTCCGGCGCCAAAGTCAACGTCACCCGAAGTCTCTTCATCGCGGCAATGGGTAACACCAACGCGATCACCTGTTGAAAAAAGGATCAGATTTTTAGGGTTCGAAGAAAAGATCAGAGCTTTCCAGAATTCCGACCACTTACATCTCTGAACAAGGAATGGAGGTTGAAGACGACGGGCTCGAGCCTGAGGTTACCGCTCTCGAGCCTCGCAGCGTCTAAAGCGTCGCGAATAACGGCCGCCATAAGTGTGCTACTATTGTGCACGGCCTCCACCATCATCCGGGGCTCCGGTGCGAGTTCCTTTTCCAGGAGGAAGGAGGAGAGACAGACGACAGACTGAAGGGGAGTTCTCAACCCGTGATTGATGACGGCGAGGAAGTTGTTGCAGGCTCCGGCAGCTCTCTCTGCTTCTCTACGGGCGAGGTCCAGTGCGAGGTTCTGCTCCACGAGCTGGCTCCGGGATCTCGTTGATTCCTCCAAGATCGCCGCTTGTGCAAGAGCCGCCGCCATCTGCACGAAAAATTGTGTCATTTAGCCTCTTCTAAAAGACGGGCAGCAGAGGGGTTTAGTTTTTCCAGAGGGATTGCTTTAGATTCAAACATTTGAATCTGAAGCAGAGGAGTTAGCAGGGGGATATATCTCAAATGCTTGAATTAGGGTTGTAGAGGAGGGATTTTTTTTTCCCGATTAAATGCTGGAATTAGGGTTTCCAGAGAGATTTCCTCGATTCAAATGCAAGATTAGGAGTTTGCTTTGGGAGTTCTCTCGGAAAAGAAAATTCAGTCAATTCGGCCTCAAATGCTTTTGTAGGGGTTTCAAGACGGAGTTTTTCGATCAAATTCTTGAATAGCAAAATAATAGAGGAAGGATTTCTTTCGATTGAATGCTGGAATAAGGCTTTCTGAGGGATTTCCTCTATTCGAATCCTAGAATTAGCGTGCGGCGAGGGATTTCTTTCCTTTCGAATGTCAAGTTAGGCTATACAGAAGGATTGGACGAATTCAAATGCTTCCATTAGAGGTCGCGGAGGAACTTACTCTCGGTATAATTGCCCTAATTATTGTTCTCATAAGGATTTGGGGTTTAGTCAGAATCGCAAACCTGATCGGCAACAACAGGGACGAGCTCGAGCTCGTGTTGGCGCCACTTCATGGCGCTATCCGGCGGTAGCATAAGCACCATGACCGCAAAGCTCTGCCGACCGATACCCGGAATCATCACTCTCACCGCGAGCACCTCAGGCGGTACGTGCCTCCCCAGAAAGGGGCAAATTCTCGCTAACGGACTCGTGTGCGGTATCCTCACCGCCTTATTCGTGTTGCGGACGCTCCCAATCAGAGGAAGATCGAAACGAACCGCAGATCCCACAAAAGAATGATGGCGCAGAGTCTGCAATAGCCGCATCTCGGACCCTGACTGCGACGGTGTCCAGATTGCGCACTCTTCGAGCCCGAACATCCTTCCCAGACCGACCATCGCCGTCTGAATAATTACAGCTGTATCCATCGACGCTCTGATCTCCTGAATCAAAATCCTGATCCCTCTCTCCGTTTCCTTCTCCTTCTGCACGATTCCCATCACGCGATCGAGCTCCTCCGCCCTCACCTTGAGGAAGAATTCTCGCATCTTGGCTGATAGAAGATCCGGGATGACGTGGACGAGCATCAGCGCGGTGGCGCAGGAGATTATCGCCGTGGAGACCTTCGCCGCAGTCATAATTCGATCAAGCGTTTCTGAATGCGAGCAGACGGTCCAGAGATTGATGAAGTGGGTGGCGCCGCAGAGGACGATGAAGGCGCCGAACTGGATCAAAACCCAACGGTAAGGAAAAAAGGAAGATTTTTTCACGAAGTAGATCAACTCCAGAGGAATCGAGAAGTAGGCAAGCGCGATGAAGAAATCGGAGATGTACTGGTACTTCATCAGAACTCCATCCCTCCCCAGACATCCCAGGTCGTCCATCCGTAATGCGTAGAATCATCAATGGATTCGACCAAATTTGTTCCGTAAAGACCTGCCCCTCAGCGTTCACGCGATCCTCATCAAAGGATAGAGAGAGAAAAGAACTATGAACCCGACAAAGATGAGAAGCATGGCTGACACCGATAGTGAGAGAATATAGAGAGAGAAAGAGAGTGACAGGGAAAGGATGTCCAGTTACATCTGCATTCGGAGACCGTCATCCTGGTGACCGAATTCATGGACGAGGATGGATGTCTGCGAGACCTTTTCATAGGCATGTGTGAATGTCACGTGCGAGGACGGCTCGAGGCGTTTGGGGGGGGGACGTGTCGCGCTTTCATCCTCTTCGTTTCCGCGTCTGCGAGGAAGGGCTGCCGTTCGGCCGTTGACTAGACTGATCATTTCCCAAATCCAAGGACGGATTTGCCCTTCTGGAAGGGAGTGATTCATGAATCTGATAAATGAGATATTCAGGAGAGAGGTGATATTTTCCCAAGCGCAATTAGGAGGGCTTTTATGTCATAGATCGAGTTTTTCGCTAGCCAATGGCGTTCGAATTGAATAGTCAGCTGATACCTGTCTCGTCACATGTCAGGCGACCCTTCTATGCTTCCAAGGGCCGCGCACGCCTTGGAAGCGATTCTGGTCCACTTGTCCTCTTGCTAGAGGCTGAGGGCCCAATAAGGCCGTAAGATTAGGGCTTGCAAAGCATGGGTTCCGATGATTGCTTGTGGTCAGCTTGTAAATTTCAAAGTAGTCAAATTTATCCATCTTTACCCGTGGAAAAATTATTCAGGGAGTGTACATCCACTTTATTATAAGCATTTAAGGAAAGAGGATAATTTAAGAGGTGTTTGCAATATTTTTTGATTTGGGGAAGAACAGTTAACAATTCATTAGAAGAATTCATTAGAAGAATAACATACTACGAGAAGAAAATTTTATATTAAGAACACCATGAATTGTTACATTAGAAAAAAGATGAACTCTTCAGAAAGAACACTGAATTTTCGAGAAATAACTCAATTTGGAAAATTTCTTCCACTGGGATTGCCGCTCGAGAGCTTCCTCCTGAGCATTATCATTTATTACTCAAGGGAAAAGAATAGTTTATGTTTCATCGTTGTGTTAATGGAAAGGTTTATCTGAGAAGAAGAGGAAGAATTGATCCATCATCAAAGCT
The DNA here is from genome assembly GCA_024174645.1 of Lemna minuta. Lineage (NCBI taxonomy): Eukaryota > Viridiplantae > Streptophyta > Magnoliopsida > Alismatales > Araceae > Lemna > Lemna minuta. Next base: position 6,520,070 of record CM044111.1, on the reverse strand, counting down.
CTTGGGCTCCTTGCCCTCCTTCATTTTTATATTTGTATTTGTGATTGCCTTGCAAAGCTATCTTGAACAGATCATACATGAGTGGGCTGATATGGAACTTGACACATTCGCATCTTCCTCAAATTCTTGATGGAGATAACATCAAGTTTGGTCTGAAATATTTGAAAACATGGTAGGACCCTTGTAGAACTTTACCTCCATTTATGCACGTTATCAAACATGCCAAGAAGTTGAAGAAATGATTGAACATTGTTGAGGGTGAAAATTCCATTTGAAGATGGAGGCAAATGAAGTGATGTTCAATCTCAATGAATCTAACTTTCTCACACACCATAATATGTGATCTTTTTTATGATAAAGATAATAAATGAGTTTGGTCTCAGAGAAAGTTGCAAATAATACTAAACTATAATTGCAAAACATGAATTGACATAATGTTTCTTAATTTTTCATAGGAAACAAATTTTTGGATTGATGATATTGAGTATCACCAGCCAATCAACAGCACAAATAAGTAAGCAATAGATCCCCATGTAAATCATCATTAGGATCTATGAGCTTGTGTCAGACACCCCTTCCTCAGGGCTCGTTGCTTTGGTTTCTAGCTCTTACGCTTCTTCTATTTTGTGGCATCATAGACTTGGCCATTGATAACATATATTTTTATACATTTAATTCATATTATTCTATGATTTTAAAAAATAATTCATGTCGTTATTATACATGTTATCGTGTTTTGATAAAAATTTTGCACACATCATATCATATCATTTGTAGGCTAAAATTTAGATTAAATTGCTTTAAATTTTATGCATATTTGACATTTGTTTCAGGGTAGAATGAAGGTGATTTAATCATGTACATGAGTTTTGTGATCGTAGGCATGAACAAGGAATGATGATAAATGAAGATGATAAGTGATTCTTTGACCTACAATTAAGCAACGAAGGATTCAAAAAATAGAAAAATAGTGACAAGCGATGGATTAAGAGATCCAATCCATGTACCTATGGAAATCCAAAGACCGACCGAAGGTCAGTCAACCGGACCGAACCGAGACCGTCGGTCCCACAAAATGGGCCGGACCGGTCTCGCTCCAACTTCGGTCCGGTCCGCTTCAGGCCTTCGGTCTTGGACCAAAGGGAAAAATCAAGCAGGTACACTACCTATCAGGTGTGAGTGGGTCTTCTAGAAAAATATTTGTGTTGATAGATAGATTCACACCTTCAAGGAAAAGTTGGTGGTGAAAGGTGATAACATGCAAATTATACATGAAATTATATGATTATTTATGCAAATTAAGGCATAAACATTCCATTCTTATGCATGTTATCATATTTTGAGAGTATATCTATCATTATATGAAAATTAAGTTATAATCTCAAAATGCACTAATTTAGGGATAATCATGGATAAATAAGAGAAAATGTAAAGAGTATATTATTCCCATCTATATTTGAGATCATAATTATGTTTTAATTTTAAATAATAAGAGAAAATACTTTTTTTACACTCATTTATTTTTCTAAGTTTTATTTTCTAAGAGAAATGAGTGTATTTTTTTTAATAAAAATTTATGCTATTGTTATTTGAATAATTTGGATTTTTAAATGATATATAATTTAATTTCTGATCCAAAAAAGCAAATTTGGATTAATTTGGAGTTGTATTTTGAAATATATAAATTTTCTAATGTTTAAGGATTTTTCAAGATTTTTTATGTTTTTTATGAATTTTATTCGATTTATTTGAATTAAAATGAATAAAAATTATATATGTATCACATGCTGATGTGGCAACCTTCATGGCAGGAGCAAAAACATGTCCCAACGTGGCAGTGTATGCATATGCCACATTGTTCATGCGTATGTGTGTGCGTGTGTCTACGCGTATGAGCGTGTGTGTACGCGTACGAGCATGTGTGTGCACTCATGTGCGCACGTGTGATTAGTGAGATAGCAACCTTCTTAGGATTTTTGCTTCTCACTAATCGCATATCACTTATATACTCACTCATTCCCTTTAATTTTCGTTATGTGGGACTATTTTTGTCTATTTTTATGCGCAGGTGACGTGGTGAAATGTGGAGCGTGCGATCGTGCAATTAAATCGTGATCGTCAATCTTCACTTAAGTAAAGGGTACGGGGTGAAATATAATTGGGCAAGGATCATTTTCAAATAGTTTAATGTCAGCTATTGATTTGAGAGGTTATAACGGCTGAGATTAAATGCGCCTGATGGACTTCCATGGACACGTGGTGATATCTCAGACGTCGATTCCCGATCAGACGAACGCGATCACGTAACGATTCTTCTTCACATGCGACGTGACAAAATCTGGACGCTTTATCTCCGATCAAATAGACGCGACTTAATGGCAAAAATTCGCATCCAAGTGTTTCATTTGAGCGGTTGATTGAAGATGAAGAGTCAAATCCTCTGCATGCGCATAAGTGAGAAATGTGTAGAAGAGAATAGCAAGTAGATAGTGGAGGTGAGATACAAACCAGAAATAAAGTTTTCTCATATGCATGGAGATTTTTTCTTCCTCCCGTGAGAGGAGAAGAGAGAAACATCCACTTGAGAGAGAGGAGAGGGAGAAAGAAGAGAGGAAGAAAGAGAGAGACAATGAAGAAGGTTCGTGTCTCCACACATATAGAGACAACGGTGAAGAGAGGAGATGCAAGAAGAGTGAGAGAGAGAGAGAGAAATGTTCAATGAGATTTTTTTTTTGCCCTCACGAGAAATTTCTTCAATGAGAGGGAGAGTGGCTTGAATGAGAGGATGTGAAGAAGGCAAGAGAGAGGAGAGAAGGACAGTGGAAGAGAGGAGTCATGATGAAGATTTGCTATGGAAATTTTCCACGGAAATTCGTGGTGAAAAAAGATTTGTGAGAGAGAAAGAGAGGGTGTGTCGTTAGAAGAAGAAGAGAGGAATAATAAGATTAGGAAGAATCACTGCGAAAGAGAAGGATTCTGCACGAAGATGAAGATGGAAGTGATGCGAAACACTCCTGTCCATCACCGTATGCCACACATGCGTGCATGCAGAACAAAGAGAGAGAGAGGGCAGTGAGAAGAAGATTGGATAGGATGTGGAGAAGAAGAAGAGGAGAAGAATGGAGATGATAGCAACAAAATATAAGGTGTGTCGGAGTGGAAGAGGGGGGATAAGCATTGGTGGAGTAAGGTGAATGCGTGGGGAAGAGGGGGGGCATGTGAAGAGTGAGAGGGAGGCATGAGAAGAGAGAGGGAGACAAGAAATTTTTTGGTCATGCAAGAGGAAGAGTGAGGCATCGCAAGAGAGAGAGAGAGAGAGAGAGAGAGAGTTTTATTCTTATTTTATTTATTTATTTCTTTTAAATATCATTTTAAATTTTTCTATTTTCTCAATAATTTTGACTTTTAAAATTTCAAAAAAATATTTAAAACTTAAGAATTTCTTCTAAAATTAATTTAAATCATTTTAAACCATATGAATCATACAGTCATATATATTCTTATGTAAATAATTTCATTTTAAATATAAATAAATAGAAATTTCATTTTATGTCTTAATAAATTTTTTTCTTGATAAATGAATGCCATTAAAGACTCATAGCATGTTATCAAATCATGAAAAAATCAAGAATATCAATTTACACATAGAGATTATCATTTTAATCATTTAAACCATTACAACATGCATTTATGATCATATTTATAAGATTAAATACATAAAATGCATGAATTTGCATGTTATACATTATTGCATGATTCTAAATTAAAAAATGACATATTGAAAACCCTAAATTTAGACTTATATGTTACCATTGTACACCCACTATTAAATCTTGAAGTCTAAGGCAACCATCATCAAGTAGGACTCAAAACATGAATTAGATTAATGTAGATCAATATGCTTTAGAAACTATCAAAGACATATCCAAACTGGGGAGTGGCAAGAGCATACAAGGATTATCCTAACAAAAGGACCTACATGCTGAGTAAGAGGATGATAAACCTCCTAAGATCTCCTTAATGAGAAACAAAAAGTTCAATATATGAAGCGGTGATAACATGCAACTTATACTTGTAATTATATGATTATTAATGCAAATTAAGGCATAAAACATTTCATTCCTATCCATGTTATCATATTGTGAGTGCATATTTATCATTCTATGCAAATTAAGTTATAATTTCAAAATATATTATTTTTAAGGGATAATTATACATAATTAAAGGTTGATATTTTTAGGGTAGATTATTCTCATTTTAAATTTTTAAATTATAATTGAGTTAAATACAAAATAATGAGAGAATATATTTTTTTATATACACTCATTTGTTTTTTTCTATGTTTTATTTTTCTAAAGAAAAATAAATGTATTTTTTTAGTTAAAAAAATTTATTCCATTGTTATTTCTTAAATTTAAATTTTTGAGAAAGACACTATTTAATTTTTTTGAAAAAAATTGGATTAAAAAAAATTAGTTGTATTTTTGAAAGTTATAAAATTTTTGAATTGTTAGAGATTTTTTTCTTCTATTTTTTTCTGGATTTATTTTTCAATTTATTTTTAATTTAAAAGTTTAAAAAATCATTTTTATGTCGTGTTGACATGACATATGACATGACATGTGCTCTTGTGTGTCGCCACGTGGTGGCATATGCATGCGTCAAGTGACACACATGTGGCACATGTTTGTGCATATAGTTAGTAGTTAAGCACCCTTTAAAGACGTTAGCTAACCACTAAACACGTATTTGTATTTTTTTTTAAATTGCAATTCTTCCAAATTAGGACTATTTTTTTATGTTTTTCGTAGGTGACATGTGATAACATGCTAATTAAACATGAAAATACATGATTATTAATGCAAATTAAGGCATGAATCATTCTATTATAATGCATGTTCTCATATTTCTTTAGTGTTTATCTATCATTCAATGAAAAATTCATTATAATCTTAAAATGCATTAATATAGGGTTAATTATGATATATTAATGATAGTATTTTTATAACCCATCTTTACTTGAGATTATATTAGTTTTTAAGGTTAAATAATAAGAAAAATTATTTTATATACACTCATATATTTTTATAAGTTTTAAAATCTAAAAGAAATGAGTGTATTTTTGAAATAAAAATTAATTCTCTTTTTATTTATTAAATTTGATTTTTTAGAATCCAATGAAATAAATTTGGATTAATTTGGAGTTATATTTTGAAAGTTATGAATTTTCTAATTTTTAGGGATTTTTTCAGATTTTTTCAAAAATTATCTAAATTTTTTTATGAATTTAAAATCGATTTATTTAATTAAAAATCAATTTTTATAAGTGCGCTAGTGACGTGACGCAATCTATTACATCTGATCGCGCGTTTAATCATGACTATTGATCATTACTTAAAGGTGGGGGTAAGTGCGTAGGTGACGTGGCACAGTCTCATTCGTCGGCGAATCGTTTTAAAATGATTTATTCTCAGCCATTAATTTGAGGAGTTATAACGGCTGAGATTAAAACCGACGAAACGCATCTGGAGCGTTCGATTGAGATCAAATGGTGGCAATTCGATACGTTACTTATAACGTGCGCGACGTGACATCATCTTGGCGATCCATCAGAGATCCAACGGCCACAACTTAATCGTAACAGTTCAAAAATCATGCATTTTATCGAGCCGTTAATCGAAGATTAAATGCCCAATTGGACGGTTACGCCCAATTCACCCTATAAATTGAGATGTTCTTCGACATTGTAAAACATTCTACGATAATTTGAGTAATCGAATTGTTTAGACACCAAATCCCTTAAATCTCTTGCTTCCAATCACTTCAGACTCATTTCTGCATCCACAGAGTGCTTGAGAGTGAGATTTTGTTGAGAGAATAGGAAGAAATCGACGCTTGAACATCAACGATCGTGTTTTCGAATTCATAATGAAAAGCCTTTGATCCGGCGACTAATTTGATCAATTCGAGTGCAATCTTGGGTTACGGATCGTGTTTCATCCTAATCTTCCTTTGTATAGCGTTAGATTTCAATTTTGAATCGTAATTTGAGTCAATTTCAATTTCAGTTATTTGTGATTTTATTTTTTGAAATTTTCTCTCTTGTTCATTCGATGATTTCTCCACGAATCTTGATCTAAATCGAGTGATTTTTGATTCTGTAGATTTTTCTTCGAGTCTTATTTTCAAAAATATCAAAATCCCTAATTTATATCCACATTTCATTATCTAATTTGATAGAATTTCAAAAGATCCCTCAAAATTACCTTAACTCTTTGTGGATTTGACCTTTATTTACCACTATACTCCTTAATTTGCGATTATTTGATAAAATTGGTGAGTTTGGTAATTTTTTTTACTCTTGACCATGTATTTTCAATGACATCATGGTCTCGATTCGTCAACATGACGTGACAAGGAGCATTCGATCTTTGCGATTCAATCATCGTCGTTGAACTTCACTTAAAACCGGGGGTACGTGGCACATAATGATTTGTTGTACATTCGATTTATTTGAATCCTGTGATCTTAGATTGTTCATTTGAGGAGTTATAATGGTTGAGATTAATTACATCTGATGGCCTCCTATGGACACGTGTATGCATCCAAAGCATTTGATGAAGATCAAACGACGGCGGTTACACGAAAATTCATATACACATGATTACAGATAAAATCTGAAGGCTCCGATAAAGATTTGACGACCATAATTTAATGACATTAATTCATCTCCCCTCTTTTAATCACAGTTTTTGATTGAAGATGAAGAGACGATCGAACGACCATGCCCAAATTTTCATCTATTTATATCTCTTTCCTTTGAAAATGTAAATCATTCTTGAATGTTTTGATCAATCGAACATTTTTGACATCTCAATCCTTGAATTTCTTGTTCCTTTCTCTTATAGATTCAATTCTGCATAGAAGGAGTATCTTGAAATCAAGATTTCGTCGAGGGAGAATGAAGAATTCACCGCTTGAACTCCGAATGTTTATTTTTCAAAACGCGAAAATGAAAAGCCTTAATCTAATAATTAATTCGATCATTCGAGCATGGTTTTGGGTTAGATTACGTGTTTTATTCCCTATTCATTCATCCTATACTAGTATATTTTAATTTTGATTAGTATATTAGTTTAATTTCTTGCAATTTTATCATTATCTCTCTTTTTGCAAATGGATTTCTATCCCTTGATTTCGCCTCTTAATTTCTTTGCAAATAGTAATCTAAATTGAGTGATTTATTATTACATGGATTTATCTTGGAGTCTTCTTTTCTCACCTCAATTTATCATATGATTTGATCGAAGTTCAAAGATATCATGAAAAAATTCTTATTTCCCTGTTGATTTGACCCTTACTCGCCATTATTCTAATTAATTTGTAATTAATTATCTAAATTAATGAGTTTGGAAAGTTTTTGGCACGAGAAAGTGTGTTTTCAATGACCGCAGATAATCATTTCATCGTGAGGTACACAAGGAGAGGTTAGAGAGTGTAGATCGAGATGTCTACAAGCTCAAGTACCTTATCCTCAAGTTTCAAACCCAAAAGAAAGAGAACTATTAGAGTTCTATAAACAAGTTTCAAGCATGATGAACACATACCTTTAGTCAATTACATGTCACATATTCTATCATATTCTAAGTTTCAGGAGAAAGATTATTCTGGAGCACTTATGATTACAAGAAAGACAAAAACTAGATCCTTGTTCAACATTATTCCTTAAAGTGGTATTGGGTTGACACAAGATTGGGGAGTTGTAACCATTAGTTGTTGATTTCTACCTCATATCGATTTAGTAAAACAAAGAACCTCGTTCACTCTTCAATGATTTTGGGTACACCATTACTAGCTAGTGAAGAGGTCTTCACTCAATGGGAAAAAAAAAGCAAGTTGAATTGAAGATGTGCAAATCAAAATATAAAGGTAAACATCAGCAAGTTCATAAAATTTCCTTGAAATGTTTTAAAGAAGTAGTTAGTATCAGCATTTATGAAGACAACGATGTCAAAAATCATGTAAAAAAGCAATGGATTGATGAAAAATTAAATAATGATGATCTTGAGTGTACTTTGTTCCATCAATTTAAGCTATGCGTCATGACCTTCCCCGCTAGACGTCATGACCTCCTATCTATGTGGTGTCCTATCATGGGCTTGGATAAATGAATTAAAGTGATCATCCAGCAGATACCATAAAGATGATATTCAGTAGATGAACAAGAAACATAAAAAGGTTTAAAAGATACTTATCAAAGAGATCTCACCTTCTCTTCATCTCTCTCTTTCACCCTCTCCTCCATAATTATCTCTCTCTAACTTTTCATGACTCTCTCCTCTATACTTCGCTATATATCTCTAACTATCGATTTATCTATCTTATTTATATATCTTTCTTGTTTTTTTTCTCATTCGATATCTCTCTTCTCCTCTCTCTCTCTCTCCTCCTGCTCCCCATATCATTCCTTCACACTCCTATCTCATTGCCCCGGAATGCACAGTAAAGGCAGTCCACCTGCTGGTTGCTTTTTTCTATTTATAGGAATCTCGGGTGGTCATTTTATCCCTCTGTGGTAATCTTTTCCCGCTTTATCCCTGGTTTTTGTAATATTGCAAAATTCCACCAGCTTAGAAACCTATTTACGAAACTACCCAATCCATAAGTTTATGGTAGTAAGAAAAGCTCAACGGCTACTTTGACTTTGTCATTCTTGAATAAAGCCCTTCCCGTCAATCTTTTTCTCCATTTCCCCCTTCCGCTTTTCTTTTTCCAGCTTCAGCAGAGTCCGACAAAATAACGGACATCCGTGCCACGTAGGATCGCTTTTTGCTAGGCTGGGCTTTTGAAATGTTTTCGACCGTTAGGAGGGGCGAAGTGCATCTTTCAGAAGGTTTCACTGTTGTATTTTTTTTCTCAACCACCCCCCCCTGGGGGTACTAAAGTAATATTTTCCATTCCGTCTCTAATAAACAAAATTTCTTTTTGCAATTCCTGGACTATCTTTTACTATTTTAAATCAATTTTTCACAAATGCCCCGAGAAACAAAACCTACCTTTTTAAAGATATTAATTATTTAAAACTAGTTTCCTTCAACATGAATGATCATTTGCTCCCGTTATCCTGTTCGAAAGAACAGGGATTATTTGAAACGAAGGGTAATAAGGTCATTTCTCTCTCTAACGGTCCTTAGCTCGACCGTGCGAACCGGTGCTCCTGATGAGCGTCAAGAATAGAACCCCCTTCGTCCTCCTGCTTCCTTCCATCTAAATATTTTTCTCTTCCCTTTCTCTCTCCTCTCATTATCTCTTCGATTCTCTCCATCTCTTCCAGGATTTCTCGCTATTCTTCGTTCGGCAGCCGAAATATTGACGTCAATTTTATGAAGCATCAGATATAGGAGGGGGAAGAGTCTGAATCCTTCAAACTATAATTCTAATCCGGAATTTGGTACTGAACTTGAGGTGGCTACCGGATGAAGTGGAAGTCGCTTTTTCTCAGGAAGATTTTCGGATAGGAGTTTTGTGGTTCCTCGAATCGTAATTTGTGTCGTTAGTGAAAATTTCCTGTTTCCTTGTTCGTGGGTGTGAATAAATGGCGCCGGAGAATTTGCTGTCATTTTCTGTAGCGTCTGTCGTGGACGATGTTCTCCAGCGTCATAGTGCTCGACCGAGAGAAATCGATATGGCGTCCAGGATGTCTGAAGAAGCAGGTAATTTTTCTCCATTCTGATTAAATTTATTGCTTTCGCTCCCCAATTTATATCCGTTATTTATTTAATAGCTCAGTTCATAAATCTACATGATTTTCCAGCACAAATAAAAAAAAATCCACCATACGTAGTTGATCCTAATTCAAGCAGCGAGAAATCTTCTTGACTTCGTGTTTTTTCCGATCAATCGCTTAATAAGTACAATTTTATAGGATAAGGCGATCTTTTCTTTGAAACAGAGAGGAAAATAGATGAGCGAACTCTAGTTTCAATTCATAATTCAAAGAAAAACAATCCAAACGATCAGAATCCCGGCAGATCACAAATTTTCAAGCATGGAGGGAATTACAGATTAAATCTTCCATGCAGCTTGCAGACGATACGAGGCTGCAACATGGCTAAAGAAAATTTCCGGAGGCTTGGGAGATAAGGATCTGCCGGAGAGGCCAACAGAAGAAGAATTTCTTCTCGCATTAAGAAGCGGGATAATTCTCTGTAATGCGCTAAACAACGTCGACCCAGGAGCCGTACCAAAGGTTGCTCTCTCTCTCTCTCTCTCTCTCTCTCTCTAGAATCATCAAGATCACCTGTCATCCCGACGTCTTAATTCATCCTCCTTTTCTTCAAGGTCGTGGAAATTCCAGCCAACCCGTCTCTGCTACCGGATGGAGCAGCACTAACAGCTTATCAGTACTTCGAGAATATAAGGAATTTCCAGGTCATCGTCCAGGATAAGGGTCTTCCGACGTTTGAAGCTTCCGATCTCGAACAGGTTAACTTCGTAGAATTATTCGAAGTTGTGTTCTTCCAAAAGTATAGCTAAATGAACTGTGCAGGGAGGAAAATGCGGAAGAGTTGTGAACTGTGTTCTGGCACTTAAATCCTACGGCGAGTGGAAGCAAACGGGAGGGATTGGTGCTTGGAAGTATGGAGGAAATTTGAAGACCGCTGGATCAGGGAACTACTTCATAAGGAAAAATTCGGAGCTTTTCATCAATTCTTTCTCGAGGAATCCATGCTCGAACGGGAAAGTCAACAATGACCAGAATTTTTCTTCGGCCTTCATTGACGAACCCATTGACATGGTTCGTTTATTTTTTAATTCGATGAATAGTAATCAAATTTTACTGAACATAGTCAGGCTTTTTGATGTGTATGCAGACCGCGCCTCACTCTCTGAATATGCTTGTTAAGGCCGTTCTCTCAGATAAGAAGCCTGAAGAAATCCCATCAGTACGGCTTATAATTATTTCTCACTCACTCTCATCTCTCATTCCCTTTCCTTTCCCGCCCCGTTCTGTGTCTCGCTATCTATCTAGCGTTGGATATAAAGATGTAGCTGTCTATATTTCTCCAGGTTGTGGAGTCCATGCTAAAGAAGGTTGTTGAGGAGTTTGAGCGTCGAATGATCGGCCAGAATGAAGTGGTAAATATGAGAGAAGAACTATGATTTCTGTTTTCGATTTCAACTTATTATTCATCGAAAACTTGGAACTCGAAGTTTTTCAGTAATTATCGGATATTTTTCTCCTTGACTGATAGAGGGAAACATGTTAATTTAATTAAACAGGAGAATTCGGCTCCGAAGGATTTCACCAGTGATGGAAGCAGGCTAATCTCAAAAAGAAGAGTCCTGGCGGAGCTCACAATTTCTTCCGATAGCACAAAGGTATTTTGAAAACCTCTCCCTCTCTCTCTATCTATCTCCATCTGAAGTTTGCATGACTGCTTTTATTCTAAATCAATTTGTTCATTCCAAATTTCCGGACAACTTTCCTTGCCCAGGCCGAAATGGAAAACTGCGTTCATGACGGATATTCATGTCAACAGAAGGAGGCTAGCAACAAACAGAGGCTAGCAAAGCATAGTTCTCTATTCTTGCGACAAAAGAAGGATATTCATGTCAGTCATTAGCATGAAATTCTTCTAGGTTTTTTAAAAATTCTTTCTACTTACAAAAATAATAATATTTTAGGATTTGAAGAACATTCTCCATAGCACTCGAGCCGGGATCCAGAGCATGCAGACAAATTATGTTCAGGAGATGACGACCCTTGGTGAGTGACAGTAAATAGATAAATATTTATATATATAAATAAATATATATATATATATATATATATTCTTATTTTAATCATTGCCCTAACTCTCATATTTACAGGAAAAGCATATAAATGTTTTAGCGGATGCCGCAGCAAGATATCAGACAGTTTTAAAAGAGAACAAAAGACTCTATAACGAAGTCCAAGATCTGAAAGGTATAATCTATTTATGGAAATAGTTTTTTCTACGAGATCTGTCTCTTCATCCAACTCGAAATCTGTTCTTCAGGAAATATTAGGGTTTACTGCAGGGTGAGGCCCTTTTTGCCAGGAGAGAGGAGGTCGACCGGCACAGTCAGCCATACCGATGAAGGAAACATCAACATTACAAACACTTTAAAGAGTGGGAAAGAAGAACGCAAATCCTTCACCTTTAATAAAGTCTTCGGACCCTCTACTTCCCAAGGTTGACTTTTCTAAGGCGTTGACTTCTTTCCACAGATAAATGTTTTTGATAGAGTTGATTTTGTCAATATCAGATTTACTATGGATTCGTAAAAAATGAAGAAAAATAAAAAATTGAAAAATAAAAAAAAATAGCTTTTGTTTTCTGGCGTAAATAATAAACTGACCAAGCGTACGTAAAGAGTTGACTTTCCCATTACAACTGTTTGGTAAAGCTCTGACATTTCAAAAGATTAGTCATCTTTCCTTTTTTATGTTCACTTTTCAATATCATCTATTAAATGACGTTGATTTTTTTTTGGACCGAGAGATAGTCAACCGCCTTCCATAGCGTTGACTATATGGGGTCAACTAATCTATGCTCTTGACTTTTGTGTTTCAGAGGAAGTATATTTGGACACCCAGCCTTTGATTCGATCTGTCCTCGATGGCTTCAACGTGTGCATTTTCGCTTACGGTCAAACAGGATCCGGGAAAACATATACTATGGTAAATTGTAATATTTCATCCTATTGAAAAATAATTAAATCTGAGAAAGATTGGTCAATTGCAGATGGGACCCAAGGAAATCAACGAAGAGAGCCGGGGGGTGAACTACAGAGCCCTAAGCGACTTGTTCCAGCTGTCGGAGAAGAGAAAGGATTCAACCGCGTACGACATCTCCGTTCAGATGATCGAGATCTACAACGAGCAAGTGAGAGATCTTCTGGTCAACGATGGACTCGTCAAAAAATATCCTTTCATAGTACTTCTCATTTTTCTCGACAAACTAGTTACTTTCTTTTTGGGGTTTCTTTGACTCGCGATCACGTTAGAGATAAGAAACGGATCGCAGAAGGGTGGAGGTCTTATTGTTCCGAACGCGAGCCTCGTCCCTGTCTCGACAACGGACGAAGTCATCGAGCTTATGAATCTTGGTCAACGCAATCGCGCGGTCAGCGCCACTGCTATGAACGACAGGAGCAGCCGTTCTCACAGGTCCTTTTTATCATTTTTTGTTTTCTGATTGGATTTGTATTTCGTGCAATGATTTTTTTTTCTGATATGGTTAGTTTTATCGGGTGCCAGTTGCTTGACGGTGCACGTTCAGGGGAAGGAAGTGGCGTCAGGAGCCGTTTTGCGGGGATGTATGCACCTGGTTGACCTGGCCGGGAGCGAAAGAGTTCAGAAGTCCGAAGTCAGCGGAGAGAGAATGAAGGAAGCACAGCATATTAATAGATCCCTTTCGGCGCTCGGTGACGTCATCTCAGCTCTTGCCCAGAAGAATGGGCATATTCCTTACAGGAATAGTAAGCTCACTCAGCTACTTCAAGATTCTCTCGGTGAGCTCTCTCACTCTATGATATCTGTTCCCCCTTATTTCTCTCTCCTCACTCACTCTCTCTGTCATCTTTCTTCCCTCATCTTTATCTCTCCCGTTCATTCTCTACCTCCCCCCATCTTTCTCTCTCATCATTTTTTCTCCCTCATTTCTCATCCCATCTCTTTGTCTACTCTCTCTCTCTCTCTCCCTCTCTCTCACAAGCACATATTTCCGTACATCTCTTTATCCTTCATCCTCAATGACGACAATGCAGGAGGCCAAGCCAAGACGCTGATGTTTGTCCACGTGAGCCCAGATGAAGACACTGTAGGAGAGACAATCAGCACCCTCAAGTTCGCGGAACGAGTTTCCTCCGTGGAACTCGGGGCGGCTCGAATTAACAAGGAGACACAGGAAGTCAAAGATCTCAAGGAGCAGGTTTTGATTTTCTCTCTCACTATAACTACGTTCTAAGTCCTTAAGGTGTTTGACTTCTACTCCATTTCTACCCTCAGATCGCCAGGCTCAAGGCCCAGCTGGCAAGAAAAGAATCAGAACCAGAAGACCAAGCTGGAGCCGTAAAGTCAACTCCTATGTCCCACAGACCCCTTCAGTCCACCCCGCTGACCAAGCCAACCTCATGGAGAGAACGGGTAAGAGTGAGAACCTAGAAAAGAAATTTTAAGATAATAATTATAAATTGATGTAATCGGTTTTTTTTCTTGTATTTCAGCATAATAATTCAGTCTCGAGGCATAAGGGACCGGGGCTTGACCTCCAAGAGCAGTTAATGGCAGCCGTTGACTCCCCCCGCTGGCAGGATGACACTAGCGAGGTCAACGGTGCTGACGAGGAGAATGAGACGGATGCTGGGGAGTGGGTTGACAAAGTAGTGGTCGACAAGATGACCAGCTTCGGAAGTTGTCGCTCCCAGGGAGAAGAACCCTGCACGCCGTTGACTTTAAAGAGGAACAATTCCTGCGAATCGTTTGACTCTGATTCTTCGGAGTCGGATCCTGTCCTTGCCAGTGCTTCCAAAACGAGGAAATCACAACAGAGGAGGTACAACATTACATATTAGATTTGATATTTATCATATTTTATATTCTGAATTTAAAAAAATGTTTGATCTGAAGGACTCCGAGTCAACTTCCTTGTCCGCCGCCATTGAGGAAGATCCCAAGTGGGCCTATCCGGGCCTTGGGAAGACCGAAGCGGGCTCCATGAATTTCTCCCATTTTTTTTCCTTCTAACCAAATAAAATTATTGGCCTCATTTTCTTTATGGGCTAGGCCGGATTGTCTTATTCCGGCCATTTATGAATTCATCAAAGAATTTTATATTAATTATTTAACAAGAAGTATTTGTACGAGGGGCCACCACCTTCGTCGTCTAGAAATCTCGTTATCTTCTGGACATTCCGATGCAACACCTCATGGAATGATCATGCTCGTGCACAGTTTTCCTCAGGGAATAGATCCGACGACGTGGCTTGGGTAGCAATATTTTAGGTTGCAACTGTAAGGTTTAATCTAAATTAAGTAGACATTATATGTATTATTGTGGATTAACTATCATTTAATTATGTTTAATGATTCAATTAGGAGAATTAAGACATTTATTTCTATGTGTGGAGGTTCTTTACGTGTAAAGGCAATTAAATCATTTATTAGTCGATGATGGGCTGACTAATTAATGATTTAGAGGCTTAAGCTCTCCTCTTCTCTCTATAAATATGAGGCCATGGTCCACTTGAGTAACCCATGTTCATTCATAACCCTCAAGGAAGATTCCCATTTCTCCTAGAGATCAAGAGGTTGGCTTGAGGATATTCAAGTGATCACTCTCTACTGTAGGAACCAAGAGATGAAGAGTCAAGTGATGAACTCAAGTATGACTTTATTTTTGTTTATGTTTCTAATTATCCTAATGAATTCTAGATGCAAATTAAAGTTCTTACAACAACATCGTTAGATATTTATCAACTATGACCAGTAAAAGTTATTCTTTTTATTTTGAATCAATATATGGCATCATTGCCCTAGATCAATGGTTGATACCTATTGGATGCTTGCATTGTGATCTCCATCTTGATGTCTCTCCCAAGAAGAGTAAACTTGTTTGAGCCAGGTCTACAAGGGAGTATCTTCTACAAGAAGACATACAAGAGTAACACTTTCTTTCTTCGGG
The DNA here is from genome assembly GCA_024174645.1 of Lemna minuta. Lineage (NCBI taxonomy): Eukaryota > Viridiplantae > Streptophyta > Magnoliopsida > Alismatales > Araceae > Lemna > Lemna minuta. Next base: position 6,504,357 of record CM044111.1, on the reverse strand, counting down.
TATGAGTTTCTTCTACAAGAAGACATCTCAGAGTAAAACTGTTTTTCTTTGGGTATGAGTTTCTTCTAGAAGAAAATAGCGTGAGTAAATTGGTACTAGATAAGGAGTTGAGATATGCAAACCAACTTGACCTCATAGTATGAGAAATCTTTTCCTAAACATGTTCAGGTACACACATGAGAGGAGAGTAAGTTTGGACGTGTGACTAGTTTACCTGATCAAATATGATAGACACCTTGAGGGTGGTGATCTTGTAACATACCAAGGTGTTATACTCAAATTGTGAGAAATGGACAAAAGCCATGGTCTCTAAAAGTCAAATCTTGTACACCAACCAAGTTGAAAAGTTGGTAAACCTTCTAAAAGGCATATTACCTATCAGATGTAGTTGGATCTTTGAGAGAAAGACCAATTTTGAAGGACAAGTTAACTATTTCAAAGAAAATTGGGTCATCAAAGCTGATCATCCAAGTCAAAGATTGAATATGATGAGATGTTCTCTTCAGTTTTTGTGATAAATTTAATTAGACTTTTACTCGTCATTGTTGTAAACTATGATTACAAAATCTAGCAGATAGAAGAAAAGATTACCTTCCTCAATGGAAACCTTAAGGAAGAGGTGCACTTGATGTTGATGGATATTTTATGGCATGTAAGCCAATCACACTTCTATGTATCTTGTTCATATTCATTCAGATACAATTTATTCATTATCATTCTTGTTGAGTTCTAATGTCGATAAAATTTTAAAATTTTGATTTAAACATCGGATGCAGTGAAAAACATTAAATCGGATGTTCAAAATACCAAGCCACCAAGAATAAATGATCCTATCATCTAGTATAAATGAGAAAACATACAAGGTTTTCTTGAATGAGTTCTTGAAGCCATTCAAGTGTCTAGCCTCTAGCGGTATCCACATGGTCTTTGGATGGTTGGATCTCCTCTTCAAATCTCTTCACAAAGAGAGAAAGAGAAGAAATAAGAGAATTCCTAGAAGGCTTGCATGGGCACCTTGAGTTGTGATCGTTCTCCCCCTATTTATAGACATTTGGTATGACATTTTTTTTATAAAAAAAACCCTCATAATTATGTTTATATCCACCAATATCTATAGACCTTATGTGTGTAACCCTCTAAGTCTATCTATCTCACTAGTTAATAACTTTGATATACCAAATAACACCTTCTTTGGTCAACCTTAATTAATTATCCACATCCATATACAGATTAATTAATCAAGGATCAATTTAACTCAATCGATAAGTTGAATTTCCAGCCCGTTGAGTGCTAAACAACACCACGTACTCTAGGAGATATTGAGTATGTAAGAACTCACTTATGGAACATTTCTGTCATTGATTAACATGTATGTAAAATCCTTTATCCACATTAGACTCATGAATGACTTAAGGTACGACCAGCTGTCAAACCCTAATCGGTCACTCAAGTTTGTACTGATGCGTGTAGAAATCATCGGGAACTCTTTCTCCGATATTTTTACTACCTTGGCCAAAGATTTCATTGCATATCATTCCTTGAGTCAATCTCTTCAAATACCAAGGGTGAATGATCCCATCTTGATCACACAATCATCTTTAGGGACTTCATGTCGTATCCAATATATGCCGTTTTAGATATCCCATGGCTAGGGATGCATAAGTCATAATCAAAACACGATCATCCATCCACAAGATGTTTTTGGTGTCTCAAGTCAAATGATCACATAAACAACCATGAAATGAATCAACCTAATTGACAATTAGGTATAATACCATTCAGGGATTCATACAGATCAATTCAATGAACTCTTTCTCCAAAGAGCACCCACTATCTATCCTTATTGTCTCCACACCGATGGCTACATGATCAGCCATACTCATCATATGATTTGGATTAGATAATGTTATTCTTTACGAATAATTTGATGTCCTTATCGAATATCCCACGAATAGGAATGTTTAGAACATATGTTTAAAGACTAATGATCACTATATTACGATCTCATCATAATTCACTTAGTCATTACAAATGCTCATGGACTTCATTGCAAACATCACACAAGAATGACAATGAATAAATTTCACTTCAATGAACATAAACAAGATACATGAAAGTGTGATTGGCTTATAGGCTACATAACATCCATCAATTCTTGTGTGATGTTGACAATTAAGTCCATGAGCATATATAATATCTAAGTGATGATGATATCATAATACAATGATCACTAGTCTGTAAATATATATTTTAACCATTCCTTTTCGTGAGATATTCGAGAACGGCATCAAATTATCAAGAAAGAATAACATTATCGGACTTGACTTATATGATGAGTATGTTTGATCTTGTAGCCATTGGTGTGGAGATATTAAGGATAAATAGTCGGTGCTCTTTGGAGAAAGAGTTCATTGAATTGATTCATATAAATTTCTTAGTTATATTATAACTAACTGTCAATTAGGTTGATTCATGTTATGGTTATGTATGTGGTCCTTTGACTTGAGACACCAAAGACATCTTATAGGTGGATGATCTTGTCTTGATTATGACTTACGAATCCTTAGACACGAGTCACCAAAATGTCATATATTGGATACAACATGAAGTCTTATAGGCTATATAATAGCCATTGTGTGGTCAAGATGGGATCATCCCCCCTAGTATTGGAGGAGATTGACTCAAAGAATGAGATATAATGAAAACCTTGGCCAGGGTAGTGGAAATATCAGATAAAGAGTTCTTGATGATTTCCTGTATGCATCAGTACTAACTTGAGTGATCGATTAGGTTTGACAATTGACCATAGTTTGAGTCATTTATGAGTCTCACTCGGATGAAGGATTATATATAGATGATAATTGATGATGGCAAGGTTCTGATAAGAGCATAAAAAGTAGCTATAAATATCTATTATTTGCTCTTCTTTAACTCCATTAAACTCCTGATTATATCATCTTATCTACCATCTTATGACTTGATACTGTAGAATATCTACCATGAATTTTGTCGTCTTTATTTTAGGAACTGCAAGCAAAAGAAAGAGAAGCAAAATTGTTTGAAGAAAAAGTGTTTCAAGCATTAAATGGGTTGTTCAAGGAACCGCAAGCAAAAGCAAGATAAGCCAAATCGTTTGAAGAAGAAGTGTTTAAAGTATTAAAGGGGCTGTCGAAGGCAAGCCTCTTGGAGCCTAGTCAAAGAAGCCATCGAGGAGAAGACCGAGACTGTTGGAAATTTCTCTCACCTCTCATTGGAGGGGCTAAATAGAAGAAAAAAGTTTTTATTTGGGGTTTCTTCTTCTTCCTCGTCCCCTTCTTCTTCTCCTTTTTTTCACCCTTTCGGCTAATCTCTCTCTCTCTTAGGTTTAGAATTTCTCCGGTGTTCTTCCCGTCGGAATGTAGTTTAAGAATCAGAATCAGAAATATTGGATTGAAAAGATCTTAGTTATTTTTTTGTTTCTTTCCATTCACTCTCTTTTTCCCCCGCTCAACCTCTCAACCTCTCTCGCACTCTCTTTCTCTCTGCCACAATCTTCTTTTCTCTATCGCTTTCTCCTTTTTCTCTCTTCCTTGTCCAATCGCTCCCAATCGCGTCTCCTCTACTACATTCTATTTCTCTCTTATTCGTCTCTCTCGATAACTTCTCCCTCTTCAGATTCCTCCCTTCTCTTACTCTCTCGAAATTTTGATCCTTTCTTTCCCAACCACTGTCTCGCTTGCTACCCCTCCTCTCTCTATCAGTCTCTGCTGTTTCTCCTCCTCACTCTCCTGGCGCTCGTTCCTTTCCTCTCTCTCTTTCTCTTTCTCTCTCATCTTCTCTTTCTCCCACTTTCCTGAGGCCTTTTTCACCTCTCTAAATTTCCCTATTCTGTCCTCCGTCACTGCCGCTTACGACTTTGCTCTATCCCTCTGAAATTCTCTTGCCCCCACTATCTACCTCTCTATTCTGCTCATTCCCCGTTCCTCCTTTCTTCCTTTTTAATTTCTCTTGCACTTTCATTTATTCTCTCTCCCCCTCTCAATCTCTCTGAATCTTGATGAAGCGAATCCATGAGGTCATTGAAAACACATGGATAAACATCAAAGAAATTACCAAACTCACCAATTTTAAAGATTAATCATGAATTAAGGAGTATAGAGGTGAATAAGGGTGGAATCCATGGAGAATTAAGGTATTTTTATGTATTCTTTGAAATTTGATTAAATCAGACAATAAAATGAGGTGAGAAATTAGGGATTTTGATATTTTTAGAAAGATAACTTGAAGGCGAATCCACGAAATCAAAAATTACAGAATTTGGATCACGATTTGCGGAGAAATTAATGAGCAAAGTTGAAAGAGAAATTCGGATCACAAAGAGAGAAAACTAAAATTATAAATAAAATTGACTAAATCTATGATTCAAAATTGAAATATAATATTATAGGAATAAGTATTAGAATAAAAACACTATTTCTTACCCAATATAGTGCTCGAATTGATCCAATTTCTCACCGGATCAAAGGCTTTTTAGTTCGCTAATTCGAAGACGATTGTTGGCATTCAAGAATCGATTTCTCTCTATTCTCTCAACGAAATCTCACTTTCAAGCACTCCTCGGATGCAGAAATGAGTCTAGAAGCAAAGGGAAGCAAGATATTCAAGAATTTTTGTGTCTAGCTAGTTCGATTACTCGAAAAACCCAAGAATACATTTTCTATCGAAGAACATTCGTATAAATAGGCAAATTTGGGCATAACCATTAGATTTGTTGTTTCATCTTTGATCAATGGCTCTGATGAAATGCTTGGATGCGAATCGTTATGGTTAAGTCATGTCTGTTCAATCAAAGATGACCTGCAGAGATTTTGCCACGTCGCGAGAAAAGAAGAAACGCCAAAAAAGCCCGCCGTCTGATCTTGATCTAACGATCTCAACGAGTTTTGGATGTTTTTAATCTCAATTTTTATAACTTTTTAGATGAGTCGCTGAGATTAAATCATTTTAAAATGATTCACCGATGAATCAGAGTGCGCCACATACCCCCTTACTTAAGTGACGATCGTCGCTTGTGATTAAATCGCGCGATTGAATGCTCCACATGTCATCATGTTACCTGTGCATAAAAACAGAAGCAAATAGTCTCACATGATATAAATTATTGAAATCCAATGGGTATATAAGTAGTACGCGATTAATGTGATAGCAAAAATCCTGAAAAAAGTGCTTTCTTATTAATTACACACGCACTCGCACACATGCGCACACGTGCACACACACGTGTGTGACACATGGCGTTCTCATACGCTGCCACATGGGACTGCAATTTTGTTTGCGCCACCTCAGCTGCCACGTAAGCGCATGATAACAGTATAATTTTTTATTTATTTTAATTCAAAATAAATCGAATTTAATTCATAAAAAAATTCAGAAAAAATTTAGAAAAATCCCTAAAAATTATAAAATTCATAAATTTCTAAATACAACTCCAAATTAATCCAAATTTCTTTCATTAGATCAAGAATTAAATTATCTATCATTTTAAAAAGTCAAATTATTTAAACAACAAGAGAATAAATTTTTATTTGAAAAAATACACTCATTTCTCTTAGAAATTAAAACTTAGAAAAATAAATGAGTATAGAAAAATTATTTTTCTCTTATTACTTAACATTAAAACCCAATACATAATTATCCCTAAAATAATACATTTTGAGATTATAACTTAAAAGTGCATGAAATGATAGACATGCACTCAAAATATAATAACATGCATAAGAATGAAATGTTTTATGCCTTAATTTGCATTAATAATCGAATAATTACATGTTATTGATAACATGCTAATTATAAATGATAATACATAATTGTTTATACATATTAAGGCATAAAAGATTCCATTCCTATGCATGTTATCATATTTTTTAGTGTTTATTTATCATTCTATGAAGAAGTCATTATAATCTCAAAATGCATTAATTTAGGGTCCATTATGATGAATTAAGGATAAATAATTTTATAAACCATCTTTACTTGAGATGATAATTAGTTTTTTAGGTTAAATAATAAGATAAATCATTTTCTATACATTCATATATTTTTCTAAGTTTTAAAATCTAAAAGAAATGAATGTCTTTTTGAAATAGAAATTAAAACTATTTTTATTTATTAAATTTGACTTTTTAGAATGATAGATAATTTAATTTCTGATCAAATGAAACAAACTTAGATTAATTTGGAGTTATATTTTGAAAGTTATGAATTTTCTAATTTTTAGGGATTTTTTGGATTTTTTTCTAAATTTTTAATAAAATTTTCAGGATTTTTCAGAATTAAAAATTGATTTTTTAGATTTTTATAAGCGCGCACGTGGCGTGAAGCAATCTGGAGCGTCCGATCAATCGCGATGAACGATCGAAGGCGGGGGGTGACGTGGTAGCACGTGGAGCGTCTGATCGCGCGAAGAATTGTGACTATTCATCATCACTTAATGTGGGGGTTAGGTGGTCCATTCTGATTCGTCGGCGAATCATTTTTAAACGATTGAATCTCAACTGTTGATCAGATGAGTTATAACGACTGCAATTAAAACCAACGGAAACGCATCTGAGTGTCCGATCAAGATCCAACGGCAAGCGTTTGATGTGTTATTTAGAACGCACGCGACAGGGGATAATCTCGGTGGTCCATTTGTGATCCAATGGCCACGACTTAATCGTAATGATTCACATCCGGGCATTTCATCAGAGCCGTTGATCGAAGATTAAATGCCAATCAGACGGTTACGCCCAATTTGCCTTATAAATTGAGATGTTCTTCAACATTTTAATGCATCCGAGGGCAATTCGAGTACATCGAACTATTTAGACACCAATTCCCTTGAATGTCTTGCTCCCAATCACTTCTAGACTCCTTTTCGCATCCACAGAGTGCTTGAGTGTGAGATTTTGTTGAGAGAAGAGGAATAAATTGACGCTTGAACATCAATGATCGCTTTTTCTAAATTTTGGATGAAAAGCCTTGATCTGGCGAGTAATTTGATCAATTCGAGTGCAATATGTGGTTAGGGATTGTGTTTCATCTAAATCTATCTTGGTAGAGCTTTAGATTTCATTTTTGAATCGTAATTTGCATCAATTTCAATTTCAATTTTGGTTTTTTGTGAATTTTAATTTCAAAAATTTCTCTCATGTTCATTCGATGATTTCTTTTCGAAATTAGATCCAAATTTAGTGATTTTTGATTCCTGGATTTCTATCCACATTTCATTGTCTGATTTGATCAAATTTGAAAAAATCCCTCAAAATTACCCTAACTCCTTGTGGATTCGACCCTTATTCACCTATATACCTCTCAATTCGTGATTTAATCTTAAAATTGGCGAGGTTGGTATTTATTTTGACCCTTGACCGTTTGTTTTCAACGACCTCGCAGTCTCGATTCGTTAGTTATCACATCTCACTCTCAGTTACCATTTTTTTTCTTTTCGCGATCTCTATCTCATGATTTCTCCATCTTTCTCTCTGTCAATCCATTCTTCATTCTCTTGCTAGCTCCTTCCTTGTTTCCCCTAAATTTTCATTCTCTTTTCCCCTAAATTTTCATTCTCTCCTTTCCTTGTTTCCCCTAGATTTTTTTTCCCTTCCTGTCCCATCCTCTCGCTTTTTCCTCGCTCTTCTGCGACGTCTCTTTCTCACAACCACTTCCTCTCTCTCCCTCTATCAGTCTTCCCTTTTTTCTCTCTCTCTCTCTCAGTCGCTCTCACTCCGGCTCTCTCGATCGCTCTCGCTCACAATCTCATTTCTTCTCTCTTCCTCCCATTCTTTTACTATGGTGTTCATGCACTCTTTCATTTCATCCTCTCTCTTTTGTCCCTCTCTCACGATCTTCTCCCCAATCCCAATCTCAATTTCTCTTATACACTCTCTATTTCTCTTCCTCACGATCTCTCCTTCTCTCTCTCTCTCTCAAATTTCTCTCATCTAACTCTAACACCGTCTCACATTCTTTTCCTCTCTCTATCATTCTTTTTTTGTCATGCTCGTTTTCCCTCTGGCTCTCTCTCTCTCAACATCTTACTCATTTCCTCTCTTAATTTCCCTCGTTCTCACCTAAACCCCTCCTTCCGCTCTACCCATCGTTCATTCTACTTCTCCAGCTCAGTCTCTCTCATCTCTTATAAGCTTTTTTCCTCTAAGTTCCTCGCTCTATCCTCGTTCATCACTCTCCCATCAGATTCTCTTCCTCTTACTACATCTTGTTCCTCTATCCTCTTTTTTTTCTCTCTCTCTAAAATTCCTCTTTCGCCTTTTGCTGGGATCTGAGGCTCGACAAGCTCTCCAAGTTTTTGACCAAAACTATGATTGCCGCAAAAGATCTTGAATCAAAACATTCAACAGAGTTGAAGCACCAAGAATAGATGATCTCATCATTCATTATAGGTGATGCTATCATCTAGTATAGAATGAAATTCATACTTACATGGATCATTTGAAAGAGTTATTCAACCGTTCAAGCCTCCAGCCTCTAGCGGTATCCACACAGTCTTCAGACGGTTGGATCTCCTCTTGAACACTCGTCACCACGAGAGGAAGATAAGAGAGAGGAGAAGTTCCACTAGGCTTGCATGTGCACCATAATTATGGTCATTCTCCCCCTATTTATAGACTTTAGGAATGTGAAGTTTTCATAAGAACCCTTATTATTATGATGTCTATATCCACCGATGTCCATTAATCTTATGTGTGATGGATATTATGTGGCCTATAAGCCAATCACACTTCCATGTATCTTGTTTATGTTCATTGAAATGAAATTTATTCATTGTCATTCTTGTGTGATGTTTGCAATGAAGTCCATGAGCATGTGCAATGACTAAGTGAATTATGATGAGATCATAATATAGTGATCACTAGTCTTTAAACATATGTTCTAAATATTCCTATTCGTGGGATACTCAAGAAGGACATCGAATTATCCGGAAAGAATATCACTATCTAATCCATCTCATATGATGAGTATGGCCGATCCTATAGCCATCGGTGTGGAGACACTAAGGATAGATAGTGGGTGCTCTTCGGAGAAAGAGTTCACTGAATCCCTAAATGGTATTATACCTAACTGTCAATCAGGTTGATTCATGTCATGGTTGTGTATGTGGTCCTTTGACTTGAGACACCAAAGACATCTTGTGGATGGATGATCGTGTTTTGATTATGACTTATGAATCCCTAGTCACGGGATATCTAAAACATCATATATTGGATACGACATGAAGTCAACAATGATGATTGTGTGGTCAAGATGGGATCATCCACCCTTGGTATTTGAGGAGATTGACTCAAAGGAATGAGATGCGATGAAATCCTTGGCCAAGGTAGTAGAAATATCGAAGAAGGAGTTCTCGATGATTTCTACACGCATCAGTACTAACTTGAGTGACCGATTAGGGTTTGATAGTTGACCATACCCTAAGTCATTCATGAGGGGAATTATACATACATGGTAATTATACATACATGGTAATTATACATACATGAGGGGATGAAGGATTATAAATACATGGTAATCAATGAGGGGAAGGTTCCATAAGTGAGTTCTTACATAGTCCATATCTCCTAGTGTACGTGGTGTAGCTTGGCACCCAACGGGCTGGAAACTCAACCTATCGATTGGGTTAAATCAATCCTTGATTAATTAATCTATATGTGGATGTAGATAATTAATTAAGGTTGGCCAATAAGGTGTTATTTGGTCTATATAGTTATTAACTAGTGAGATATATGGACCTAGAGGGTCACACACATAAGGTTTATGGATGTTGGTGGATATAGACATAATTATGAGGGTTTTTATGAAAAATTCTCATACCAAATGTTTATAAATAGGGAGAGGACGACCACAACTAAAAGTGCCCATGCAAGCTTTGTTGGAATTCTCTCCTTTCTTATCTTTCTCTCTTGGTGAAGAGCTTTGAAGAGGAGATCTAACCATCCGGAGACCGTGTGGATACCGCTAGAGGCTAGACACTTGAATATCTTCAAGAACTCCTTAAAGGAAACCTGTAAGTATGTTCTCTCATTCATACTATATGATAGGATCATTTGTTCTTGGTAGCTTGGTATTTTGAATGTCCGATTCAATGGTTTTCCGCTGTATTTGATGTTTTGATCAAAATTTCGGAAAGTTATCAACCTCAAATCCCATCAATGTGTATATCCATCAATTAACTATATTTACATATAGATTAATTGACTAAGGATCAATTTAACTCAATCGACAGGTTGAGTTGGCAGCCCGGTGGGTGCCAAGCTACACCACGTGCTCTAGGAGGCATGGAGTATATTAGAACTCCTTCATGGAACCCTGTTGTCATTGATTACTGATAACATGCATATATAACTTAAATTCTTATCTTATTTAACTAATATTCATGCTTATTTTATGTAATTATGATGCATGTTATCATAGTTTATGACTTTTCTCCATTGGTATGCCATTTTACTAAAGTCCATATTTTTGCATTATTTAGGGTCAATTATGTGTTTTATTGATATTTGATCTTTTGAAAGGTTAAATAATTGGAAATTAACCACTTTCCTTGAGTTATTTTGACTTTATTTGATAATTAAAAGAATTAATTTCAAGAAGAGAGTGACGGGATGATATAAAGTACAATTTTTAAGGGATTATTTAAGATTATTTTGAATTCACCCTATTTTTCTTGTTAGAATTTATATTTTTAGTGGCATGATATTAAAGATGAAGAAATTTGTGATCCAATGGAGAAAATTTGAGTGAAAAAAGGAGTTATATAAAGAAAGTTATAAATTTCTGAATTTTATGGAATTTTCTAGATTTTATTTTGATTTTTCAGGCATCTTCTGGATTTTCTGGATTTAATTCCCTTAAAAATGAGGAAAATCGTGGGGAGAAAATATTGAGATCGTGGCTTACTTAAATCGCTTAATCTCAGCCATTGAATCATCCTTCAAGGAATCAAACGATCCGCGATTTTCGCGATAAAATTTCCTACAAAAACCTATGTTCTTCCTTTGTAAAGCTAACTTTTGGTCGAATCGTGAAGAAATTAAGCAATTTTGAAGGAAGATCTTAATTTATTCGTGATTCTCTTGCTTCCTAGACTCAATCCGTATCGATTGAAGCAATTTAATGATGAATTATTGCAAGAAATTGATCGAAATCTCCCATTGAACACGAACGTACGTCGAAGAAGGTTCCGTAGAAATTCTCCATAATCAAGATACGTTGAGGCTCAATCATCATGTCAATCAGGTTCCTAGTGTTATTAGATCATTTCCCTTGCAAATAATGTAGTTTAGATTAGATTTAGATAGGTAATTTCATTCTAGAAATCGAATTGTTCTTAATTTCGCCCAAATTTGAGCGCAGAATTTTGCTAATTTTGAAATACGGATTTCTCAGTGGTCTTAAGTTCAAATCATTTTATTTTAGTTTCATTGGATTCCCTTTTTTTTATATTTCCGTGGATACCTAATTTTTAAAATTTCATCACCGTTTGACACTTCAATTTAACATTTTATCCTCGACTATTTATTTTCAATCTGAATTTGGGCGTTGACTCGCGGGGGCAATAACTCTCAAAATATAAGGTAAAATTTTACAATTTTTGTATTTTTGGAATCCTCTGGTTATTAGCTTTGTATTCATATATGAATCTCTTTATTTGGATATCATTTGCTCAATTTTTTGATGATTTAAACCAAAGTATCCATTTCAGGATTTTTCTAATCTTTGATTTTCAATAAATCATAATAAATGGAATTTTTTGTGAAAAATCACAAATTATATATCAAAAATTTCTATTTTATCTCTAGTTTCTGAATATGTAATTTTTAGTAATATTTACTCTCATTTAGTTAGTCATATTTGATGATTTAAATCGAGGTGTTTATTTCAAGATTTTTTTCTGATCGTTGATTTTCAATAAATCATAATAAATCTAATTCTTCTCTTAAAAATTACGAACTATATATAAAATATATTTATTTTCTCTATAGTTTCTTAATATATAATTTTTGTAATATTCTACTCTTTTTTTTTTGATTTTATAGAAAGTCAAGGCTTTGACCTTGACTTTTGACTTTTCTTTGTCAAATCATTTTCTAAATTATTGAAATATCTTCTCTCATATATTTATATCATTTCTATTGATTATATATCACTTTTATTTCTTAGAATTTCTATTTAAACTAGTGTTTGACCAAGTCAACTCTTTGATCAAAGTCAACCGTGTTCTCTGTGGATCGACCCGATCCTTACACTATACTTGATTTCATATTCTTGTTATTGTGAGTTCAGAATTATAAAAATTTTTTTATAACGTTTGTGCAACGACCGCCTAAATCGCATCATCAGTTACCTTGTACGTATAATCCTTCATCCACATGAGACTCATGAATGACTTAGGGTATGGTTAATGATTAAACTCTAATCGGTCACTCAATTTAGTATTGATGCGAGTACGAAATCATTGAGAAGAACTTCTCTAATATTTCCACTACCCTGGCCAAGGATTTAAACCGCATCTCATTTCCTTGAGTCGATCTTCTCATATACCGAGGGCGGATGATCCTATCTTAACCGGTCAATCACCTTCGAGGACTTCATGTCGTATCCAATCTATGACGTTTTGGAGATCCCGTGACTAGGGATTCATAAGTCATAGTCAAAACACGATCATCCATCCACAAGATGTCTTTGGTGTCTCAGGTCAAATGACCAGATACACAATCGTGACATGAATCAACCTGATTAAAAATTTGGCATAATACCATTCAGGGATTCATACGGATCAATTCAGTGAACTCTTTCTCCAAAGAGCACCCGCTATCTATCCTTGGTGTCTCAACACCGATGGCCACAAGATCAGCCATACTCATCATATGAGTTAGATCATATAGTGCTATTCTTTCAGGATAATTCGATGTCCTTCTTGAATATCCAACGAATAGGAATATTTAGAACATATGTTTAAAGACCAGCAATCAATGTATTATGATCTCATCATAATTCACTTGATCATTGCATATGTTCATGGACTTTCATTGCAAACATCACACAAGAATGAAAATGAATAAAAATTTATTTCAATGAATATAAACAAAAGATGAAAGTGTGATTGGCTTGTAGGTCACATAAAATCCATCACCTTTGTCGTCTCTCTCTCTCGCTCTCGCTCTCTCTCTCTCTCTCTCTCTCTCTCTCTCTTCACCTCTCTACATCCCCCCTTTCCAACTGTCTTTTCATTACCAAATCTTCTTTATCTTAGTAAAAATTTTCCATTCCTCTCACTTTCAATTTTCTAATTGTCTATGTTAATGCGAGATTATAGGCACCAATCCTTTGCTATTCATCTCTGCCTACCCCTCCCACAATTGACATTTTCTCTCCCTAAATCCATGCGGATCGACCTAGAAAGTATACACCTTTATTATCTCCATCTAGACTTAGTTTTCTCGATTATAAATACTAAATTTTGTCGAGCTAAGAGGAACAACGACTCTGGGCTCAATAGGTTCCATACGAGAGTTCTTATAGACTCCATATCTTCTAGACTATATAGAGTAACTTGGCACCCACATGCTAGTAACTTAACCTATCAATTGGGTTAAATCGATCCTTGATTGATTAATCTATATGTTGATGTAATAAATTGTATGTTTTGTTGTTCCTCGCTCAAATACATTTGACCAATAAGGTGTTATAAGGTCTACAAAGATATTAACTAGTGAGATATATAAACCTAGAGGGTCGCACACATAAGGTCTATGGATACTTGTGAATATAGACATAATTATGAGGGTTTTCTAAAAAGAAGTTTTATACCAAATATATATAAATAGGGAGAGAATAATCATAACTCAAGATGCACTTATAAGCCTTATGTGAATTCTTTCCTTTCTTATCTTTCTCTCTTGGTGAAGAGCTTTGAAGATGAGATGTAACACTTGAATAGCTTCAAGAACTCCTTCAATTGAACCCTGTTAGTATGTTTTGTTGTACATACTAGATGATAGGATCATCTGTGCTTGGTGCATCAGTGTTTTGAATATACAATCTAACGTATTCCATTACATTTGATGTTTTGATCAAAATTTTAGATACAACATAAATTCCTCAAAGATGATTATGTGGTCTAGATATGATCGTCGACTCTCGGTATTTGAGAAGATTGATTCAAGGAATAATTAACCGTGAAATCCTTTGCCAAGGTAGTTGGAATATCAAAAATGAAGTTCCTGATGATTTCTTCCACAAATTAATACTGACTTGCGTGACCGATTATAGTTTGACAGTTGACCATAATGTAAGTCATTCATGAATCTATTACAAATGAAGGATTATACATATGTGTTAAGTGATGATGGCAAGGTTCCATAGAGGAGTTCTTATACATTATATATTTCGTAGAGTATGTGTTATGGCTTGGCGCCCAATGGGTTGATACCTCAACCTGTTGATTGGGTTAAATCGATCCTTAATTTATAAATTTATATCTTAATTTAGATAATTATTAAAGGTTGACCAATAAGGTTTATAAACTTATTAACTAGTGATAAGTATGTTTTTTCATACATACTAGATGATAGGATCATCTATGCTTGGTGCCTCAATGTTTTGAATATCTGATATAATATATTCCACTGCATTTGATTTTTTGATCAAAATTTTGTAAGGCATATCAATCTCAAATTCCAAAAATGTATTGTGGAGGTTATTTGTCCAAGGACTTCCCACAAGAGATGTGCTAGACACAAAGATTCATATATAGGTTGAAGCAAGCTTCTCAAAGTTATAAGGTAAGGTTTGATTGAATGGTAAAATATTATGACTTCATAAAGAATGAGAATAAGCCCAACTCATACCAAATATTATAACTCCAAAATTTTAATCAAAATATTGAATGCATCAAAATACCTTGAATCAGATATTTGAAATATTGAGACACCAAGAAAAAATGATCCTTATCATCTAGTATGTATGAGAAAACATACTTACAAAGTTTCTTTGAGGGAGTTCTTGAAGCTATTCAAGTGTCTAGCCTCTATCGGTACGTACACGATCTTCAGATGGGTGGATCTTCTCTTCACAGATCTTCACTAAGAGAGAAAGAGAAGAAATGAAAGAATTCACATAAAGCTTGCATGGGCACCTTGAGTAGTGGTCATTCTTCCCCTATTTTTAGACATTTAGTATATAGATTTTTCATTAAAAAACCCTCAGAATTATGTCTATATCCACAAACATTTATGGATCTTCTATATGTGACCCTCAAAGTCTATATATCTTACTATTTAATAACTCTATAGACCCAAAAAAACCTCATTATTTAACCTTAATTAATTATTTACATAAATATATAGATTA
Source organism: Lemna minuta (assembly GCA_024174645.1). Taxonomy (NCBI): domain Eukaryota; kingdom Viridiplantae; phylum Streptophyta; class Magnoliopsida; order Alismatales; family Araceae; genus Lemna; species Lemna minuta. Next base: position 6,488,967 of record CM044111.1, on the reverse strand, counting down.
ATTAATCAATGATTGATTTAACCTAATTGATAAGTTGAGTTAGTAGCCCGTGGGTACCAAGTTACACCATGTAGTCTAGAAGATATGGAGTATATAAGAACTCTCATACGGAATCTTGAAATCATCAACTACCATGTATGTATAGTTCTTTGTTTGAGCGAGACTCATGAATGACTCAAGGTATGATCAATTGTCAAACGCTAATCGATCACTCAAGTTAGTACTTATGCGTGTAAGAAATCATCGAGAACTCCTTTGATATTTCCACAACCTTGGCCAAGGATTTCATCACATCTCATTCCTTAAGTCAATCTCTTGAAATATTGAGGGGGAACGATCTCATCTTGACCACACAATCGTCTTTGAAGACTTCATACCATATCTAATTTATGAAATTTTAGAGATCTTGTGATAGAGAATTATTTCAAAAACATTAACACAAGGGTTCTAAGTGAACCTATCCTCCTCCTCCTCCTCCTTATCCACCAACTTGAGAAATTATCCATTTATTAAATGGATGAAGAAGATCTCTCTAAATAATTGAAAGAGAGTGTAGATTCTAAGGGAATTAACTTCCCTCCTCTTCCTATTTATACCGATCTAAAGATTGACTTGGTCAAAAGAAATTAGCCTTATCCTTAGATAATTAGAATCCCTTGAACAGACAAAGTCAACCACCATCTTACCTTGAAATAGGGTCCTTAATTTCCAAACCTTATCCACCATATCATAGGTACCTTATATCATTTTAATTAATGATCTCAAAAGAAAATTAGTAGGAAACCTCTTTGAATTACATCCCTTATTTTCTTTGAAGACCACCTATAGTTAGAATTGATAGGAGAGATATAATTATTAACTACTAATAGAAGAATCTATCTTCTTACTCTAATTCAAGACAAAGCTTATTTGCATGAATAACCCATGCATGTTTGAGGATTGAACAAACATGAAACTCATTTCTATGATGGCAAGTATGCTAAGAGAGCTATTACCAAAGAGGACTATATCCCATTTTATTAGGCCTTCACAATAAATGGATAATCAGAATACTGAAGACACACTAAGCTTAGTCCTCAGCAATGAAGTGTTATTGATGGAGAATTATTTTGAAACATGAACACAAGGGTTCTAAGTGAACCTATGTTCCTCATCCTCCTCCTCCTCCTCCTTATCTACCAATTTGAAAAATTATACATTCATTAAATGGATAAAGAAGACCTCTTTAAATACTTGAAAGAGAGTGTAGATCTTAAGGGAATTAACTTCCCTCCTTTCCCAATTTTATACTGATCTAAAGATTGACTTGGTCAAACATTTAATCCTTATCTATAGAAACCTAGAATTCCTTGAGTGGAACAAGTCAATCACCTTCTACCTTGATATAGGAACCTTAATTTCCAAACCTTATCCACTATATCATAGGAACCTTGTATATTTATAAAGTAATGATCTCAAGAAGTCAATAGGAACATCCTTGATTTCTAATTTCTTCATTCTTTGAAAACCACCCTTAGTTAGAATTTTAATAGAGATCTATATATTAATTACATGTAGAAGACATGATCTTCTTGTTTTACCTCAAGACAATTCCCAGCTAAGTCATCGGTTATCACGAGATCGATGAAGACTATTTCCATTTGGATATCACCTCTACGACTGAGGAAAACAACAGGAATACGATCTACTTAAGATGACCATTAGGACAACTTCATCAAACTATTCACGGTTTTCTACAGATTTTATGAAGACAATCAGCTCAAGGGAAATTCATACTGAAGACAAGAAATTCTAAATGGAAGGAGAGAGACCCGTTAACACTATCCTCACCATCTTTTATTTAAAAGAATATACCTTCACAGTTAAAGTCAAAGAAGAGTCTTGAATTGAAATCTGTCCAAGACCCGACCTCCTATCAGCTCAAGATTTTCAAGCTTATCTCAAACCCAATGAGATTATACATCTCTCTCAGCTATCAGTAGGGTATCGAAGATGCATATGGCCTCCACGACTGACAAAGAAGAGAAGAAGTTTCGAAGCAGAACGTGACTACTTACCACGTGAATGGAGCTCCCGGTTTGCCACAGACGACCACTTCCCACTAAAAGGAATTAGTCGCGAACGAACTACAAGTATCTCTCCTCCGCAAAAGATAACAACGTCAACGATTCATGGAGACGGACGATCGGCGAGGACTCCATCGTCTACTGGACGGCGAGGACTCACTCGTCTCGTGCAAACGATCTCTGTCACCGATAACTTTGCTGAACAGTCGACAATGATGATCTTCAAAATGCAGAGCCGCTTCCAACTTATCGAGGACGTCGATAGGCTGTACCTGAAAATGAACAACAAAGAGTTATAAAATTGGGCCCGACGACTATAAAGAAGATTCGTACAAGTGAAGATTACCTTCCACGGGACACGCCTCAACGGTATCGTCCATCCTCTCTGCATGTCGCGAGGGAAAACCGCAGGTCAATACCTGCGAAGGAAGCTTCCAATGTTATCAACCAATAAATCGGATGGAAGGAACGTCATCCTGCACAGCCGGTTTGAAGGTGCAAAATCGCAAGCGTTGACCTACGGAGAATTATCGCGGGCGTTGACCTATAGAAAAGGAAAAATGGAAAAGATGAAAGTTTTGGAAACCTATGACTCATTTACACTCCCCGTACGCCTCATGATGATCCCTCGATCATCATCGTCAACATAAATCAAGAAGTCATCAAGCGATCATGACGGAATCCACGTAAGAAACTTCCGTGGATCTTGTAAACCGTTCATACGCGGAAAGTTAAGGCAACGCGTAACTTCCCTCCTCGACGCGACTCTTCACATACGGCCATTCCTCTCCCTCATTTCTCTGCTATAAAAGGAACGATTGTAACACAAATCGACGTAGTTGAATTTGATAATTTGGTTGCTATTGGTTTAGTTTACCCCTCTATGTTCATCGTGTTCTTCCTGTGTCTCCACCCTTCCCCCTTCCGCAAACTCCTCTCTGATTCTATCTTCCTTTCCGTTTCTCCCTCCCGTTCTGTCCTCTTTCATTCATCGTGTCTGAAGCATCTCGAGATTAATCTGGATCATTTCGGAAATCCAAAGGTATCACTTCCCGCCATTTCAGGTATTATCCTCTCTTATATTATCGTGATTAATAGTTCTTCATAAATCCGTAAGTCCAACGTCTACATATCTACCTATCTATTCCCTATTTCTTACCATTATCTGTACCGTCATATCATCTCTAATTCTTCTCTCCTTCCACGCCCTTATCTTCCCTATCGCTATTACTCACCCTCTTCTTTCCTCTGTCCGAATCATCCTCTTCTATCTATTCACCCGTCAACAGTCTTCCTTCTTTTCTTCTACTCTCTATTTCCAACTATATTTCACATCATTATTCACCTATCACCCTTCACACATATAATCCTCTATATTTGAAAATATCTACCCTACATCATTATCATTGATATCAACTCATAGATCCTCCCCTTAGTGTAGGATTTAGATACATCTCATAAATATCCTACATGAGTTATCCAAGTAAAGTCAACCTTATAACTGAAAAAGATCTATTCAAGATGGATAGGGAATCCGCTACCTCATGCAGAGTCTTGGCTTCTAAAGAGTTATGCAAAGTGAAACTGATAGCTGAAGTATTAGTTGACCGAGATTCTAATGAAGGTGATGCTTTAGATCGCGTCTATAAGCGATTGGAAGCGCCGGCCGAGAAACGATCAGCTGGAAACCTCTTCGGGCTGGGCTTTGATAATGCAACGCAAGCTGAAGACCCAAGCGCCGATCCCGTTACAACTTCCCTTGTAGAGAAGCAACACCGGCACGACCATCTGGAAGGCAAGATCTCCTACCATTAAGACTCTCCTGAAGACCTCCGCCATTCCTGCCAAGTACTTCACCGGCAATACCCGTATCTCCATCAACCTCTACCGCATCTTCTTTCCTCTCCGAGTTCTATCCCCCTATTCTATCCTCCCTCTCATTCTGTCGCTTTCAATCACTGCCGTCAGAGGCCCCCCTAAGGAAATCCGTTATCATTCGACGAGTTCAGGAGCATCATATCATTGCCGAGTCATGTAATCGTCCTCTCTTCCCTTCACAGTGGTTAAAGTTCAATCCGAGATCTTTAAGTCCAACATAGATATACCCGAATTCTCTGTTCTCCTCCGCCTCTCTGCCTATTTTCGCACTCCTTCACTCTCTCTCTATTCTCTTCATAAAAAAATATAATATAACTTCTTCACCGTTCTTCCCTTCTAAATACTCTCCCTTTTGGCATTATTAATTCTCTTCTCCTATTATTCGTATTACCATTCCCTACTTCTTCTTCTCTTATTTATCCTCCCTATCATCTATTTATCTCACCCACATATTCTCTATATTATCTTCTCTAAATTCTAAACCTATTCTCACTGATATCACTTCATAGATCCTCCAATAAACTTGTAGGAATATTTAATCATTAAATCATCGGGTTTTCTCATTATTACATACATCTTTCCTCACATCTTCATCATCACACCTTCATCTTCATACATAGCATACTCTTTTAAAAGTATCCTACATCATCTTGTGGCTAGGAATTCGTAAGTCATAATCTAGACACGATCATCCATCCACAATATGTCTTTGGTGTCTCAAGTCAAAGGACCACATACACACGGTGACATAAATAAGCATGATTGACAATTAAGTATAATATCATTCAAGGATTCATATGAATCAATTCAGTGAACTCTTTCTTCAAAGACCACCCACTATCTATCCTTAGTATCTCCACACCAATGGCTACAGGATCAACCATACTCATCATATCAGTTGGATCAAATAGTGTTATTGTTTTCGAATAATTCGATGTCCTTCTCGAATATCCCATGAATATAAATATTTAGATCATGTATTTAAATACGAATGATCATTGTATTATGATATCATCATAATTCACTTAGTCATTACATATGCTCATTGCTTCATTGTCAACATTACGAAAGAATGACAATAAATAAATTTCAATTCAATGAACATAAATGAGATACATGGAAGTGTGCTCGGTTTATAGGCCACACAATATCCATCAAATTAGTATGAGTAGAATTATGTCTAAATCTTGTGACTTCATTAAGAATGAAAATGAGCCCTACTCATGCAATAAGACTTGGGTGAGTCAAACTATATTTTTAGTCTTCTACATGGAGAACAGTCTACCCATTGATAATCATGTAGAAACATTATCCTTGATTTTTCACATGATGGAGAAGTACTAAGGTACCTTGTTAGAGATATGAGAACTCTTGAGGCTCTTGACGTGAAGATGGGGGTGAAGAAGGAATGGAGGAGAAGAAGATGGTGAGATGGAAATAGATATGGAGTGGATAAGAGGGATATAGTGAGAGATGGGAGTGTGATGTAATATAAGTGATGAAAGAACGTAATGTGTTCATACAACAAAATTATTTTAGTCATCTCAAAATCCCCTTTTACATGAAAGTGGTAAAAACCATTTGAAGGGGTCACACATATGAGAAAATGAGAGAGAAGAGAGAGAGAGAGAGGAGATGGTGGTCACGAGCAACACATTTGTAGGAGGGGCATGACTCTTCTATGGGTGCTTTTAAAGGGTGCCTCCAAGTGGTGTTTCCAAGGGTTGTTCCAAAAGGTGCCTTGATAACTCTAAAATATAAGTCACATTCATGCATCCTTTATCATGTTTAAGTATTGATAAAGACTATAAAAACGAGAATATCTATTTCTATATGATTGAATGTGGTGAAAATATGACTAAGTCCTATTATACATCATTTCTTACATTTTGATTATATTATGAGACTAAGCCCACTTGACTTCTTGGAAGTCAAATGGTTGAATTCTCACATTTTCAAGAGTTATGTGGATGTCAGGACTTAGGTGAAGTTTAATGGGAGCATGGATGCATACTATCTAGAAAGAGATGAAGAAAATGGGTACTCCATCTTTTTGGGAGGTTGGTCAACCTTTTCCACCTTTTTAGGAGGTTGGCCAAGCCTTTCCACCTTTTTAAGAGGTTAGTCAAACCTTTCTACCTTTTTAGGAGGATGGTCAAGTCTTTCCATCTTTTTAGGATTTTGACCAAACCTTGTCTTATCTTTAGGAGATTGGTCAAACCTTTCCACCTTTGTAGTAGGTTAGTCAACCACCTTCTTAGGGGGGTCAACCCATTCCACATTTTTAAGAGACTAGTCACTCCATTTCTCTTGGAAGTCAATGATAGTCAAAGTGATTCTTGACAAGTCAAAGGTGGTCAAAAGCATCCTAAAAGAATCAAAGAGGTTAATTTTCTTCAATCTTATTTATTATTAATCAATTTAGATCTTTTCTATTTTTTTAGAAAATATCCATATTTATAGGAGGAGAGAGAGATAAGCCCACCTCCTTAGGGAAGTGGTAAGGTTACCACCTCTTAGAGAGTGGTCAACCCACTCTCTAGGAAGGTGGTTGTGGGGCCCACCTCCTTAATAGGAACTCTCTGATGCAGAACTGCGGGTCAAGATCGACAACCATTCTGGATCAATGGTTATGACTCCCTAAATATGGTATGGGATGCTTGCAGTGCATGTTAAAGAAAATAATGAGAAAAATAAACGCCACAACAGTGAGCATGAACGCCCGATGAACATCAGTAAGGGGAATAGGGGGAAGCGCTGGACTTCCAATAACCCGGGGTTCGGTAGGAACAAATATGGTGATGTCACGGTTACGACCGCAACGTGCATGCACCCTTGATCCACCTGACCGGCAGTGAAACCAAATAGATCTCCTAACTACACCGCTCGAAACACGTCTGACGGCGGCGACCAAATGGTCCGGCTTGATCAACTCCACAAATAACAAGGGAGGAGAGCCAGTTGCTAAGGACCATGCCCCAGAGACGTCATGCTGGAGCACCGGGGGTTGTGGGGAATATCCGGCTGAGGCGATGGAGGCCCCGTGACAGGAGAGCGGCAGAGGGCAGCATGATTGACCGGCTCCGCTCGGACGCAAGCGGCTGATGGCTGAAAGTGCTGATGGATATTATATTGCCTATAAGCCAATCACACTTTCATGTATCTTGTTTATGTTCATTGAAATGAAATTTATTCATTGTCATTCTTGTGTAATTTTTGCAATGAAGTCTATGAGCATGTGCAATGACTAAGTGAATTATGATGAGATCATAATATAGTTATCACTAGTCTTTAAACATATGTTCTAAACATTCCTATTCATGGGATAACCGAGAAGGACATGGAATTATCCGGAAAGAATAACACTATCTAATGAAACTCATATGATGAGTATGACTGATTGATGCAGGACGGGGTGTGAACCCTCGTACCTGATCAATGAAGTGCAACAATCCTAGGGATGGGGCAGTCGGCCCGATCCGATAGGGGTATAGGGACCTAAGACTCTAGGTTGACCTCCTAACCTAAGTAAAAGTAGGCGTGCCAAGGTGCAATAGCAACTCTGTCCACGTCCCGGGGAAACACTCGATAATGGTAAGCTTGAGACCCTCTCGGTCCACGTCTGAATAGATGGTGGAACAGTCATCGTGAAGTAGCCTGAGGTGGCCGCTCATGATCAGTGACGGGTCTGACTCAGCGTCAGAAATCATGATCCTATACTCCGTTCTATCTTGTCTAGGTTCGTTTGAAGGCAGTGGAAGCAAGCCAATAAAACCCTTTGAAAGGTAATTAAACTTAAACAAGGAAGGGTATGGAGCTAGCCTTTGGGGCTGCGTAGCCCGGCAGGTTCTGAGCGGGGACTCGACGTGGGCAGAGGCGTCTGGGAAGGGGGGATGCTCGGTGTCGAAGGTCGGATCTTGCTTGTTACTGAAGGAGTCGCCGTCTGCAGGCTTGGAGTGGTGGACATCGCGCGCTGGCGTGGACGGGCTCGAAAATTGCGTCACGGGTGTCAAAGTCACTCGTAGGGTTTACTTGGCTTCATCGTAGGCTTCGTCGGATTTTCGATGTAGTCTTCTGTGAGAAGTTCGCTCTGTGTCAAAGGCGGTGCGTACAAAAGTTATGCTGCTGAAATGCCGATGTATGCGCGTTGCTGGCGAGGATAGGCGAATGCGCGTTGCTGGCGTGGACGGGCTCACCGTTTGTGTCACAAGTGTCAAAGATAATTTCAGGGTTTACCTGGCTTCGTTCGCCAGGCTTCGCGGGATTCGTGAAGTAGTCTTCTGCTACGCGGGAGGAGTTCACGTCGTATCATAGGTGACCAGTGAGGGCTTCAAGCATTAAATGCTTTCCAGAATTTTCTGGATGGTGCTTGGGTTTCTTGAAATGACATCTTAGCAATGTCATTTCAAGATATTTCTAGATATCTCTCTCTCACACAAACTCTCTAGCTTATTCTAGAGAGTTCTACTTGTGTCTATATAAGGAGGGTGAGACCCTCATTGTAACTATGAACTTCAAGCAAGAAGTTTAGAGAGTCTTTTGTTTAGAAACTCTGCATTGTGAGTGTGCCTCTATTAGAGAAGGTTAAGTTCTTAACCTTGCAAGTGTCTTAGTGCCTACAACCAGGTCGTTCAGCGGAATGAGGAAGGAGCGTGGTCAGCAGGTGGGTGTAGAGGGGAGAGGAAGATCACTGCCGAGTGATATTCCTCGCTTCATCTTCTTTCAAATTTTCCACCAGGACACGCGAAAATCGCGACGTAACCCTTGTTCAGGTGAGTAGGCACAATGACTTCAAGGCGGGGTGGAAATCGTGACAGGATCTCGTCCGTTCGGTGGAACGTCGCTTGTAGAAGAAGACAGAGCAATTGGGGGCGAGGGGAGGTAGCTTCAACGACAAGGGAGAGAGAAGTTCACAGAAACTTAATTTCTGTCACGACGGAAAGAGAGAGAAGGAGGGCGTCATGGGCCCTTCTACAACGTCTGCAGACAGGGCTCCCGGTTTGACCGTGATGTGATAAAATGCATTTATAACTTGAATTCTTATCCTAATTAACTCATATTCATGCTTATTTTATGTGAATATGATGCATGTTATCATACTTTTTAGGAATTTTCTCCATTGGTATGTCATTTCACTAAAGTTGATATTTATGCATAAATTAGGGATAATTTCATGCTTAATAGATGATTAATCTTTTGTTAAGTTTAAATTAATAGAAGTTAATCTCTTGTATTGAATGATTTTTGACTTTAGTAAATGTTTGGAAGGATAATTTCAAGATGAATTTATGATTTAGAATGTTTAGTGAGAAATGATTTAAGTAAATTCTAATTCATCTTGATTTCTTCTTTGAAAATATATTTGAAATGACATGATGTTAAAAAGGAAGAAATTTGTGATCCAATGGAGAAAATTTGAGTTAAAAAGGAGTTACACAAATGAATTTATGAATTTCTTAATTTTATAGTATTTTCTGGATTTTATTTTGATTTTTCAGGATTAAATCGTGCAATCGGACGGTAGGGATTAAATCGTGCAATCGGACGGTCAGGATTAAATCGCGCAATCGGACGGTCGGGATTAAATCGCGCAATTGGATGGCTAAAATCACACGGAGTGGAATCCGCGTCATGGGCCACGATCCCACCGATTACGCGCGATCTGACGGCTGAAATTACACGGAGTGAAATCCGCATCACGAGCCACCAATTTCGCGCGATCCGACGGCTGAAATTACACGGAGTGAAATCCGCGTCACGAGCCACCAATTTCGCGCGATCCGACGGCTGAAATCACACGGAGTGAAATCCGCGTCGTGGGCCACGATCCACCAATTTCGTACAAACTTATCTATAAATAGGCCTCATCTCCAATGTAAAATTCATCTCCTAGTTGGCCTCCTTTTGGAGGTTGGCCATTGGGATCAAGGCTGCTAGGGATCAACTATCTAGGTATGTTTAATTATCGTTTGTTCTTCTTATGTTCTTGTGTGTTCGCCTGGTATCTAGGATTGTGCGGCGTGACGAACCGAGTGCATCTAGATACCCGACTTGCTTCTTCGTATCCTCTTTTGTGATCGCTTGTTCCATGGCAAGAGTGTTTCGTGTCGAAAGGCCAAGGGAGCACCGGTGGATCAGGTTTTATCTTCTTATCGTATTTAGAATTAATCACCATCGGTTGAATCGAGCTCGAGAAAGTTAGAGGGCCTTGTCACTGAGGTCCCCGCTCAAGGCTAGGGCTAGGGTCTTGGCCCCGTGAGGACTGAGGATAGGGGGCAAGGTTGATACTATGCGAGTTCTAGTTGCTTATTCAGCTCATTATTCTACCGTGATAAACGCCAAGCTTGGGCGGTAATTCAAGCTCCTGTAAAATAATGATGACTGCATCACGATTAGACGGATTGACCGACATTTAGGGTTTATGTGTTAATCTTAGGACATTTCTTTCCTCTTTTATCAATCTATTAATTAAACCAACTACAAAAATATCTTCTCTTGTTCTTGAACTTTTGATCGACTCGTGAAGAAATTAAGCGAGTTTCGAGGAAGGTCTTAAGTTCTCGTGATCCTCTGCTTCCAAGAGTGTAGAGACGCAGCCATTGAAGCATGATAATCACGATTTCATCTCTTGATTTCATCGAATTTTCCCCTTGAATTCCGAATGTCCACGAGGAAGAATCCGAGCAAATTCGCTTCAATCCACGAGAATTGAGGCCCCATTCTTGCGGCAATCGGGTTACTAGTGAGGTTTGATCGATTATCAAGAGGTAATTTGTATTTTTATTAGGTTTAGATCTTTAATTTTGCAAATTAGTTCATAGTGTTCTTCATTTTCCCCAATTTTAGGTCCGAAAAGTCGCTAATTTTGAAAATAGGATATCTCTCTGATCATAATTCTAAATCACTTGATTTTGGTTTCATTGGATTCCTCTTTTCATCAGCTTTCTGTGTATAGGAAATTCATCAAATTCCAAGTTCATTTGACCCTTCAATTTAACGTTTGACCACGGACTGTTCATCTTTCATCAGAAGTCAAACGTTGACTTTTGGGGTCAATTACTTTTTATTGACAAATCAGAATTTGATAATTTTGGTCTTGTTGGATTCCTCTGTTTCTTAGCTTTCTATTTACATATAAATTAAAAGATTTGGATTTCATTTGGGCATTCAATTTGAAGATTTCCTCTGAGGTGTTCATTTCAGGGATTTTCTGATTATTGATTTTCAATAATTCATAATAAATCCATTTCTTATCAAAAAATTACGAAATATATATAAATAAATTCCATTTTCTCTCTAGTTTCTAAATATCTAATTTTCGTAATCTTCTAACTCTGTTTGATTCTCTGATTTTGCAGAACACCTACTGTTGGTCAAAGTCAACGCTTTGACTTTGACTTTTGACTTTTCTTTGTCAAATCCAAGATTTCAATTCTTAAAACTTCTTATTTACCCTATTTATATCATTTCCATATCTTAAATCTTATTTTCTCTTATTTTAAACTTCTTTTAAACCTAAGTTTGACCAAGTCAACTCTGCTCTTAAAGTCAACCCTGCTCTCTGTGGATCGACCCGATACTTACCCAATACTTGATTATTATATCTTGTCTTTGTGAGTTCGGTTTTATAAATTTTTTTTGACCATCGTCTTTGTGTTTTAACGACGCACGAAAACGACACGTCATGATGCTCCCTCTTTCTCGTCCCGTCTCGCGTGAATGGAGGGAGGACGACTCTTCAACCCCTCTCTTGTCATCTTTCGGCTTTCCTTGCAAGATCTTCTGGGTGGGGAGGACGGGGGAATGTCAAGGCAGGAGAGGGGCCCAGAGGGCCGCCGAATTGCGGCGTGGGCTTCGCAAGCCGTTCTCTACGAGGATGTGGGGTGGGGGGGAAGAGGAGATACACCGACGTCGTTCTCTTCCCTTCTCCTTTTTTCTTCATTTCCTCCTGCACGCGGGAGTCGAGTGGGGAGGACTCCTCCTCCTAGTCTCGTCGTCCTCCTTTCTCTCCTCTCCCTCTCCACTCTCTACCTCTCTATCAGCTAACAAAACAAAATATGATGATTTCTTCTTCAAAATGGCGTCAAGATGTTTTAGGGTTGAGGGGAGGTCCTACCCTCATATAGGGCCCACAAGTGGGCTAAGGGAAGGTGGACCCACTTGAGACCCTCTCCCTTTAAAGGTTTAAGTGGGCCTCTAGAATAGAGACCCAAATAAACCCTATAAAGGGAAGAAGAAAAGAACATAAACACACACACACACATTATTGGGTCCGCTAACACACAAATGCGAGGCCCAATAATCCAAGGAAAGAAAAGAATCACCAAGGAACATAGGGTGAGCGTGAGCTCATCATCGTCACAGAGGTAGATATCATCCCGATGGCTAGGCTGTGTACCAAAAACCGGGCTCCTTCGTCTTCGTGCGTCGATCGGGCTGCACTCGGACTGCCGGTGTCTCCTGAGCTAATGGAGATGGGTCTCGCTTGCCATCACTGATCCTATAGCCATTGATTTGGAGACACTAAGGGATAGATAGTGGGTGCTCTTTGAGGAAAGAGTTCACTGAATTGATCCGTATGAAATCCCTAAATGTTAGTCTACCTAATTGTCAAATCATGTTGATTCATGTCATGGTTGTGTATGTGGTCCTTTGACTTGAGACACCAAAGACATCTTGTGGATGGATGATCATGTTTTGATTATGACTTACGAATCCCTAGTCACGGGATATCTAAAATGTCATATATTGAATACGACATGAAGTCCACAAAGATGATTGTGTGATCAAGATGGGATCATCCACCCTGAATATTTGAGGAGATTGACTCAATGAATGAGATGCGATCAAATCCTTAGCCAAGGTAGTAGAAATATCGAAGAAAGAGTTCTCGATGATTTCTACACGCATCAGTACTAACTTGAGTGACCGCTTAGGGTTTGACAGTTGACCATACCCTAAGTCATTCATGAGTCTAATGTGGATGAAGGATTATACATACATGGTAATCAATGACGGGAAGGTTCCATAAGTGAGTTCTTACATAGTCCATATCTCCTAGTGTACGTGGTGCAGTTGGCACCCAACGGGTTGGCAACTCAACCTATCGATTGGGTTAAATCGATCCTTGATTAATTAATCTATATGAGGATATGGATAATTAATTAACGTTGACCAATAAGGTGATATTTTGTCTATAGAGTTATTAACTAGTGAGATATATGGACCTAGAGGGTCGCACACATAAGGTGTATGGATGTTGGTAGATATAGACATAATTATGAGGGTTTTTATGAAAAAACCTCATACCAAATGTCTATAAATAGGGGGAGAACGATCACAACTGAAGGTGCCCATGCAAGCCTTGTGGGAATTCTCTCCTTTCTTTTATTTCTCTCTTGGTGAAGAGCTTTGAAGAGCATATCTAACCATCCAGAGATTGTGTGGATACCGCTAGAGGCTAAACACTTGAATAGCTTCAAGAACTCCTTCAAGGAAACCTTTAAGTATGTTTTCTCATACATATTAGATGATAGGATCATCTATTCTTGGTGCCTCAATGATTTGAATATCCGATTCAATGAATTCCACTGAATTTGATGTTTTGATCAAAATTTCAGAAAGTTATCAACCTCAAAACCCATCAGTGGTATAAGAGTCAGGTTCTACTTGTTGAGAGCTCGCCAACAAGCCCAATAACGTCCAAAAGGGATGAAAAATGAAGGAGATATGGTCATTTGAAAAATGGACTATGATTAAGGAAATCGTATAAAAAGAAACGCCGGAGCGCCGTCACTCGCCGGAGTTCCGCCGCAACTTGCCGAAGCTCCGCCGCCGGAGCGCCGCCACCACCGCTAGAGCGCCGCCGCCAAAAAAACTCAGGCGGCACTCTCCTTAATTTTTGGGGGGAAGGGGAAGGGATGGGGCCCTCCCCCTCCAACTCCTGTGCAGGTGGGGACGGGAGGGCCTGGTCAATCGTCACCCCCCACCACGTGAAACGTGGAACGTGGGAGAGAGGGGGGGCCCCTGATAACATGCATATATAACTTAAATTCTTATCTTATTTAACTAATATTCATGTTTATTTTATGTAGTTATGATGCATGTTATCATAGTTTTATAAATTTTTTCTATTGGTATGCTATTTTACTAAAGTTCATATTTTATTATTATTTACGGTTAATTATGTGTTTTATTGATGTTTGATCTTTTTCAAGGTTAAATAATTAGAAATTAACCACTTTCCTTGAGTTATTTTGACTTTAGTTGATAATTAAAAGAATTAATTTCAAGAAGAGAGTGATGGGATTGTATAAAGTAGAATTTTTAAGGGATTATTGAAGATTATTTTGAATTCACCCTATTTTCTTGTTGGAATTTATATTTTTAGGACATGATATTAAAGATGAAGAAATTTGTAATCCAATGGAGAAAATTTGAGTAAAAAGGAGTTATTTAAAGAAAGATATGAATTTTTGAATTTTATGAAATTTTCTAGATTGTATTTTGATTTTTCAGGAAATTTCTGGATTTTTTGTATTTAATTTCTTTAAAAAGGGGAAAATCGTGGGGAGATTTGTCGGATCGTGACCCACTTAAATCGCCTAATCTCAGCCGTTGAATCATCCTTCAGCAAATCGGACGGTCCCGTGAATTTTCATGATGAAATTTCTTATAAAAATTGATGTTCTTCCTTTGTAAACCTAACTTTTGATTGAGTCGTGAAGAGATTAAGCGATTTTAGAGCAAAATCTTAAGTTATTTGTGATTCAATTCTAGGCTCAATTACGATCATATTGAGGCAGATTGATTACGAAATCATTACAAGAATCGATCAAAAATCATCATTGAACGCCGAACGCTTGCCGAAGAAGAAACCAATCAAATACACTTTAATCAATGTGATTTGAAGCCTAATCTTTGTGTCAATTGGGTTAGTAGTGTGATTCGATTGTATACCTTACAATAATTGCAGTTTAGATTAGATTTAGATAGTCTATTTCATTTTAGAAATCGAATTGTTATTCGTTTCATCCAAATTTGGGTGCAAATTTTTGCTGATTTTGAAACATGTATTTCTCCTTCATCTTAAGTACAAATCATTTGATTTTTGTTTCATTGAATTCCTTATTTCTTCAAATTTCCGTGGATACCTAATCGTAAAATTTCATCACCGTTTGACCCTTTCATTTAATGTTTTACCATCGACTGTTCATTTTCAATCCGAATTTGGGCATTGACTTGCAGGGGAAATTACTCTTAAAATACAAAGTGAAATTTAACACTTTTGGTCTTTTGGAATCCTCTAGTTGTTAGCTTTCTATTGATATGTGAGTTTCTTGATTTGGATATCATTTGGTCAGTCAATTTGATGATTTAAACTGAAGTATTTATTTTAAAAAATTTTTGATCTTTGATTTTTCAATAAATCATAATAAATCCATTTCTTACAAAAAATCATGAATTATATATCAAAAATTTATATTTGAAGTATTCATTCTGAATATATAATTTTTGTAATATTTTACCCTCTTTTTCTTCTTGGATTTTATGGAAACTCAATATCTAGTCATAGTCAATGCTTTGATCTTGACTTTTGACTTTTCTTTGTCAAATTATTTTCTAAATTATTAAAATATATTCTCTCATATATTTATATGATTTCCATTAATTAGATATCACTGTCATTCCTTAATATACCCAATTTATCCTAAGTTTGATGAAGTTAACCCTTCGATCAAAGTCAATCGTATTCTCTGTGGATCGACCTGATCTTTAGACTATACTTGATTCATATTTTTGGTTATTGTGAGTTCGGAATTATAAATTTTGTTTGATCGACGTTTGTATATTTTCAACGACTGCATAAATCGCCTCATCAGCCCCTCCCTCACTCTCCCTCTTGCACAAATTGCCCCCCTTCAAAAACTTTTTTTTCGGGAGTTGGGGGGGCCCACCTCACCCCCAAATTTTCTCCTACGCGTAAGATGTGGAGGGGGCAATCGATTGAGATCGACTTGATCCATCGAGATCGACTTGATCGATTGAAGAGACGAGACCGTGAGGTCGTTAAAAACACACTCGTCATGTGTCAAAATAAAGTCCAAAACTTACAAATTTTAAGAATAATTCACGAATTCAAGGGTATAATGGTAAATAAGGGTTGAATCCAAAGGGAATTAGGGAAAATTTCTGATGATCTCTTTGAATTTGATCAAATCGGATGATGAATCGATGATAGAAATTTGGGATAATGGATATGTTATGAAAGAGGACTTGAAGACGAATCCACGGAATCAAAAATCAATAAATTTGACTTTAATTTCGCGGAGAAATTAAAGATTGATTAGAGGGGTGTTTTCCGAAAATATAAATCACGAAATAACCAAAAAAATAACAGAAATTGAAACTAAATTGTGATTCTAAATCGAAAATTAAATGCTAAAAGAAGATAGATTAGGATGAAAGACGATCCCTAATCCCACAATTGCGATCGAATTGATCTTATTAATCGTCAGAATCAAGGCTATTTCATCAAAATTCAGAAAACGTAATTCATGGAGTTCAAGCGTCGATTTCTTCCTCATCGATTGTTGAAATCTTGATCTTAAGTACTCCGTGGACGCAGAATTGAGTCTTGAAGTGATTGGGATCAAGAGATTCAAGATATTTGGTGTCTAAATAGTTTCGATTTACTTGAATTTCTCTCGAATATGCTTTACAATCTCGAAGAACATCTCAATTTATAGGCAATTTGGGCGTAACCGTCGATGAAATGCTTGATCTTTGATCAATAGTTTATGATGAAACGCATCAATGCGAATCGTTACCATTAAGTCACAGCTTTTGGATCATCGATCGACCACCGGGATTTTGCCACGTCGCATGCGTTATAAAAATGCATGTAATGTCCGCCGTTTGATCACGATTGGATGCTCAGATGCGTTTCTCGTCGATTTAATCTCAATCGTTATAACTCATTTGATGAACAGCTGAGATTATATCAATTTTAAAAATGATTCGCCGACGAGTAATAGTGCACCACGTAACCCCCTCTTTAAGTGAAGATCAACGGCTTAGATTCTTCGCGCGGTCGGATGCTTCACAGGCTTCCACGTTGACCTCGACCGTTGATCGACAGGGGCCTTGACCGTTGATCGTGACACGATCAGACGATTCAGATCATGACATGTCACTTGCGTGTTAATAAAATTCAGAAAAAATAATTTTTCATTAGAAGAATTGATTTTTAATTCCAGAAATTTATTAAAAATTCAGAAAAATTCAAAAAAAAATCCCAAAAATTAGAAAATTCATAACTTTCAAAATATAACTACAAATTTATCAATATTTCTTTCATTTGATCAGAAGTTTAATTACTATCATTATAAAAATTAAAATTTAATAAATAACAAGAGATTTAATTTTTATTTCAAAAATATATTCATTTCAGTAAGATTTTAACTTTAAGAAAAATGAATGAATGTTTATAAAAATGATTTCTCTCATTATTTAACTTTATAAACTACTTATAATCTCAATTAAAGATGGGTTATATAATTATTTATCTTTAATTCATCATAATTAACCCTTAATTAAAGTATTTTGAGATTATAATGACTTTTTCATAGAATAATAGATAAGCACTCATAAATATGATAATATGCATATGAATATAATCATTTATGCTTTAATATGCATAAATAATCATTTATTATCATGTCTAATTAGCATGTTATTATCATGTCTAGAACATTCCCAAAAAATTCTAGAAAAATCAGGAAAAATAAAAAATTGATTTATTGACTCAAATAAATTATTTTATTGATTTTCAGGTCATTTAATTTAATTTTTATTTATTTTGGGATTTATTCAATTGAATAATTTAAGAGTTAAATTAATTTTAAATTGAGAAAATTTCTAGAAATCATTTGAAAGTGTTTAAATGATTATTTCCTGATTATATATATGATTGTCATGTTTATTTTGTAAAGTATTAATATGATTAATTTTTGCATTGAATTAAATTTATTTATTTAATTTTGATGTTATTAAATTAAATGTGAAACTAAGAACATAGATTGACCTATTATAGGATCCTCTATTTATATGTTTTGGTTTATTGATATGACATCTATGTGGTACATGTATATGATTATTGAGATAATCATATCCTTGGGTATGGTTATATAGATAACCATGACATATCCTAACGAAGAGACCCAATAAAATATAGAAAACCCCTCCTATGATAAAATCTAGGCTGAAATGCAAGGTCCTCCTTTGTCAGTAACGAACTCACGCGTGGTCCTCCTTTGTTATAGCCTTAGTATCCAAATCACTTTAAGTTGGGTTAGCGGAGTCCACTCCAGGCTTTCTTATCAAAGAAGGGGAACTAAGAACTAGTGAATGACACAAGGCCGGGGTAGAGGAACCGTTTGGTTTGGTGGAGTCCACTCCAGGACCACTCACGAATCTATTTCCGTCAAGTAACAAAGGTATGGCTTAGACCAAACTAAGTGGTTGGTGGAGTCCACTACAGGCCACATGAGCGTTGGGGACCGATGCATGATCAGATATTGTAAATGTTATAAGTTTCATGAGATGAATGCTCAACAATATATTATGATTGGTGGAGTCTACTATAGGTCATAATATAGTTGTTGAGATTTTGATCCCCACTAGGAAATTTTCGGTTCTCCCTTTTCATGCACATGAGGGTTGTGTGAATTGCTTAATTTAGTGGGAGCATTATTTTCAATGAACTAAATATCTACGTTGAATTAATTTTTAATTCTTATTCATCTCCTACATGCAAGGATGTTGTTGACTAACCCTCTTTGTGGCATTATAGATGTCAATCGTTTGACTTGCCCAAACTTCACTTATTGGCTCAGGAACTTAAAGATCTTACTTAAGTCTGAGTGCATCACCTATGTCGTGGAGGGAGATGGCCTTGTTGAGCTTGCATGAGAAGCGTCTGAGGATGAGGTATGGGAGTACTGGAAGTGGCAAGAAGATTCCACTATGGTTCAATGTTATATGTTGGCCTCAATGTGTAATGAGTTGCAAAGGCAGCATGAAGACATGGAACCAAGAGCCATGCTGCTCCATTTGATGGAGTTGTTTGCTGATCAGAGTAGAACTCAGAGATATGAGATATCGAAGAGTCTATTCAGGTCTCAGATGGTTGAGTCGTCTTCTGTACAAGCACATGTACTAAAGATGATTGAGTGGATCGAGAGGTTGGTAGTGCTTGGAGTTGAACTCCCTATCGAGATGAGTACAGAACTTATTCTTTAGTCTCTTTCAGACTCCTTTTCTCAGTTCATTGTTAACTTTAACATGAACAAGATTCAGGCCTCTCTCCCGGAGCTGCTGAACATGCTTACTATTGCCGAGGAGAACCTTCAGAAAGAAAATCCCCAAGTCCTCTTTGTTGGTGGGACCAACAAGAAGAGGAAGGTAGCCTTTGCCTTCAAAAGGGGCAAAGGGAAGAAGCAAGTGAAAACAACTTTGTCTAGGAAGGACGACGATGACAAGGGAACGTGTTTCCACTGTGGCGTGAAAGAACACTTGTCGGGCGGGTCTGCTTCTAGCCTTTGGTGTAAGATGGTCCCCATCACTCTCCCACCTCTTTAGGAGGAGGTTATGGTCATGGACTATGGATTTAATCTCTACCATTCATTTGGTGGCACCAAAAAAGACTAAATCTCCACAATTAATTCAAAAGGAACCTCTTAACCTAAAATATAGAAGAATATTCTTCTTTTCATTTGTGTTGCTTTTTGGCTCTCTCTTAGCATCAGGCTGCTAGAAGGAAAAAGGAGAGGCTTAGGCCCAAGCTTGGCATTGTTTGGTATTCAAGATTGTTGTGTAAGCAAAGATGAAATAGAGGATTGAGATTGTAACAAGTCTAGTATCACCCAACTTAGGACTAGTATAAAAACAGGATTTGTGTGAGGATTTGGATGTGATTTTCTCTTATAATCTTATAACGTGCCATTGATGCATTCATTTTTATAAAGGGGTTTTGAAACATAATTCTTGTTGATATAATTCATTTTATCATAATTTTTATGATATTTTTGCATTAATCAACTTGCATTTATTTAGTACTAATTTGGTATAAAAAAATGTCTTATCATGCATCATTATTTTCAATTACATATACTATGAGACTAACATCATTTGACTCTTTCAAAGTCAAGTGGTAAGATTCTCACACTTTCTATGAGTTATATGGATTTACGGACATAGGTATGCAAGTAGGAAAACACGGATATGAATGACAATAAAAGGGAAGAGGAACCAACTCTCCACCAAATTTAAGCACCAAGTTAACCATATTTTTATTAAATAAGTGCTAAATGAGGTTTGGATTTTGTAGAGGGATCATCATAAGGTTTATAGAATGATCCAAACTTGATTTAGAGTGAATATTGGGTCAACCTCGTTATTTTTAAGAAGGTTAGACCAAACTTAATTTTTATTAAATGAGATCTTAATTTTTTCTCATGATTTTAGATATTTTTAGATGAAAATATAAAGGACTAAATTATTTATCCAATGGAGAAAATTTCAAAAAAAGGAGTTATATTTTGGGAGATATTTAATTTCTAAGTTTAGTGATTTTTGTAGAATTTTTCTGAATTTTTTAGGGACTTTTTCTAATTTTTGACCATTTTTACAAAAAATCCCCCTCCGATTTTTTAAGTGAAAATTCATAGAAAATCCCTTTCACACTTATAAGGGCCGACATAATTTTTTCAGGTGCATAAGAGGGTGTCACATGGCACGCTCTTATTGTAAGATCTCAATCAACGACTAAGATTTGTTGAAATCATGATCTAGATAGAGTTTGGCGCTGAAATTTTATGGCTAGATTTATCTTTTAACCCTCTATCCATCCATACCCTTGGATCAAAGAATCAAGATATTAAATAATTTTAATGATTGGACTCTTTTACCCCTCTTGACACTTAAATCCTCGGAACCCGACCTAACAAAGCCTTCATTTTCTCTCTCCTTGAAATTTTTGGCTCTCTTAGCATCAGGATACTAGAAGGAAAGAGAGAGTAGGTCATGGCCCAAGGATGAGCATTTTTTGATGCTCAATCTTGTAGTGGAGAAGGGAGCAAGCAAGGATCGTGATCATAGTAGATTGAACATCACTTGGCCAAAGACGGACACACAAATGGGGTTTGTGCAAAGATCTAGATTAGATTTTGGCTTCTGAAAATTTTTTTTTATATTTTATTTTATTTTATTATAGTAGCTTTAACATCATATTCGTGCATTTATTATAATAGGTATCTCTCACTCTCACCCTCGCTATACATTTATCCATTGTTATCGCAATCTATTATTCTCATCTTTCCATCATTTTATCTTCATTTTCATCTCTATTAATCTAATTCTCTCATCTTTTTTCTAATTTCTATCTTAATTCTAAGAGAAACTCAAAATTATCTCTCATACACATCTCCACGTCCTCCATTTCAACTCACACATCTTCATGTGCCCTCATTTTTATTTTAAACACATAACCTCATTACTTTAGCTCCATGTGGATTCAACTCTTTCTAACAAGATACTAAGTAAGGAACTATATTTTATCGCATGAAATCGACACACAACAACAACAAAAAACATAGACGATCGAGTTCATCGTCATCCCCTCTCTGTATAGTTTTAAACCCTATTTCTCTTTTTTTATTTTAGATTTGTTCTCTTTTCTTCAAAACAATCTCTCATCTTTTCACGATTTCCTAATTACCCAATTTCTTTATTTTTCATCATTCTTCCATCATCTTGCATTCCATCATTCTCACCACTACATTCCATCATTCTCATCTCAATATTTTTGCTCATTAATTCTTATAGAATATAAAGATATATTTAATAATTTTTTGTTCATATCATATTCCATTTCTTCATCTTTCTATATTTCTCTAAAAATCCATTCTACTATTTCTTTCCCTCATAATAGTATCTCTACTCCCTAAAAGCACTAATCGCATTACCTAGGCTACTTTAGGATTCAACCATTAATTTACCATTATACAAAGTGAGGAATTATTTTTGCATGAAATTGATTTAAAAACAAATGATTAAAAATACCCCCAAATTGAGTTCATCATGCCTCCAAGGGTGTTTCTAAGTAGAGTTTCCAAGGAGCGGTTCCAAGGAGTATTTCCTAGGGGCACTTCCAAGAGGTGATTCCTTTAGCTAAAGAGTCTAAGAGTTTTAGGGATGGCTTCTCCGTCTTCATGGACTTGTTCATCTTTTTATTTTAAAGCTCCTTGATGTATCAAAGCCTTCAAAGCATGTTGGGTATGATTAGATACTACCCCTGGAACTTGATCTTCAATGTTATCGACTAGAATTTATTCTTGAGATACTTCTTCATCAATATTCTAGGGTTAAATGAAATAAATTCTTTGGATTTTCCAAATTTTTATTTGTGTATGAAAATAATTCCTCCCAAATCTTGGGTTTTCGAGAACAAGAAGAAAATTAGAGGACATCCAACTAGAGTTGAAAAATGGTTAATCTCTTTCAAGAAAGGGAAATGGCTCAAAGGGTATCATTGAGATCAATGGGTGGTCCTTGGTAAAAATAGTAAGATCAAAACATTGAAAGTTAAAAGAAATTCCCCAATCAAGAGGATGGTCAATGACATATTCATTGGATCCATTTTGTTCCATAATCTTAACGGGCCTAGCACTTTTTTGTTGGAGTTTAGAATATGGTTCAAACAGATACAAGGGATTAAACATTATCAAGACACTCTCCTATCATGAAATATTTTGGTCTCCTATGAGAATTGACCAATCTCTTACACACTGGATAGAGAAATCTAATTTTCAATTTTCCAATATAATTTTAAATCATATGTTTATGTTTATATAAGTGATACATCCTTATCACAAGAAAAAAGCAGAATAGTGACTTAAATCTTATAAGAAGAATTTAGCTTATGAATCCACATAATTAACCTCTTTAACCGTTGAATCTAGTAAGACTTTTACTTGAATTCACACGCACAAGAGCACTCTCAAACATGCAAAGCCGTCAAAGGAAATACAGCAAGGCTCACAAGAAGTGCATAACTTCAATAATACCTCAAATGGTACAATAGAGGCTTTATATAGGCCTCAAAAGTAAAGGTTTGTCCAAATGAAAAAATCCTTGAAAATGACACCTTGCAAGAATTAGAACAAACAAGCCAAAAATAAGATTCGAGTAACTATAAGAAGCCTTAGTTGTAGATTCTTGGAAAGGGAATAGAAGCATTAAATGCAGATGCTTAGAGATGTAGAGAAGCATTAAATGCACATTTTGGAATTGATGATTCTCTCTTGGGCTTAACTAGGCCTCGCGAAAGTGGGCTTTCTAGGCCCTACCAAAAAAATGGGGCTCATGGGCTCCACCTTGGGCTAAATCAATAAGGGAGTAATAATAATACCTCGATGTGTTTAATATATAATTTACCCATGGCTATAGATAATTTGTAATGATAGAATTTGAATGATAAAATAAATGTACTTTATAAAAAATGTTATGAATTATATGGGATGCACATTTAGGATCCTCCAATAAATCCATAAATCCATAAATCCAATGATTTCACCACCTTGATCCTTCTATACATGCCACCATGAATAAATATCTTCCATGCACAATTTTTTCTAAAAATGTCATCAATGTGATAAAATTAAATCATGAGTGAATCATTAACTTAAGTCATCAATGAATCATTGAATTAAATCATCAAAATCTTATGCTCCTATGTGTCTTATCTTATCCACCTTAGCCCCTAAACTCATTTTACTCTCAACAACATTTTTTATTTAACATAATAATAGATCACTCCAATATATAATTGATATCTCTTTGGCTCTCTACCCTAAGATATCTTACTCCCTCACCTCCATAATTATTTTTTTAATTTTAATGACCTTCATCATAATATTCCTTTCTTTATCACCAAGAAGTTAGACTCTCCACCATGAACTACATATCCCTTCTTAAGCATATCATGGTATCACCTTTTTAATTCACATCTGCATATCTTTTTGAAAGACTTCAGTATAACAAGGAGACCCCTCTTTGTCTCAGGAAGAGACTCTCTTTTGTCTTGCCAAGAGACTCCTTGCCTCTGACAAGAAAGGCCTTACTATTGTCTCAACTTGAGATTGTCAACCACTAATATAAATGTCTCCATTTATCTATTATGGGATCAACTCAATGAAATTAACCATTTTTGAATGTTTATCCATATTATGGTTTTCCTCTCTTATATGTGCTTGTTTTTCAATGTGTGACTCCTCTCATAAAAATCTCTATAAACTCTAAAGTTGTAGTTGACTATATATTGGAATAATTTTCTATGGACTTTAACCATTGAAAGGATTTTTCCATTAATTTTTGGTCAATGACTCATGTTATGACCCCCGCTTTGGAATAATTCTAGGAGGCATTGTGATAAGAACATAAAAAGTAGCTATAACCACCTATGGTTTGTTTTTATTTAACTCTATTAAACTCTTGAATACACTATCTCCTCTACTATCTCATAACTGGAAAATGTGGCACATTGAGAGGAATTTATTTTACATGAATTTTGCCTTTTCATTTTCAGGAAGTATTCAAGAGGAAGATCCTCCAAAAATAGAAGTGTTGAAAGGGCATAATGGGCCGTCTAAGGCAAACAATTATGAGCCCAGCAAGGAGGAGACACGGGGGCTCTCTCTTTTATTTATTTTTCTCCCTTTTTCGATCTCTTCTTCTTCCTCCTCTTTTTTTGTTGCTTCTTCTTCCTCCTTCACTGCTACTTCTCTCTCTTAGGGTTAACAATCTTTTTCTAACGGGGAGTTTTTCCCGTCGCACTGTAGTTATAGAATCAAGAAATGGTAGTTTTGATTTTCTATCTTTGTTTATCTCTAATTTCTTAATCAATCTTCCTACGAACCCCGATCGATTCCCTCTCTCTCCTTTCCGTTCTTCGTTCTTCTTCTTCTCCATATTCCGGTCGATTCTTCTCGTTCGCCCCTCTTGCTTTCTTGCTCACCCTTCTCTCTCTCACGCTTTTCTCTTTCTCATCTTCTTTCTTTCCCTCTCTCTTTCTCTCTACATATCCCGAAATCTCCCCTTCTCTCTCTCGTTCTATCGTTCTCTCTCACATTCTTTTCTTTCCCTCTCACTCGATCTTCCTATCTCCCCAGTTTTCCGTCTCCTTTGTTTTCTTTCTATCTCTTTAATCCCGATTGCGTTTCTCTCATCCGAATTTTGTTTCTCTCATCCCGATTTTGTTTCTGTCTTTCTATCTCCCTCACATTCTAGCTTTCCCTCTCTCGCTCTTCCTATCACCATCTCAGCCCCGCTTTCTTCCGCCGAATCCTCGTTCACGGTCAATCTTCCTCTTCCTTTCTCTCTCTTCTATTCCCCTTCTAACGAATTCAATCCCTCTTCCTCGCGCTCATCCGCTCTCTCATCCTCTCTGCCGCTCTCTCTTCTATTCCCTTTCTTAATTTCTCTCCTCTCTCTCTCAATTTCATCTTCTTCTGCGTAACCCTCTTCCACGGTCAAACCTTTCTCTCCCTCGATCACTCTCTTTCCTTTCCTTTTCTTCCTTTTCTTCTTCGCCCTTTCCTCTCTATTAACTCTTTGTGCTTTTCATTTTTTTTAAGTTTCGTCATTTCAGTATCCTCCCTCTCTCTCTCTCTCTAGTTTTCTGATTTCATCTTCTGCGTCTTCCGATTTTATTCTTCTCTCCCTAGTCTTCCACGTTTCCTCTCTCTAACTCCGATTTTATCTCCCTCAAATTTCTCTCTTCCGATCGTCCTTCTCTCCCTCTTTCTTCTGATTTTTTTTCTCTTTTCGGTTCCTCTCTTACTCTCCCCCTCATTCTCTCGCTCTCACTCTTCCGCCATTTCCGCTTTCTCTTTCAACTTTCCGATTCTCCTCTCTTCCGCCGCATCTTCAACTCCTTTCTTTCCACAATTCCGCCCCAACTTCTCTCCATCTCTCCAGAATTTCTGTTTTCCCTCTTTCTCGCTCTCTCTCCTCTCGCCCTTGAATTTATTCCATTGTTCTCACCAAAATTTTAGCTCCTTCTCTCTCTTAATTTTCAGTTCTTCCCTCCGCTTTGAAGGCCTGCGTTTCCTCCCGTTTTCTCCTCATTGTCTTTATCGCTCCTCTCTAAAGCTTTCTCATTTTTGCCCTCTTCCCGTATATCCAGTATATTCACCTCCGTCGCTTCTCTCTTTCATTTCTTTTTTTATATATATTATCATTTCCGATCTCTCTCTCTCGTAATCACTCGGATCCCTCTGACTCTCCCCATTTCTCTAGACCTCTCCCTCACATTCTCTTCCTCCTGCTCTCTCTCTCTCATTTTCTCTTTCCCTCTTCTCACGCCTGTTCCCTCTCCCTTTCTTCCGAGTTCGACAATTCCGCTCTTCCTCAAACTCTGTAAACAATCTCTCTCTCTCCATCATGCCTTCTCTTTCTATATATCTCTTTCGCTATCTTCTCTCGCGACCTCACGCACTCCCTCTCTTCCTCACTCCTCACGCTCTCTTCTTTCCCCTTTCTTGTTTCTAATTCGATTCTCTCTCTCTCTGTCAACCTCCCTAATTCCCCAGTTTGACTCTTCCGATCTTGCCCTCTCTCTTTCTTTACTCTCTCCCTGCTTTACATTAACTCGTTCCTCTCTCTCTCTCATCACGCTCCTCTCTCTCTAATTCTGTTCTTTCTCAAAATACACATTCTTTCTATCTTCCTCTCTCTCATTCTATATCTAGTTCTCTCTTTCTAATCTCTCTCTCTCTCTCTCTTACCCTTTCTAATCTCTCTATCTCTCCTACTCCTTATCCTTTTCTATTTATCTATTTTATTACTCATTCTCTCTATTTATTTCCCCTGAAAACATCCCCTCTCTAGCTCTTTATTCTCTCCATTTCACTCTCCCTCTTACTACCTTTCTCTCCCAACTGCCCAACTTCTCATCTCATGCTCTATTTCTTTTTCCCCTCTTACTTCTTTTCTTTCTACATAGTTTAGATTTCCTTAGTTATTCATTCTAATACTTTTATGTACTCTAAATTTAGGATCTTTGTATCTGTAGGTTCACTTCAATTATCTATCAAAATTCCTTCCTCCCACGGTCAACTTGAAGAGTTGACCACCAATCTTTCATCTCTACTGTCATCTCTATTCCTATTATTGATATTGTCGTGCCCTAGAATCCTTGTGGATTGACCTAGAAAGCTATACGCCTTATTATCTCTATCAGGACTTAATTTTCTCGAGTATAAATAGTAAATTTGTCGGGCTTAAAAACACGACAACTTTGAGCCTATCACATTGGAACTATAGGTTGATTATTATTCCATGAAACAATGAATTAGTGAGATGATCTTAGGAGGGGAATCATCTAGAAAGATTTTTTAAAGAAGGATAGTAAGGAAGAGACTCTTGAATGACACATTTAAAAATGCCAAATATCTAGTCATTTAAGTGTACATTAAGGCATACATTTCATGAGCCAAAAAATATTGAATCACTCACCCAAGAAAACTAATTTAGTACAATGGTGGCAACAATAGATGGAAATTTGGTCACATTTAACAAAATTAGATGAAAAAATGTGGTGATAAAGTTAGAGATAATGAACGATTTAGAAAGAGAAGGAATACATGAATACAAAAAATCAAACTAGACATCAATCAGATTTGAAATGAGCAAGAAAGGGAAGAAAGAAAATGACAAAAAACATAGGAGAGAGAGTCTAGAATTGGAGAAAAGTTACTAAAATATTCTCATACTTTAAATCTAAACCTTCTAAACTTTTAATATATCGAGGAGACTCATACTAACGAGGAGGTGTCACACAGATGATGGTATGTTGTCAAATTAAAGGCTAAGATTATGATTCGTTGATAGTGGTTGTCAACATTCATACAACAAATTCTCCACATATTTCAAGGACAATCAATGAAAATTTGGTAGAAATTCTTTTGAAAGCATGGCCTAAGTAATGATTTTGGCATAATATTATGCTTAGATACCCAAGTATAAACAAAAAGGGAGGAAAAGACCATGTTATTGGGTTTTGGCTTTGAAATGGACTAACAAAACATTTTTTTGTAGCACCCATATGATATGTATAAAAATACGGTCATTGAAGGTGCAAATTTACATATAAAAAATTATGCTCAACTCTTTGAATTTGATATTGAAATTTAGAATAGGGGCAAGTCGAGGTCGAATCCGTATGGAGGAAGTTTAAATCATTGAAATCAAGAAATATTTTTGGTATTTTTTTAGAAAATAGAAAATATAGGTAGAAAAATATTTATAATATAAGGATTCATGAGGAAAACACACTCTAGTAATGCTCTTTAATCAAAACATAACTTCAAGAGCCTATACATTTCGCCTGAACTTGGCATCTTGCATCTAATACGAGGAATGAGTAGAAAGAGAAGAAATTCACCAAAAATTATGTTTCCATACTCAAAGAATCATCATTTAGTGTCTTCTTTCCTTTTGGCTAGCCGATGTTAGAAGCACACAGCGAAACATTAAGATTCCTAATTTTTTGGCTTAGAATTTAAATCAGCAGATTTGTAGAGCTTAAATGTTGATCACGCCCATGAAATTTTAGCCCTTAACTCAATCAAGTTCATGAGATATTATGATTTCTCTCTCCTTAGATCGCTTCGGTCAAACCGTTCAGGTCAAACAATTGGTCAAATATGCTAAAAAGAAAGAAAAGGAAATTTCAGTCCCTCGCTCATTCTCTCTCCTCTACCTTCTCTCCTCTCTCTCTCTCTTAGAGATGAGGAACGTGGGCATGAGAAACTCTCCTCCGTTGCGTGCTTGAGCAAGAAATGCATGGGGGAGGAAAGACCAGTGGCGCAGAAATGAGAATAGTATAGGGAGATGCAAGAGAGAGCAAGGAGAGAGAAGGGAGAGGTAGATATGTTGAAAGGGAGAGACGAGAAGGGAGAGAAGAGGATGAGAGAGGGAAAAGGACAAAAGGACAATGTGGCTCTCCTCGTGTGAAGGAAGTAGGATCTCCTCATCCCCCTCATGTGCACTCATGCACATGGGGGAGAGAAGGAGAGAGGGAAGCGATGGCATTGAAGAATTCAGAGAGGGCAGGAGAGAATAGGAGAGGACTACAAGAGGAAAGGAAGAAAAGAAGGAAAGAAAGTGGAGAAGGATACACCTTCATGGGAAGACATCTCACGCGATGGAATTTATTTCTACCATGAGAGAGAGAGAGCAATAGAGAGGGGGGATGAAGGGAAGATGAGAGCAGAGGAGGAAGAGAGGGGATCTTCTCCTCTTTAAGTGATAATCCACGATATCAAGTCATACATATGTTGTCCGCATCAAAGATGATAAGATATTAATCTCTATCAAGTGGATATTATATGTATTATTGTGGCTAAGCTATTATTTAATCCCTATAGAGCGATTACATGATGATTAATTAAGGGTTACAATATTTCTTAGTAAGTTTGGGGGCTAATCATATGTGTTGAGGCAATTCATTCTTTATTTGTTGATGATGGACTGACTAAATCAGCATATAGAGGCTAAAACTTTGCTCTGTCTCCATGAATAGGGAGACCCTAATCCACTTGGGTAACTGATAACATGCATATTTAACTTGAAATATTATCATATTTAACTGATATTAATACTTATTTTATGTAATTATGATGCATGTTATCATAGTTTTATGAAATTTTCTCCATTGGCATGTCATTTTACTAAAGTCCACATTTTTCCATTATTTAGGGTTAATTATGTGCTTTATTGATGTTTGAACTTTTTCAAGGTCAAAACACTTGAAATTAACCATTTTCCTTAATTTTATTTTGAATTTAGTAGATGATTAAAATAAGAGATTAGAAGAAGAGAATGATGGGATGAATCAAAACTCAACTTTAAGGGGTTTCTTTAATATTATTTTGAATTCATCATAATTTCTTGTTAAAATTTATATTTCAGGTGTCATGGGATTAAAAAAATTTTGCGATACAATGGAGAAAATTTGAGTCAAAAAGGCCTTTTAAATTGAAAGTTATGAATTTCTTAAGTTTATATGTTTCTAGATTTTATTTTGATTTTTCAAAATTTTTAAAGGCCGAAAAATACAAAAAAGGGGTCTATTTAGCGCGGAATCTGCGCAATGTTGACATGGCAACGCGGCTATGTGGCAGCGCCACCGGGGCCTCCAAGGACTTTTGGCAATGCTAGCTAGGCCTGCACTGACCCACGCGGGCGCCTACATTGCACGAAGGACTAAGCGAGCTGAGCTTATTGGGCCAACGGGTATAGTGGGCCCAGAGAGAGATAAGGGGGCGCATACTAGGCCTAGTGGGTGATGTAAACTAAGATGATAGTTTTCGCTTATATAGGCAACGATCTCCTTTGTTTTCTTCCGTGTGGGACTAAACATTTCTTCATGTACATAGGCGATGTGGCAATGCGTGGGACGTTAGATTAAAGCGCGCAAATCGGCCTTGTTGATCGCGATCAAAGACACGTCATAAATTCAGAGCTGTCAATCGCATTAGAAAAATCTAAACGGTTGCGACTTAATCTTGCACTCGACAAATGAAAGAACTACATGCAGCTGCCTATGGACGCTCCAATGAAGATCGAACAACGAATATCAAGGAGGAAGTGAGCCCGCGTCGTAGGGATCGTAGTCCACTTATCGCACATTATGTGGCTTCATCTGAGCCGTTCAAGCTCTTTAAGAGAATTAGATGGCCCCGATTTTAAGCATAAAATTTCTTTTATAAATAGATGTTCTCTCTTATGAAAATGTAACTCTTGATTAAACGTGAAATTAAGCTTTTTTTTAAGGAAGATCTTGAGTTCTTCATGATTCTCTTGAGTTATAGACTCAATCACGCATGGATTGAGGCAAGTTAATTACGAACATTGTAAGAAAAAGTTTGGAAATCACCCCTTGAATGGCAAAATCTGGACGAAGAAGGAATATGAGAAATTCTCGGCAATCAAAGTAATTTGAGGCTCAATCTTCGTGTCAACCGGGTTAGGAGTGTGATTCATTTGTAATCCTTACATTTTAGATAGTTTAGATTAGATTTAGATAGGTAATTAGAGTTTAGGAATCAAAATTCTTGTCATTTAGCCTAAATTTAGTCGTAAAATTTTATTGATTTCCGAGCAAGGATTTCTCCCTAACCTATTTCAGTAATTTTCGGTTTATTATTTTGGAAAAATCAAAATAAATCTAATTCGTTTTTAAAAATCATGATTTTTATCTCATCACTGTACTTGATTTTATATTATTTAAATCATCGTGATTTCAAAATTATAAATATTATTTGACAGACGATTGTGTGTTTCAATGACCGCACTTATTGTTCGTCAATAACCCATGCTTCAACATTCCATATGACTCTCTATAAACCAAGCTGAGTATGCTTGATGTTTAACAATTCATTGATGGCGAATGGGCAGTCCTACTAAGTTTCTCTCTATCTTTATCTCTATGCGTTGTGTGTTTATCTATATACACACACATACATGTGTTATATAATGTTTCACAATTCTTCGTGGAAGAATGTAGGCAGTACTATCACAGGGTTCAAATGCATTCCCAAAGTGCATTTTCATACAATGTGCACCATGACTTATCTAGAAATTCGTGATGGGGATTAGTGAGATATAGGGTTTGACTACCGTCATTCGGAACGTCATCCAGGACCGATATCTCCCGATATTGTCATCCACTAACCGTCATCCAGTACTCGATATTGTCATCCAGTTTTGGATATCGGATATTGGACTACTAAGGGGAATAGGAGCAGTACTAGACGTTAACAGTAGGGTAACTGTACCGGATGACGGTACTGGGTGACGGTACTGGATGACGATATCAAGAGAAGGGGATTCGTGATGCTGCCACGACTGCATCGCTAGAGGGAGAGAAGGAATTATTTCCTCTCTCTTCTATCCTCTCTTCTCCTCCTCTTCTTGTTCTTCAACCAATGCATCCTCTTTTTCTCTCTTGCGCAACGGAAGAAGCTTTTCTTCCTTCACGATTTTTCGTTGTGCGTAACATCTTCATCCACCTTCCTCGTCCGCTCCAATGAGACTACTTCTTCATCTTCTTCTTCCTTCTGCCACTACCCTCTATGCAGAATTGTCTTCCTCTCCTTCTCTTTGGTCGTTCTTCTCACCATCTTACCCCCCCCTCTCCTCACCACCTTCCGCCATTTTCTCACTCACGGAAGAATCTTACAAATGGAAGAAAATTTCTTCCGTTCATTATGCCTCCGTCTTCTTGTTTTCTTCATCCTCTTCTTCTTCCTTCTCATCCCTCCCTCTCCCCCTCTTTCCGTCACACAAAAACTTTTTCTCCCATTCTGTCGCGTCACCTCCTCTTCTCCTTTCCTTGCCTCACCACCTGCTTCCTTCTCAGCAACCCTTTCTTTCTCTTCTTCCACTGTCTCTCCCCCACTCTTCCTTCTCCACCTCTTTCTCTGTTGTAATCTCATCCCCCTCACTTCTCTCTCTTCTGCTAACCTATCTCTCTCTTCCGTTACTCACTTTCTTCTCATTCTTCATCTCCACTCTCACTTTCTATTCGCCGCACAAGAAGGCACCTCCTCACTCTCACTCACACAGGTGGAGAAGAAGACCCTGTTTGTGCGGATACTGGGTTGAAGATAATGAATTAAGAATTAGGAAATAGGAATTAAGATATCAATCTCAGATATCAATATCCGATATCAACATCCAACCTTTAAACCCTTAATGAATGTCGGTATCAGATATCAATATCAGAACCCGATACCGTCACCAGAAACTGATATCCGATATGTAGATATCTGTTTCGGGTACTGTAAGTATCGGGTTCCGTTTAGGGACCCTAACAGTACCCGATACCGTTACCATGACAAATACCAGTATCTGGACCATCAAACCCTAGTGAGATTCAATTCTGTTTTTTTGTCACTGGTCTTCACAATAAAATACCATGGATCTTTGAGTGATTTAGGAGGTTAGATAATATGATATATGAGATCAGATGGACAGTTTAATCACTGTAACACTGATTATTGACATGAATCCGACATCAAGAAAATGAGGACAATTTGGGACAAAGTGAGATACTAAACGATTATTCACATCCTTGGATCCCTAACTCAAGAAAGATAGGGAGAATTGTCAGAGCGTGAATCATCTTAGACCGCTGTACTGGTATGGGAAATCAGACAGGACATGAATAGAATTGGAAACGAAATACGGGCCTTCTGAGATTTCTATTTATCAAGATGCCACTGACTCTCGGTGATCCTCCGTCAACTCTGTTTCATTTTCCACTTTCTTAATTCAGATCAACCTGCCAATGACTACATACTATCCTACAAATCAAAATGAAGTAATGCGGCTGAGAAATCCGAGAAAAATGTAGATGTGCTACCCACATCTACAAAATTCATTAATGGTGAGACGAATGATCTCTGCGGATAGCCAAATAGTGATAAAATGTGTTTCAAGTGTCTCGAAAGTACCAGGCTTTTACAGCTGTTCTACTGGTAAATATTTACTACCTAAAAGAAGCTATTTTTGGATCATTACTACCTAAAAGGATTCACATCTTTCTATATACAATACATCCGATTAAAAAGATTTCCTCATGCCAGTAAATTCAAAGTTCAGCACAAAAAACTGATGAATAGACTGCTCAATTTCAGGGCAAAAGTTTATACTTCATTGGACTAGGGTTAATTCAATATTTCCTTACTGCTTCTATATA
The DNA here is from genome assembly GCA_024174645.1 of Lemna minuta. Lineage (NCBI taxonomy): Eukaryota > Viridiplantae > Streptophyta > Magnoliopsida > Alismatales > Araceae > Lemna > Lemna minuta. The sequence continues at coordinate 6,455,196 of CM044111.1, read as the reverse complement.
ACGTCTCCGATATAAAACGTTAAAAGCTGATCAAAATACTCCATTTGGAAAGACTTCGATGGATTGTTATCAAACTATACACGACTATGGGCAGATAGAAGCGGTTGTAGTCAAGAAAGAACGAGTATCGAGAACAATGAATTTTAGGTGCAACATTAGGAAGAGTAAATTACCAGGACATCACTGAAGCACTGCTCCACGAGATACCCCGTATCTTCAACGCATGATCCTGTTCATGGATGGCCTTTGCACGAAACATGTCTTACATGATTTTCGGGGTTAAATTAGAAGCAAAACACTAGACAAATGACAGCATGAATTGCGCGCCGAAGTACCCATCTAACCAAAATTCAAGAAAGTCATCAAACTGGAAAAAGGTAGAACACAAAACTCTTCTCCGCCATTCAAAAGATCATTGGCCAACTTCGGCCCTCTTCTTCTGCCACAGTCTATCTAGAGCACTATCCGCATCACCCTGATAAGAAATCCTTACATCAGCCAAGTAAATAAATAAAAATAACATTGTTGTATGAAAACTTCTTAATTTCAAATTAAATTTTGTTGCATAATAGAAGATTAATCGATAGATATGAACATAAAATAACCTGAGAACGAATGTAACCGCAGAGAGCAACAGTAGTGTACTGTCCAGTGTACATGCCGTTTTCATCGAGGTGGCCGATATTGACCTGGACGGAAGCATGATCCTTTGCGGTGATCAGCCTGTTCGTCGCCGAACTGAAGGCACCCAGGAAAAAAATTATTTGTTTGGAAGCAATTGCACATCAATTATCGAGCAGAAGCATCAGAATGGGATCTTGATGGACGAACCACTTCCTGGGGATGTAGAGATCCATCATCTGTCCTTCCTCGTTCTGCATTTTCGCTGGTATAAAGAGAGCCTGAAATCGGAGGAGTCTGCGCGAATAGAAGACGAATTCTTGAGGAGGATGACTGAGAAAAGCATCATTTTATTGAAATACCTGCGAAGAACGGTGAGGCGGCTGACGGGCGAGCAAAGGCTACTGAGAGATATTTATACTACTTCCTAACCCTAGGACTCCGCTATGAGCCTTAATGGGCCCGGCCATAACAGGCCAGTTTTATTTAGTTGTTAATATTTTCAAATAGTTATTTTAATAGTTTTATCTGAATGAATTTGAATCAAAAACAACTTTTTTATTTCTTTTTTATTTCATTTAAGATATTTTGGAATGTTCACCATTTTTTTTTAAAAAGGGCAATATTGGTTCTCTAACAAATTACCTTATGAGGAAGGAGGGTTTCATTTTGGTAGAGTCATTTTTATTTCTTTTTCATTTGATTTCAGCTTCTAAAATGATGTGACTTGATTAACTAGAGAGGTGCAAGAAAATTTGACAAGTATAAATTATTATGAATTTTCCATTCTAAATTGAAAACAAAGACAATGTTCATTGATATAGAACATTAAATTACCATGAATAAAAAATTGAGTATATTCTTATGAGCAGTTTAGTCAATATTTATATGATTATGAGAAAAACTTCAGAGCAGTGACATGCCACCAAATTGTTTCCCACATACTCAATTTTCCCTCCACATAAAATTATAAAGCATGAGTTCTAGGTTTTCACTCTCCTATGAAATGCCACTTCTACATTATCAACAATATTCTATATAGGTTTTATAAAGACATTCAACGGAGTTCCCCCTAATATCAAAAAAAAAATTCTTTATTTTCCCTAATCATTCATTTTTATGGATGTTTTTTGCATCCTTAGTTTCCGTAGCAAAAAAATTATTGGTGATATTAAGAATTTCCGTTTTCATCTTAATAAATCATATTAGCCAAAACTATTTTGATGGCATGTCTCATCATTTTGAATTCATGTTCAATAATTTACTAGATATCCTTTTATAAAATAGGGCTATTCAAATGCAAACCAAAGGCTAGATTGTTGGAGGTTCGATCCTAGTTATGGGAGACTTATTCATCAAATTTTAGAGGATTATACGCGATATAGACGTCTACTATGGAGTATAATCGATAACATATGAATTCATGCATTCATATCATGCATATTATACATTTATTCATGTAAATATGATCATAAATGCATGTCATCATGGTTTAAAATGCTTAAAAGGATAACTTTTATGATTACAAGGATATTCTTGATTTTTCAAGATGTCATAATATTTTATGAGAGTTTTATGACATTTTTTATCAAGAAAATAATTTATAAAGACATAATGAATCTTTTCCTATTTTAAAATTTTTACATAAAAAATATTTATGAATCCATGTTAACATGATTTAAAAGGATTAAAATTATTTAGAATCTATTTCTGATTTTTCTAGATTTTTTAGGAATTTTCTGAAGTCAAAATCATTAAGAAATGAATTTATAAAAAATAAAATTAGATATTGTTTAAAAATGATTTTTGAAGAAAGGGCATATTATAATAATATTAAGAGAGAGAGAGAAAGAAAGAATATTCATCTCTTGCACACACACAGATGGAAGAATTCTTCCACCACCTCTTCCCCTCTGTTCTTTTTCTTCCATCGCCACCTTCTTTTGTCACCCTTCTCTTCCTCTTCTCTCTCCCTTTATCTCTCCCTCTCACACACAAATTTAACTATACTCTAAGTCATTCATGAGTCTTGCATGAACAAAGGATTACATATACAAGATAACCTATAATGGGAAGGTTCCATATAAGAGTTCTTGTACACTATATATCTCTTAAAATATGTGGTGTAGCTTGACACCTAATAGACCGGCAACTTTACTTGTCAATTGGGCTAAATTGATCTTTAGTTAATATAACTAATTAATTAATATTGACCAATAAGGTGTTAGTGGCTCTATAGAGTTATTGACTAGTGAGATATATGAACCTAAAGGGTCACACACATAAGGTCTATAAATGTTGATAGATATAGACATAATTATGAGGGTTTTTCTAAAATTTTTATAAACCCAATGTTTATAAATAAGGAGAAAACAACCACATCTCTGTAGGGATATGAGGTAGATAGACCTTCTAAAATTTTGATCAAAATATCAGGCTCAGTGGATACATTGATTTGACTATGTAAAACACTTAGGCATCAAGAATAGATGATCATATCATATAATATATAAGTTCTTGAAGCTATTCAAGTTTCTAACCTCTAACAGTATCCATATGATCTTTAGATAGTGAGATCCCCTCTTCAATGCTCTTCAACAAGGGCAAAAGAGAAAAGTAGAGAATTCTCACAAGGCTTAAATCGGCACCTTAAGTTGTGGTCATTTTTTCCTTATTTATAGACATCGGGTATCTAAAATTTTTACAAAAAAATATCATAATTATATCAATATCTACCAATGTTCATAGACCTAATGTGTGTGATCCTCTAGGTCTATGTATCTGGCTAGTTAATAACTTCATAAACCGACTAACACCTTATTGGTCAACCTTAATTAATTATCTATATCAACATATATAGAAATTAATTAAGGATTGATTTAACCCAATAGAAAAGTAGAGTTGTATGCCCGTTGGGTGCCAAGTTCTAGCACGTATTCTAAGAGATATGAAGTGTATAAGAACTCTCGTATAGAATCTTCCCATCAAATTTTATCATGTAAGTATAATCCTTCATCTGTGCAAAACTCATGAATGACTTAGGGTATAGTAAATTGTTAAACCCTAATAGGTCACTGATAACATGCATTTATAACTTAAATTCTTATCCTATTTAACTCATATTCATGCTTATTTTATGTGAATATAATTCATGTTATCATAGTTTTTATGAATTTTCTCCATTGGTATGCCATTTTATTAAAGTTCATATTTATGCATAAATTAGGGTTAATTATATTCCTTCTTGATGATTAATATTTTTGCAAGGCTAAATTAATAGGAATTAAGATTTTCCCTGACTTATTTTGACTTTAGTAGATGATTTAAAGGATTAATTATAAGAAGAAAATTATTGGATGATTAAAAGAGAGAGATCTTAATGAATGCCTTTATGTTATTTTTAATTCATCCTATATTCTTCATTTATTTTAAATGACATTATATTAAAAAGGAAGAGAATTGTGATCCAATGGAGAAAATTTGAGATTAAAAGGAGTTGTATTTTCAAAGTTATTGATTTTTGAACTTTTTAGACTTTTAAGGATTTTTACTGATTTATTTTAATTATTTCTTAACTAAAATCGCGAAAAAGGGGTTTTTATATTCCACAGACCCCGCAGAGCTGACGTGGCACGTACGCTAATGTGTCGCGCGGGACCTGCACTGATGCGACGCGGCAAACAAGGCCACGTGGCAGAGCCGTGAGGCCCACGCGGTGCGCAGGTGGCACCTAGGTGGCGCGCAGGTAGTGCACAGGTGGTGCGGACACGTGGCAGGGGCCACGCGAGTCCACGCAAACGCCCGGGTGGCACCACGTGGCAGGGGGGATGGCAAGTGAAGGGCCCACGTGTTAGTGAGCCCTAGTAAGATTATTGGGGCAGTAACGCAAATGCTTACCGCCCCTCTACCTTTTATACGCGTGAATCTCTCTGTTTTTCTCCATGTGGGACTATGTCCCGTTTAATCATGTAAATGCAGGTGACGTGGATGCGTTGCGCGCATTGGATGCAAATCGCATCAAGCGAGGTGCGTCGATGGAATGGACCGGAGTCCATCCGATCTCCATCACGAGCACGTGCACAAAATGAAGAGTAAGTGGGTGCGATCAGTGACTTACTTGGCGACACGTGGACGCTATGAAAGTGTCCGATCTTCATTGGACGCGCGATTGTGAAAATACACCACACATCTTCATTGGACCGCGCGATCTTCATCAAACATGATCACGATTGTCATCGGACGGTTGCAACTAATCGGGATTATGGCACATCAAAGGAGGACACGTGGACGCATCTCGACTCACCTCGATGCGGCGATCGCGATCAGACGGTGGACACCTGATGATCGCGCGATTGTAGCTCATGATCGTGAGATCATGGCTCACGATCATAAGATCGGCAGAAATCCAATATTGTGATCATGGGAGACATGTGGAGCCTTTGATCTTCATCAGACGGCTCTCATTTAAGGAAAATGTGGACCGCGTCGTGGGCCACGATTCCTACGGCTCCGCGCGATCGGACGGTACAGATCACATGACGAAATGGACGGCTCACATTGCTCGCGGAATTTCTCTTATAAAAATCGATGTATTTCTCTTCTTTTCTTAACTCTTGATTGAATCGTGAGGGAATTAAGCGATTTGAAAGAAATATCTTGAGTTCTTCGTGATCCCCCCGTGTTTATACTTGATTTCGATCAAATCGGAGCGGGATTGATCACGAATTTCTATAAGAGATTGAATTTGAGTGTTGACCTTCGGGGTCTATTACTTTCAAAATATAAATCGGAATTTGATAATTTTGGTCTCTTTAGAATCCTCTGGTTCTTAGCTTTCTATTGACATATGAATCAGATTAGATATCATTTGATAAGTCAATTTGAGGATTTTCTCCGAAGTGTTCATTTCGGGATTTTTCTGATCTTTGATTTTCAATAATTCATAGTAAATCCATTTCTTATCAAAAAATCATGAAATTTATATCAATAAATTCCATTTTCTCTCTAGTTTCCAAATATATAATTTTTGTAATCTTTTGACATCTTTTGATAATCTGATTTTATAGAAATTCGACTATTGGTCAAAGTCAATACTTTGACTTTGACTTTTGACTTTTCTCTGTCAAATTCGAGATCTTAAATCTTAAAATTCTATATTTAGTATATTTATATCATTTTTATTCACAAAATATCATTTCTACTTCTTTAAAACCTCTTTTAAACCTAAGTTTGACCAAGTCAACTCTACAATAAAAGTCAACCTTGTTCTTTGTGGATCGACCCGATACTTACTCTTTACTTGATTTTATATCTTTGTCATTGTGAGTTTGGTATTATAAATTTTTTTTGACCGACGGTTGTGTGTTTTAAATGACTTCACAAAATGCTTCGTCAGTCACTCAAGTTAGTACTTAAAGAGTGGAAGAAATCATCGAGAACTCCTTTAATATTTGATCACATCACATTCCTCAAGTCAATCTCCTCTCATGGAGTTTAGCTTTCTATAATCTATACATACTCGCCAGCTATTTGCAACTTAGGTTTTTACTTCCTCACCTCTCTCATTTGTCTTTAGTGTAATTCCTAACTTTTTAGGCACTACATAAATAGGACTCACACATGGACTATCCAAAATAGCATCGATAAAACCCTCTCTAAGCCATTTCAAAATTTCTTTTACAACAACATCAAACATATAAGGATTTAGTAATTGTTAAGGTTGTCTAGATGGTCTATCTAAAATGATAGATTCAAGACTCAATTTTTCTGAAATTTTCATATCCACTACTATAAAATTACCAAGAAATTGGCAATTCTTAACCTTAATTATCATGTTTCCTTACATGCCATAAGGTCTCTAGTCAACTCATAAGGGGCTCTAAATTTTTAAATTTAAATTGATCATAAAGAGATTTTATGTGGATATTTAAATATTATTCCTCCAATTTTATTCCTCTAAAATCAAAAAGAGATCTATTAAACATCGTTCCTCCAATTTCACATTTAATTAATGGAGCTCAGAGTCCCTCTTTTTCTTGGGTATTTCATTCAATAAGATGGAATTAACACTTTTGGAAAGATGAACCCTATTTATTTTTCTTGTTGGTGTATACAGTTCTTTTGCAAAATTTTGAATAAGAAGGAATTTCTTGGATAGCATCAATTAAAGGGAGATTAATAGTGGCCTCTTTGAAAAACTCGAAAAGGTGGTAATCGTTGGGTTTTTCTTTTGACAGTTTCAAGGCACAAGGAAAAGGGATAGGCAAAGTATAATATTCGAGATTTGGGTTTTCTATTTGTGATTCTTTATTATTTTCTTGGCATTCCTCATTCCCTTGATTGTCCTCTATTTCTCTCTCAAGACTTCTTTCTACTCTCTCTCAAGTAAAGTTTTTCCATTCTGAAGCTTAGAAGTTGCATTAATATCCCCTCCTTCCCTAAGGTCATAATCATTGGAGGAAAAACTACCTTTATTATTTAAAAAAGAAGATTCATCACTATCTGTACAACATAAATGCTTAGGATTAACAAGAGATTGAGTAGGGAGACTTTAAATGTATTCATATTGAACATTTTCATCCAATTTACTTTTCATCTTTTTGTTCCATATAGTTGATTGGGGTTCTTCTACACCATGTCCTCCTCAACCTTTCTATCTTTTGGGTTCTGATGTCAATAAATTTCTGAAATTTTGATCAAAAACATCGAATGAGCGGAAAACATTGAATCATATATTCAAAATACCAAGCCACCAAGAACAGATGATCCTAGCATCTAGTATGAATGAGAAAACATACTTACAGGGTTTCCTTGAAGGAGTTTGATAACATGCAATTTGTACATGAATTTACATGATTATTAATGCAATTTAAAGCATTAAATATTCTATTTGTATGCATGTTATCATATTTTAAGTACATTTCTATCATTTTATATAATTTAATGGTATGATATAAAAATATATCATTTTATGGATACTTATCAATAATTAAACAATGTGATTCTAATCCTATTTATATTTGAGATCATAATTATGTTTTCATAATTAAATGATAAGAGAAAAGATGTTTATTTACACTCATGTATTTTTTTAAATGTATTTTATAAGATACATGAGTGTATTTATTTAATTAAAATTGATTATCTTGTTATTTTAATATTTTGAATTTTTATAATATAGATAATTTAATTTCTTATCCAACAAAATAAATTTGAATTAATTTGGAGTTGTATTTTGAAAGTTATGAATTTTCCAATTTTTAGGAATTTTCTAGAATTTTTCTGAATTTATTTAACTCTATTTTCAATTTTAAAATTATTAAAAACAATAAAAAATAGTTTTATTTACCGTGCGCTGATGTGGCAAAGCGTGGCCACGTAGCGACACGTGTAAGTGTGTGTACGTGACATGTGGACTCGTGTGTGCATGACGTGTGTGCGTGTCACGTGTGTGTGTGAGAAACGTGTGCGCGATTTTAATAAGTTGTTAGGAGCATCCATTTAAGGATTTATGCTAACACATCAAAATGATATACATTATATACGCGATAAAACCATTGAAATTATTTCATGTGGGACCATTTTCTATTTTATTTTGATTTCAAGTGACGTGGCTGATGGATATTATGTGGCTTGTAAGCCAATCACACTTTCATGTATCTTGTTTATGTTCATTGAAATGAAATTTATTCATTGTCATTCTTGTGTGATGTTTGCAATGAAGTCCATGAGCATGTGCAATGACTAAGTGAATTATGATGAGATCATAATATAGTCATCACTAGTCTTTAAACATATGTTTTAAACATTCCTATTCGTGAGATATTCGAGAAGGACATCGAATTATCCGGAAAGAATAGCACTATCTAATCCAACTCATATGATGAGTATGACTGATCCTATAGTCATCAGTGTAGAGACACTAAGGATAGATAGTGGGTGCTCTTTGGAGAAAGAGTTCACTGAATTGATCCATGTGACTCCTTGAATGGTACTATACCTAACTTTCAATCAGGTTGATTCATGTCATGGTTGTGTATGTGGTCCTTTGACTTGAGACACCAAAGACATCTTGTGGATAGATGATCGTGTTTTGATTATGACTTACAAATCCCTAGTCATGGGATATCTAAAACATCATATATTGGATACGACATGAAGTCCACGAAGATGATTGTGTGATCAAGATGGGATCATCCACCCTCGATATTTTAGGAGATTGACTCAAGGAATGAGATGCGATGAAATCCTTGGCCAAGGTAGTTGAAATATCGAAGAAAGAGTTCTCGATGATTTCTACACGCATCAGTACTAACTTGAGTGACTGATTAGGGTTTGACAGTTGACCATGCCCTAAGTCATTCATGAGTCTAATGTGGATGAAGGATTATACATACATGGTAATCGATGACGGGAAGGTTCCATAAGTGAGTTCTTACATACTCCATATCTCCTAGTGTACGTGGTGTAGCTTGGCACCCAACGGGCTGGCAACTCAACCTATCGATTGGGTTAAATCGATCCTTGATTAATTAATCTATATGTGGATGTGGATAATTAATTAAGGTTGACCAATAAGGTGTTATTTGGTCTATAGAGTTATTAACTAGTGAGATATATGGACCTAGAGGGTCACATACATAAGGTTTATGGATGTTAGTGGATATAGACATAATTATGAGGGTTTTTATGAAAAAAACCTCATACCAAATGTCAATAAATAGGGGGAGGACGACCACAACTAAAGGGGCCCATGCAAGCCTTGTGGGAATTCTCTCCTTTCTTCTCTTTCTCTCTTGGTGAAGAGCTTTGAAGAGGAGATCCAACCATCCGGAGACCATGTGGATACCGCTAGAGGCTAGACACTTGAATAGCTTCAAGAACTCCTTCAAGGAAACCTGTAAGTATGTTTTCTCATTCATACTAAATGATAGGATCATCTGTTCTTGGTGGCTTGGTATTTTGAATGTCCGATTCAATGTTTTTCCCCTACATTTGATGTTTTGATCAAAATTTCGAAAAGTTATCGACCTCAAAACCCAACAGCACACACATGTGGCTCAACAAGACAATTCCACACGACACACACTTAATGTTGGCAAGGCACAATCAAGGGGAATATTAGTGTCTAAGAGTTCACTAAGCATAACGTGCCCATCAAAAGCTCTTAAGGGAATTTATTTTTAAAAAACTTTTTGTGATTTTCATTTTCTCTATGTGCAACTAAAGTATTTCTTCTCATAAGGACACGTGGCAGAATTGCGACTTTCCTTGATGGCACCAATCGAAGACATCTGATTTGATGGATATTATGTGGCCTATAAGCCAATCACACTTTCATGTTTCTTGTTTATGTTCATTGAAAATGAAATTTATTCATTGTCATTCTTGTGTGATGTTTGCAATAAAGTCCATGAGCATGTGCAATGACTAAGTGAATTATGATGAGATCATAATATAGTCATCACTAGTCTTTAAACATATGTTCTAAATATTCCTATTCATGGGATATTCGAGAAGGACATCGAATTATCTGGAAAGAATAGCACTATCTAATCCAACTCATATGATGAGTATGGCTGATCCTATAGCTATCGGTGTGGAGACACTAAGGATAGATAGTGGGTGCTCTTTGGAGAAAGAGTTCACTGAATTGATCTGTATGAATCCCTGAATGGTAATATACCTAAATTGTCAATCAGGTTGATTCATGTCACGGTTGTGTACGTGGTCCTTTGACCTGAGACACCAAAGACATCTTGTGGATGGATGATCGTGTTTTGACTATGACTTACGACCCCCTAGCTACGGGATCTCCAAAACATCATAGATTGGATACGACATGAAGTCCTCGAAGGTGATTGAGTGGTCAATATGGGATCATCCACCCTTGGTATATGAGGAGATCGACTCAAGGAATGAGATGCGATGAAATCCTTGGCCAAGGTAGTGGAAATATTAGAGAAGTTGTTCTCAATGATTTCCTGCTCGCATCAGTACTAAATTGAGTGACCGATTAGGGTTTGACAATTAACCATACCCTAAGTCATTCATGAGTCTCGTGTGGATGAAGGATTATACGTACACGGTAACCAATGACGGCAAGGTTCCATGAAAGAGTTCTAATATACTCCATATCTCCTAGAGCACGTGGTGTAGCTTGGCACCCACCGGGCTGGCGACTAACCCTGTCGATTGGGTTAAATCGATCCTTAGTCAATTAATCTAAATGTTGATATAGTTAATTAATAAGGAGGACCAATAAGTGTTATTGGGTTGGTAGAGTCATTAACTGGCGAGATATATGGACCTAGAGGGTCACACACATAAGGTCAATGGACGTCGGTGGATATAGACATAATAATAAGGGTTTTTGTGAAAATTTCACATTCCCAAAGTCTATAAATAGGGGGAGAACGACCATAATAGAGGTCCCCATGCAAGCCTAGTGGAACTTCTCCTCCCTCTTCTCTTCCTCTCGTGGTGACGAGTGTTCAAGAGGAGATTTGATCGTCTAGAGACTGTGTGGATACCGCTAGAGGCCGGACGCTTGAACGGTTGAAGAACTCTTTCAAATGATCCAAGTAAGTATGAATTTTATTCTATACTAGATGATAGGATCACCTAGAATGGATGATGAGATCATCCATTCTTGGTGATTCAACGATGTTGAATGTTTTGATTCAACACCTTCCGCTGCAATCATTATTTTGGACAAAGATTTGGAGAGCTATTCGAGAATCAGATCTCAGCATGATTTAGTGGAATGGGCCCATAGGATCACTGACTCTCTTTTTCATCCTTTTTTGGAGACAAATTGGAGCATGCCACATGGTACAATCCAAACAACACAATAATGCTCCACATGATCAATGGCTGAAACTAAATTTTATTTACCTATTTATTGTGATGAATCATAGTGCAACACACGACGTAACTTGGGCCATTCTGACATTGATGAAAGAAGATTGGACTATTGGCATTGATTTTGGTCCTCTTTAGAAGTGAAAAATGAATCATAATAGGGCGCATGGCATGATCTGAGCTCTTCATTTAAAGCGCATCAAATAGACGGAAGTACTCCAAATGGGAATCATGATATCTCATGATCTTGATGGAGTTTGGCCTTAAAATTTTGTGGGTAGATTCATCATTTCATGCTCTATCTTTTCATGAAGTAGGATACTCCAGTTCTTGACGTCTCTTTGGATGCTTCTAGTATTAGCTAGTCAAAAGAAAGATAACACTAATTAATAATCAGTTGTGTAGAAAAAATAATTTCTAGTGAGTTTTTTTCTCTTTTTATATCGATTCCTCATGTTGGATGCAAGCCACAAAGCCCATGCAAGATGTATGGGCTCTCAAACAAATGATTGACAAGAGAGCATTGCTAAGAGTGAGTTCTTGATAACAAATACTTGGATAAGAATGATTTCCTTTGATTTAGGACCATAAGCTATATTTTCAATTCCTAAATCTTACTTTTCATTCCCAAATCACATATGCGAATGACAACAAGAGATGTGAAGAAGTTTCTCGTCGCCAAATTTGTGCGCTAAAGCAACCCTATTGTGTCAATCTGGTTAGCATGTGATAAATGGATCATTATAATTAGTAGGAAGGTCAAGTCGAGTCAACCTCCTTATTTTTAAGGAGGTTGACCGAACTCAACTATTTAAAATAAGCCATTTTATTCATTTCATGATTTTAGGAATTTGTAGATGAAAAAAAATAGAGAATTTGACTCTTTATTGGGAGCAATGTGACTAGCATCTCTACTTCCAAAGCTTATCTTCATAAGCACTTTGTGATGAGCAAATTATAGACACCATGATATTTCCCCAAAATGAAGTATCTCTTTTGCACTATCTCAAATAGAGGATTGAGTTTACTGAACAATCATGTAAGTTAGCACTATCTCAAATGAAGTATCTCTTGGACCTTCTATTGACCTAAGTTTTTACATTCAAACACCCCAAAATAAGGTGAAATTAAAGGGAGCAATAATGAAAGTTTCTACCCTAAATTTTTCAATGATAAAAATACTGGAACCAAATGAGTTTTGAGAAATAATTTTTCGACAAATAATTAATGAGATGTTTTGTTTTTGAAAGTCAAATTTGGGAGATGGATCTAAGAAACAAGTGATGAAGATTAAATGAGAGAATGAGTTATATTATAAATTGGAAATACAAATCAGATGCGAAAATTCTAAACTTACAAAAAGTCACTATGAATAATTTTTGATTTGGAAAAACAAAGAAATCAGATATTTGAAAAATAGTTACAAACAATATTAGAAATTGAAACAATCTGATTAAAGAGGTCAAAATTCAAAAAAATCAACCTATATTACTTCAGATTTAGAAAACTCATAAATTTAGTGAGTTAATGAGGTCAATAAGATTGGAAATTGAAAATTGAAAATCTGAAGAAAATGAAGAGAATAAATACAATCTTCAAAGAGAAGAAAACACAACTATGATATTCATAAAATGAAAGTAAGAGATACAAGGCAAACTAACTAGCTGGAATTGAAAAAGAAAATTGTAGACTGAAATACAATCGAAGTCAACTGAATCAAACATAAGTGAAAGGAAATGCCCAAACTGAAAAGAAAAAAAATGGAAAACCAGAAACAAAACAAGTTATTTGAAAGATGAAAAACTAGAGAATTAAACCAAACCAAAAAAAAAAGTCTAAAACACGATTCAAATCTGAGAAAAATCTTGGAACATCCAAACCCAAAACACCTTCGATCAGAAAATTGAAATGCTAAAAAGATAGAAAAAGAATATGTTTCAAGAAACCCCTTGTTTTCTATTTTTGATAAAAAATTTGAAACATAAATCTTGATTGTTAGAGTGAGCCTAGAGTGAAATCGTTGCAGGATGAGCATGAGTGGGCTGATTTCAATGAAGATGATTGGGCATTATGATCATCTTGCAAAAAAGCCCAAGCTTCGTCAAGTAGAATGTCTGGTTGTAAAGAATAGAAGATCATCGAGAGCAAGGGATGATTGGTTCCCCACACCACAGACAAAGAGTATCTTTTTTCATTATGGCAAAGATAGAGCTATTTCAAAAATAATGCCCCACATGATGTTCTTTGGGAAAGGATTTCTTTTAGGGTTTTTTTATATAAAAAATTACCTAAAAAAACACACAAAAATTATACTTAAAGGATATGATAGAATGATGAACATAAGTTAAAATTAAATTGGGAGAGAAGAAAAAATTAATTTAAATTAGATTTTGTAAGACAATGATTAAATTGATGGTTAATTGATTATGTCTAAGTGATTAAAAAAACTAGATTAAGTACATTGATGATTAAAAACTGTAAAGTGTATTTGAAGTTCTTCGTCGTGTCTGAATTTCGTTGTCGACGTGGGTCAGTTGCTCAAGCCTTTGGTACCTGCACTAATAAAGATATGCCTTTGTCAAATCATTTTGGCTAAAAAACTATCAATCCAATTCTAAAACTGCTTAATACAAAATTTCATGAACATTAAGAAATCACCTATGTAAATTATCAAACTTAGGTTAAACTAATAAGTTACTTGCCATAATATTACTTATGTTATTAGTGTCTTCATTTAGTTCACGTACAGACCTTACATAGTACATTGGGAGTGTGCATTACAGGTTCTCACATACATCAAGAATGCCCCTGGTGAATGGCTTATATATTGATGCCACGTTTATCTTTGTATTGAGGCCTATTCTAATGTTAGATATGTCGAGAGCAAAGGAAATTGGAAATCTACTATTGGATATTGCACATATGTAGGAGGTAATCTAATCACATGGCATTGTCAAAAACAAAAGTTCGTCTCTTGTCCAAGTGTGGAGGCTAAGTACCAAGCTATGTCTACTATTGCTCAAGAGATGGCATGGTTGTAATCCTTTCGACAAGACATGGACATCAAGACTTCAATGTTAATGCCTATGTGTTGTGATAACCAAGTGGCTATCTTTATTGTTAAAAATCTTACCTTTCACCAGAAGACCAAGCACATTGAGATCAGCTATCACTTTATCTATGACAATGTGCTAACATGAGTTATTTTCACATCATATGTGTCATCATCAGACCAACTTGCCAATATCTTCAAAAAAACAACATCATTAGTGTGTTTTTAAGAATGCTTAGGTGATAACATAAAATTTACACATGCAATTATATGATTATTAATGCAAATTAAGGCATAAAAACATTCCATTCTTATGCATCTTATCATACTTTGAGTGCATATCTATCATTTCATACAATTTTTAAGTTATAATATCAAAATACATATATTTTTAGGGATTATTCCCATCTATATTTTGAGATTATAATTAGGTTTTAATGTTAAATAATAAGAAAAAATATTTTTTATACACACTTATTTTTCCATGTTTTATTTTCTAAGATAAATAAGTGAATTTTTTAAATAATTCTTTATTCTATTGTTATTTATTAAATAAGACTTTTAAAATATAGATTATTTAATTTTTACTCTGAAAAAACAAATTTAGAAAAATTTATAGTTGTATTTTAAAATTTATGAATTTTTTAATTTTTATAGATTTTTTTGGAATTTTTCTGAATTTATTTTGGATTTATTTGGATTTTTAAAATTAAAAAACTCATTTTTATACCGCGCGCTGACATGGCAGCTAACATGGTGGGGGCAATAACATGTCGCCACATGGCGACATAGGTACACACCAGATGGCGATGTATGTGTGCGCGCATGTGTGTGGGTTAAACATCTTTTTCAGGATATACACTAAGCCCATTAAATGCACACTATATATATGCTCGACATTTTGCTTAAATTTCTTCCATGTGGGACTATTTTTCTTCTTTTTTTTATGTGTAGGTGACTGATAACATGCAATTTCATGCATTAATATGATGCATTTTATGCATTTATTCATTGAAATATAATCATAAATGCATGTTATCATGATTTAAAATGATTAAATTAATCATTTCTATGTTTAAAGGATATTCTTGATTTTTCATAAATTTGTAGCATTTTATGAGCATTTAGTGAATGGATTAATCAAGAATACAATTTTTCTTTTATTATTAAAATGAAATTCCTATAAACCGTATTTATTGACATAAGAATATATATGAAGTGTATTTATAAAAATGCATTTAAAATGCATTTATCAAGAACATTTAGAAATATATAAAAAAAGAGAGGAAACTCTCTTTTTATCTCTCTCCTCTTTCCTCTCTCTTTCTTCCCCGACCTTTCCTTCTCTCGCGAGGAAGAAATTCCTCCTCTCTTTCTCTCGCTCCTCCCTCCATTTTCTTCTCTCTTTCTCTCTTCCCTCTTTTCCCTCTCTCCCGTTTCTCATTGCTTCTCCTCGCTTTCTCTCGCTGACGGAATCTCCGTCGCGAGGAGAGGCGAGAGGAAAAGAAATTCCTCACCTCTCTCTTTTTCTTTCTCTTCCTTCTCCTTCTCCTCTTTCTCTCTCCAGCGAACTTCTCCCTCATCCTCCATTTCGCGAGCCTCTCTCTTCCTCCATTTTCCTCTCCCTCAGCTCTTTCTCCTCGCTCTCTCTCGACGGAGAATCTTCCGTCGCGAGAGAACTTCTCCCCCACTTTCCCGCACGCGCGTGCATGCTACATGAAGGAGGGAGATTTCTCCTCCCTCTCCTTTCTTTTTCTTTTCATTTCTTTCTTCTTCGTCTCATGCATCGGAAATTATTTCCGTCGCGAGAGGAGCTCTTCTCCCTTCTCTCCTTCTCTTCCTCGCGCACGCATGCGGGCAGGAAAGGAGAGAGGGAGATTCTCCCTCTCTCCTCTCTCGCGACGTGAAATACTGGCCTCGCGCGAGAGGAGTTCCCTCCTCTCTCTCTCCTCCGCATTCCTCTCCTCTCCTCTCTCTCCCTCACTCTCCACAATCTCCACACTCTCTCCTCTCCTCTCCCGATCGCTCTCTTCCTCTCGCTGCTTTTCCCTCTCTCTCCTCTCTCGTCTCTCCTCTTCCTTCTTCCCTCTCTCATCTCTTTTTCCGGAACTTCCGTCTGAAATTCCCTCTTCTTCATTCTCTTCTTCTTCTCTTTCTCTGTTTCTCTTCCTCTCTCCCGCTGACGAAAAATTTTTCTTGTCGCCGAGGAGAGGCGGAAGGAGTTTCTTCTCCCTCTCCATGATTCTCCGCGAACAACTCCTTCCGCCAAGAGAGAGAAATGAGAGAAGAGAGAATGAGAGAAGTGACTCAGCGAAGTTTGACCGGTGGGAGCGGGTTGACCGGCGCGATTGGAGGAGAGAGAAGATGAGATCAACGGCCATAAATGCTCCAGATTAAAACCTTGATATCCGACGCATCCTGATGGAGTTAGGAGCTAAAATCTCGTGGGCATGATCGTCATTTCAAGCTCCACGAATTTGCTAGGGCTGATTTTAAGTTCTGAGACGTAAAAAGTTAGGGTTATCAATGTTTTTTTGTTGTTTGCTTCTAGCATTGGCTAGCTGTAAGGAAAGAAAGCGACGATGGATCATTGTTCATGTGTTGAACTTCATTTTCAGTGAGTTTCTTCCCTCTTCTGTTCATTCTTCGTGTTGGATGCAAGACGCCAAGTCCGGGCGAAATATACGGCTCTCGAAGGTATGTTTAGATTAGGGAGCATCACTAGATTGTATGTTCATCACAAATCTTAGATTAGAACTATCTTCTATCTGTTTCTTATATTTTCCTCATCTGTTCATCCACATTTTCACATTTAAAAACCCTAAAAACGACATTCCCACCATCGATCAAGGGTTTTCAATCTCTGAAAAGAGTTTGGAAGCACTTGTTCGGTTCACTTCATCTCCACGCACATTTTCTTCCTTCCATCGATCATTTTCGATTTCTAAATCTAAAATACCAAAAAAATAGTTTCTGATTTCAATCTTTTAACCCTCCTCTCTGTGGATTCGACCTCGACTTGCCACTGTTCTAATTTAAAAATCAGATTTGAAGAGTTGAGTTATAAATTTTGTTTGATACGTAAAAGTGCGCATTCAACGACCGCGTTTTTACGCTTATCAGTGACGTGAAGCGACAGGGAGCATCTCATTCGCGTACTTAATCGAAGCCATCGAACTTCACTTAAGTAGGGGGGGGGGGTACGCAACAACGCACTCTGATTGGGCAACAATTCATGTTTTAAAATGTTTTAATCCCACTCGTTAATCTAATGAGTTATAACGGCTGAGATTAAATATGCCCGTTGGACTTCTGTAGATGCGTGGTGACATCTCAAGCATTTGATGAAGACGTTACACGACAATCTGACTTCACACAAACACATGGCTTCATTTGGGCATTCCATTTTGAATCGGACAGACACGACTTAAGGACGACGGTTCACATCTCTTGCCATGATCTTCTTTTCGAGATCTTCAACTGTTACCTCACTTCCATCTCATCATTCTCTTTCTTAGGAAGTGCCTATCTTAGTTAATATTTCCTCCTTCCTATCGTCATAACCTTCCAAAGCCATCAAGTTCTCTATTCTTTTGAAGGACTTCCATCTTTCTTTTCCTTATTTAACACTTAGATAGCCATCATCGATCTTAGCCTCATCAGCCATAATTTTTGGGTTACTTTATTGATTTTGTGCTTAAAGAAGGAGAAGAGTGCCTCACTCCTGTTTTTGGAGGGAGAGAGGATACTAGAATTTCAAGAGCTAGGTAGAAAATACCCAAAAAGAGAGAGAGCATCCTTTTTATGAGAGTTGTGAGGCCCACCACTTCATGAGTTTTGGGGAAAACATTTAGGTTTATAGTCTCATATCTAGAGAGAAGTAGCGTCAATTGTTCATCTTCATTGGCTCCCTAGAGTCGTTCTCAAATGCTCGAAAGGGATGTATGTCTGGATTGTCATGACTGAGCAGTCATGACAAGCATGTGAGGGATACTGTTAAAAGACTTCATGCATGAGGGTTCGTAGTTCCATTAGTGATGAGGTATTCTTGAAGAAGATTCTAAGGACATTGCTAAGGGACCAGCAATGTTTAAGTTGGGGGATATGATAACAAGCAATTTCATTCATTAATATCATGTATTTTATGCATTTATTATTAAAAATATTATCATAAGTGCTTGTTATCATGTTTTAAAATGATTAAAATGATAATTCTTATATTTTAGAGGATATTCTTGATTTTTCATTAATTGTTAACATTTTATGAGCATTTTAATAATATTGATTCATCAAGAATATATACCTTTTATATATAATGAATTAACATTTTTTTCTTGATATTTTTAGAATTTTATGGAAATTTTTTGAAATTAAAATAATTAAAAAATGAATTCTTTTAAGAAAAAAATGAAAAAAAAAGGAAAGAGAAATCGTTCTCTCTCTCCTCCCTCTCTCTCTTGGAATTTCTCTCTCTGTTTTTTTCTCTCTCTCCCTCTCTTTCTTTCTCTCTCTCCCTCTCTCTCTCTCTTGAGCCTCTCTCACGACAGAGATGTGAACCTCTCCGCCTCCTCTCTCTCTCTCTCTCTCTCTCGCTCTCTCTCTCTCTCTCTCTCTCTCGCTTCTCTCCCTATCTCTTTCTCTCCCGGGATCTCTCTCTATCCCGTTTGATCTCTCCTCTCTATCTCCTCTCAAGAGAGAAACTTTTCTCCCCCTTCTTCCTCTCCTAAAGCACGCACCTGTGCGCGCGTAGGGGGCGGATGATATCCTCCTCCCTTTCTTCTTCCCTTCTCCTTCTCTCTCTCGACTCCTCGTGTGTGCGTACATGCGCACGTGAGGGGAGGAAATGGTTTCCCTGTTGTCTCTCTCCCGAGCTCAAGTTTTCTTGACAGCTTCTCGCCATCATGAGAGAAAAGGGAGGAGAGAGGTGGAGAGAGAAGAGAAGAGAGAGGAGAGAGAAGAGGGCGAACGTTATTATAATTATTATTTACCTAATTTGAACTAGCGGTTTGACTAGCAGGGCTCATTTCAAGCTCCACGAATCTGCTAGAGCTGATTTAAATTATGAGACGAAAAAAGTAGAGTTCTTAATATTTCTTTGTTTGCCTCAAGCATTGGCTAGCTAGAAGGAAAGAAAGCAGTGATTGATCATTCTTCAATTTTTAGTGAGTTTCTTCTCTTCTCTTTTTATTTTTCGTGTGGATGCAAGACTCCTAGCCCGTGCGAAATGTTTTCATCATGAATACTTAGATTATGATCATTTTGTATCCATATTTTCTATTTTCCCCATCAATTTATTATTATTTTCTCATTTTCAGAACCATAAAATCATGTTTTCACCTTCAATCAAGGGTTTTAATCTTCGAAAGGAATTCAGAAGCATTTGATCAGTTTATCTCATTTATGTGCACATCCTCTTCCTTCCATCGATCATTTTCACTTTATAAATCTAAAAATATCCTTAAAAAAATCTTTTGATTTCAATCTATTAACCTCCTCTCTGTGGATTTGACCTTGACTTGCCACTGTTCTAATATAAAAATCAAATTTGAAGAGTTGAGTATAAATTTTTTTATATGTAATTTGCACATTCAATGACCGTATTTGTACGCATATCATGGAGCCTAAGTGACAACCTTTAAAAAGAGCTTTAGTTTCTATAATTTCTTACTAGATAAATAATTCATGCAAATTTGTCCATGAGGAATTAGTGTTCAAGAAGATGCATGGAAAAGTGGTGATTGTTTGATTGCACGAATGAATAAGGACCACAAATCTTCACTTAGTGTAGGGACATGGCAACACCCATTCATGAGTGACGAATCGAGACCGCGAGGTCATTGAAAACACACGGTCAAAAGTCAATACAATTACCAAACTCACCAATTTAAATAAATTAACACAAATTAAAGAGTATACTGGTGAATAAGGGTCGAATCCATAGCGAATTAAGGTACTTTTGAGGGATCTTTTGAAATTTGGTCAAATCGGACAATGAAATGTGGATAGCTATTAAGCATTTTGTTATTTTTGGAAAGAAGACTCGAAGAAGAATCCGCGGAATCAAAAATCATTGAATTAGGATCAAGATTCGTGGAGAAATTATTGAATATAAAAAGAGAGAAACTTTTAAAAAATAAATCGCAAAAAAACCAAAATTAAAATTGAAATTGGCTCAAATTACAATTCGAAATTGAAATCTAAAGCTATACGAGGGAAGATTAGGATGAAACACCATCTCTAACCCAAGATTGCACTCGAATTGATCCAATTAGTAACCGGATCAAAGGCTTTTCATTCTTGATTTTGAAAACATGATCTTTGATGTTCAAATGCCAATTTCTTCCTATTCTCCCAACAAAATCTCACTTTTAAGCACTCCGTGGACGTGGAAATGAGTCTAGAAGCGATTGGAAGCAAGAGATTCAAGGGATTTAGTGTCTAAACAGTTCGATTACTCGAATTGGCCTGGAATGGTTTACAATGTCAAAGAACATCTCAATTTATAGTGACGCATTTAATCGTCCGATCGAGCATTTAATCTTCATTCAACGGCTCTGATGAAACGCACGATTGCGAATCGTTACGATTACGTCATTTCTGTTGGATCTTCAATAAACTGTCAAGATGATGCCATGTCGCATGTGTTATAAGTGATGCATTGAACCGCCGCTGTTTGATCTTGATTGAACTCTCCAGATGCGTTTCGTTGATTTTAATCTTAGCCGTTATAACTCCTCAGATCAACGGGTGAGATTAAATCATTTTAAGACAATTCATCGGCGAATCAGATTGCACCATGTACCCCCCCCTTTAAGTAACGATCAATGTTCATGATTAAACGAGCGATCGGATGCTCCATGTGCTGCCACATCACCTGCGCACTTATAAAATCAATTTTAAATTCAAAAAATCCAGAAAAATTGAAAAAAATTTAGAAAAAATTGAAAAAAATCCCTAAAAATTATAAAATTGATAACTTTCAAATTATGACTCCAAATTAATCCTAATTTGTTTCATTGGATCAAAAATGAAATTATCTATCATTCTCAAAATTGAAATTTTATAAATAACAAGAGAATGAATTACTATTTAAAAAATATACTCATTTCTTTTAGATTTTAAAACTTAGAAAATATGTGAGTGTATATAAAATGATTTCTCTTATTATTTGACCTTAAAAAATAATTATAATCTCAAGTAAAAAAGGGTTATCAAAATATTATCCTTAATTCATCATAATTAACCCTAGATTAATGTATCTTGAGATTATAATGACTTTTCCATAGAATGATAGATAAACACTAAAAAAATATGATAACATGCATTAGAATGGAATGATTTTTACATTAATTTGCACTAAGAATCATGTATTTTCATGTTTAATTAGCATGTTATCAATGAGGTGAAATTTTTGTGCCATGACCCCATATCCTTGTAATGTGGTATAGCTGTGACCCTTAATATTCATCAAAGTATCCAACAACTATGATTTTGGGTGAAATACGATTAACACATGCAATGCAACTTCATCAAAGGTATTTTTAAAGTGGCACAATCAAGAGTGTTAATCTTCACTTATGAAGATCCAACATTTGTGATTTAATCCAATAAAAATATATATTTTTCTCTCTTCTTGAAATGAAACTATTTTTGGAAACTCTCATTAAATCCAGCCTTGGGGACATCAATTTCCGAAGCGTCTCGATTTCATTCATTTCTAGACCCAATATTGTTTCTATTGAGTACAATAAGTTAATACTTTGATTATGGTGTGGGAGTTTAATAGTCACTAAGAACATTCCCATTTGAAATGCCTTTGGTTCACTGCATATTCAATCAATTTTTTTCGGAAACTTTGGGTTAATTTTAGCTAGTTTTCTTTGATCTATCATTATTTAATCTTAAATTGATGACACTTGTAAAATTTGATCATTTTTTAATTATTTTCTCTCTCCTAATTGATGGATATTATTTGGACTATAACCTTATCACACTTTCATGTATCTCGTTTTTGTTCATTGAAATGACATTTATTCATTGTCATTCTTGTGTGATGTTTGGGATGAAGTCTCTAAGCATATGTAATGACTAAATGAATTATGATGAAATCATAATATAGTGATCACTTGTCTTTAACAGATAGTCTAAACAATCTTATTCGTTGGATATTTTAGGAGAACATTGAATTATCTAGAAATAATACCTCTATCTTATCTGACTCATATGATAAATATGGTTGATCTTGTGACCATTGGTGTGAAGACACCAAGGGCAGATAGAGAGAGAGTTCATTGAATTGATCTATATAAATCCATGAATGATATTATACCTAATTATTAATCAATTTGATTCATGTCATGGTTATGTATGTGGTCTTTTGAATTCAAACACCAAAGACATCTTATGGATGGATGACCATGTTTTTATTATGACTTACGAATCTCTAGCCGCAAGAAATCCAAAACGTCATAAATTGAAAATGGAATGAAGTCCTCAAAGATGATTGTATGGTCGATATGCATAGGCCACTATTATGCATAAAAATATAGAGGTTGAATACGCAAATTTATGCATAAAAAAATTATACTCAACTCTTTTAATTTGGATTTAAGATTTAGAATAGTGGTGAGTTGAGGTTAAATCCACTCGGAGGAAGCTTCCAAACTCCTTTTGAAGATTGAAAACCCTTGATCGATGGTGGAAAAGTGATTTTAGGGTTTGAAAACGTAAAAGTTTTAATAAAAAGATAGAGAAACTAGAAAAGATGGATGAAAAATGGTTATAATCTAAGGATTCTTCATAAAACCTACTCAAGTGACACTCTCTAATCAAAACATACCTTCAAGAGCCTGTATGTTTTGCCCGGACTTGACGTCTTGCTTCCAACACAAAGAATGAATAGAAAAGAGAAGAAACTCACTTAAAAAGGTATTCCATACACGAATAATGATCAATCGTTGAGTTTTTTCCTTCTGAATAGCCAATGCTAGAAGCACACAATGAAATATTAAGAACCCTAATTTTTTTAATCTCTGAGTTTTTAACCCGCAATTTATACATAACTTTACATGATTATTAATGCAATTCAAGGCATTAAATATTCTATTTGTATGCATGTTACCATATTTTGAGTGCATTTCTATCATTTTATGTTATTTTAGGTTATGATATAAAATTATATCATTTTATGGATAATTATTCATAATTAAATAATGTAATCTTAATATTATTTATCTTTGAGACCATAATTATATTTTTGTGATTAAATGATAAGATAAACTATTTTTATTTACACTCATGTATTTTTCTAAATTTATTTTCTAAGAAGAATGAGTGTACTTTTGAAATTAAAATTAATTATTTAGTTATTTATATATTTTGACTTTTTATAATGATAGATATTTCAATTTCTGATCCAACAAAACAAATTTGGATTAATTTGGAGTTGTATTTTGAAAGTAATGAATTTTCTAATTTTTAGGAATTTTTAAGAATTTTTTTAAATTTATTTAAACCTATTTTTGATTTTAAAATGATTAAAAAGGTGATAAAAATTATTTTTTATCACGAGCTGACATGGCACATGACCACGCACTACATTCTACGTGGCGGTGTTTTGTGTGTGACACATGTGCATGCGTGTGCACGCATGTTTGAGTGTGTGCGTGCGTGTGTGCGCATGTGTGTGCGCACATGCGCACGTGTGCATGTGTGTGCGCACGTGCACGCGTGAGAGTGATTAGTGGGTTAAGCATCCATTAAGGGCCTTACGCTAACCCATTAAGTTTTCATATCTTATATGCGCGATTAAAAATTATAATTTATTCCATGTGGGACTATTTGTGTTTGTTTTTATTTACATTTGATGTGGCGCAATGAGAGACTTCCGATCACGCGGTTTAATTGGGATCGTCGGATGTCACTTACTTGCAAGGGTACATGGCAACATCTGATTAGGTGACGATTCGATTTAAAGTGATTTAATCTCAGCCGTTCATCTGGGGAGTTATAACGGTTGAGATTAAATGCACCGATGGACACGTGGAATCATCGCAATCATCCGATGAAGATCGAACCTACGTGACTTAAAGACTTCAATTTTCCAAATGACGTTTAATCTTGGTCGTTGATCAAATTGAATTGACACATCCAACGATTGCGCCCAAATTTGCCTATAAAATCAAAATTTTTTTCTACGGAAATATTGTTCTTGGATTTTAGAGCAAATCAAACTGTTTAGACACCAAATATGAGAAACATTTGATTTCTAATTCCTGTAGACTCACTTTTGTGTCCAAAGAGTGTTTGAAATCAAGAATTGGTTGAGAGAATCAGAAGAAATCACATGTTGAACGCCGAACTTCATTTTTGAAATCTCGAAATGATAAGCCTTGAATATGACGATTAATTGAATCATGTCAAGCGCGACTTTGTGTTAGATTGCGTGTTTTCATCCTAATTCATCTTCCTTTAGCATTACATTTATATATTGAATCCTAGATTAGTTTAATTTTAGATTTAATTTTGGTTTTCATCTATTTTTGCGATCGAATTTCTTTCTCGATTTCAAATCTTGAGTTCTCTGCAAATTCTGATCCAAATTCAATGATTTTTAAGTCTGTGGATTTGTATTGGAGTTATCTTTCTTAATATACTAAAATCCCTAATTTCTCACCTTAATTCATTGTCTGATTTGATTCATTTGTCTGAGGAAGAAGAGCAGAGATATAGAGAGGGGGAGGACGGAAGGTTGTTCTTCCCTCATCTTCCTCTTAGAAACTCACACACACACATGCACGCGAGAAAGAGGGGAAGGGAGAAATGAAAACTGGAGATGAAAGAAAGAGAGAGAGGACAATGGGAGAGGAGGAGAGAAGATCTCATCTTCGACATGCGGGAGGAGAGGAAGAGAGGGAATTGGTAGAGAGAGAGAGATTGTGTTTCTCCTTGCGATGGAATTTTTTTTGTTGTGAGAGAGATACACGAAGGAGGGGAAGAAGAAGGGAAGATGGAGAGGCGCTTGTGGGGAGAGCAGGAAGAGGTGCGCCTCTCACATCAGAATTTCTTTCCGTTGAGAGAGAGAGAGAGAGATGGATTTAGGAGAGAAAACTTACTCACGCATGAACACAAGCGTGAGAAGAGAGAGGAGAGGGAAGTGGAGGAGGAGAGGAATCTCCTCCTCTCCCTTATGCATGCACACGTGCACACGTAGAAGAGGCAAAAAGAACAAAGAAGGAGAGGGAGGAAGAAGAAGAGGAGAAGAAGAAAAGAAGGAATAATGGGAGGAAGAGAGGGAAGAAAGGAAAAAGAGGAGAGAATGAGGAGAGAGAGAGAGAACACCTCTCTTTCTTCTCTTTTTTTCTTTTTATATTTTATATTATTTTCTTTATAAAAGAAATCATTTTTTATTGATTTCAATTTCTAAAAAATTCTCAAAAAATCCAAAAAAATGTCAACTTCTCTTTAAAATAAAAATAATCATTTCAATCATTTTAAATAATAATAATATGCATTTGTGATTATATTTATAGAAAAAATATATAAAATATATGATATTAATGCATGAAATTGCATGTTATCCGCCACCCTTGGTATTTGCGGAGAGTGACTCAAGGAATGAATACCATGAAATCATTTTCCAAGGTAGTAGATGATAACATGCAATCTTAACATGCAAAAACATGATTATTAATACAAATTAAGGCATAAAACATTCCATTCTTATGCATGTTATCATACTTTGAGTGCATTTCTATTATTTCATGCAATTTTAAGTGATAATCTCAAAATGCACTATTTTAGGGATAATTATGAATTTTTAAGAATAGATTTTAGATTATATTATTCCCATATCAATTTGAGATTATCATTAGGTTTTAATGTTAAATAATAGGAGAAAATATTTATATACACTCACTTATTTTTCTAAGTTTTGTTTTTCAAGTAGAAGTGAGTGTATTTTTGAAATAATAATTTATTCTCTTGCTATTTAAATATTTTGACTTTTTATAATGATAGATAATTAAATTTCTGATCTAATGAAAGAAATTTGGATTAATTTGGAGTTGTACTTTGAAAGTAATGAATTTTCTAATTTTTCAGGGATTTTTCCAAAAATTTTCTAAATTTTTCTGAATTTTTAATGAATTTCTAAGGATTCTCCGGGATTAAAAATCAATTTTTCTAATTAAAAATTGATTTTTTGAATATTTTATAACGCGCAGGTGACATGGCACGATCAAAGCCATGTGATCAGATCGCAATCAACGATCGCGATGAGGAGGTGACGTCGCATCGTGAGGAGCGCTTGATCGCACGTGATCCTTATCAACCGTTGATCTTCACTTACTCGATGGGAACACACGTGGCTAAATCAAGGTTCACCGGATCGTCTTAATCTCAACTGTTGATTGCAAAAGTTATAACGGTCCAGATTACATCGCGAGAAAACGCATCTGATGCGTCCGATCGCCATCCAATGGCGGCGTCTCAATGCGTTTTATAATGCGCGATCATGTGCCTTCATCTGAGCGCTTGATACGCGTAAAAATATAGTCGTTGAATGCGCGCTTTTATGTATCAAACAAATTTATACTCAACTCTTCAAATCTGATTTTTAAATTAGAATAGTGGCAAGTCGAGGTCGAATCCACAAGGAGGAAGGTTAAGAGATTGAAATCAGAAGATAATTTTTGGTATTTTTAGATTTAGAAAGCGAAAGTGAACGGTGAAAAGAAGAAAATGAGTATGGAGATGAAATGAACCGAAAAAGTGCTTCCAAACTCGTTTCAGAGATTGGAAACCCTTGATGAATGGTTGAAAAGTATTTTTAGGGTTTTTAAATGAGAAAATGTTGATAAACAGATGAGAAAAATTGAAGAAATAGATAGAAAATGATCTTGATCTAAAGATTCGTGATGAAAACACAATCTAATGATGCTCCCTAATCAAAACATACCTTCGAGAGCCGTATATTTTGCCCAGACTTGGCGTCTTGCATCCAACACAAAGAATGAATAGAAAAGAGAAGAAACTCACTGAGAATGAAGTTCAACACATGAACAATGATCCATGGCTAGCCAATGCTTGAAGCATACAACAAAACATTCATAACCCTAATTTTTAGTCTCAAAACTTAAATCATCACCAGCAGATTCGTGGAGCTTGAAATGACGATCAAGCCCACAAAATTTTAGCTCGTAAATCCATCAAGATCATGAGATATCGCGATTTTAGTTTGGAGTATTTATGCCCGTTGATCTGATGCCCCTCTCTTTAAGTAATCCCGGTCAAACCGCTCCGGTCAAAATCGGTTCGGTCAACACGCGGGTCAGACCTGCAAAACCTGCAAAGAGAGAGAAAGGAAAGGGAAGAACGAGTAGAGAGAACTCGCGACGGAAAAATTTCTGTTGCGAGAGAGGGAAGGAGAGAGAGGAAAGACGAGGAGATAGAAGGAGAGGGAGAGAGAGAGAGAGAGAGAGAGAAGAGAGAGAGGGGAGAGAGGAAGACTTTCCTCCTCCCGCCTCTTCTCATGACGAAAGCAATTTCCGTTGCAAGGAGACGCGAGGAGAGAGGAGAGGGAAGATGTCGTGGGAGAGAGAGAGGAAGAGAAAGAAGAAGGAATGGGAGAGAGAGGAAGAGGAGAAATGGAGGAAGAGGGAGATAAAGAAAGAGAGCGAGGGGGAGAGAGAAACTAGAGAAAAAGAGAGGAGAAACGGAATCGGGAGGGTGATGCAGCACCGCATCATTTAAACTAGGGCTCTGATACCAATTTGATGCAGGACGAGGGACCCAAGCCCTCGTACTTGATCAATGAGACACAAGGTCCGGTGGATGGGGCAGTCGACCTGATCCAAAATGGTGTAGTAACCCACAACTCTAGGTCGGTTCCCTAAACTAAGTACAAGCAAGCGTACCGAGGGGCAACGTCAACTCCGAGCAGCCCTGGGAAACACTCGATGATGGTAAAACTGAGACCCGGTCGGTCCACGTCCGGATAGACGGCGGAACAGTCATCGTGAGGAGGCCAAAGGTGGCTGCTCACAATCAGTGGCCGGCCCGGGATGGCGACAGAAATCCCGATCCTAATATCCGTTCTATCCTATCTACGATTCGTCTGAAGGCGGTGGAAACGAATCGAGGAAACCTTCGAAAGGTAATTAACTGAAATAGGGCAGAGTACGGAGCTAACCTTCGGGGCTGCGTAGCCCGACGGGTCGTGACGAGCGGGGAGTCCTCGTGGCAGGAGCATCCGATGAAGAACGATGCGTAGATCTGGAGATCAAACCCTTCCGGTTGCGGCAAGTTGTCGTCGTCGGATAGTCGTTGCCGGTGCCGATTCTCCGTCAACCCAAGTACAGTCAGCAGGCTACTCACACTCTTGGTAAGTGAAGGGATAGTGGAAGTGGACCCGATACGAGGCGATCAGCGGTGGACCACACGTAGCCGAATATCGCAAATGCAGATGTTACAGTGCCGAGGGAGGAAGTCGCGGGGATTGGGAGCAGGAGGAGGATGGCGGGTGGTAGGAACGGGGAGAGGAGGGTAATACGGACAGGGGAACGTAGGAAGGAAGGCAGCGGCACAGCGTGAAGGAGTTGCGGGGTGGGAAATGAGCGCACGCGGGAAAGGGGTAGGGCGTACAAGGCATGACTAGGGAAATATTGTGGGCGAGGTGGCGTTACGGTACGGACAAGGAAGAAGTGGACTGTGTCGGACGTTCATGGGATTGCTGCCAATGTCTCTAGAGCTACTGGCGGTGGGCCTCGCTTGCCATCAATCCTCCCCGGGTTGAAAGAACTCGACTCTGACGAGTTGGCAAGTGAAGAGGGGAGGGGCTCCAATAGGTGTGGTTGTAGTCACTCCAGGTCCGCCTCCGAAATCCAAGCATCATCCTCCGACGGGCGACCCTACCAACGTACTAGGAATCTCTGCAAAACTCTGTCCCCTGAAAAGTCAATTACCTCCCGAAGAATCTCCTCGACTCGCTCATGCCAATCAGGTGGTAGAATGGGGGGGAGTGGAATCCATGACAAACTCTCTCTCAGAGAAATGGCCGGTAGATGAAGGCTCGCCATCAGATGAAAGAGGTGGGGCTTGGTGCGACGCCAGATCCGCCACATTGAACATAGAGCTAATTCCCCACGAATGAGGAATGTCAACGACATAGGCGTTCTCGCCTATCCGGGAAAGGACGCGAAACGGGCCAGTGCTACGAGCGTGTATCTTCGTAGCAGTGCCCGGAGCATAGCGCTCGGGTCTCAACCTCACCATAACCTAGTCTCCCACCTGGAAGATCCGGGGTCGACGATGCCTATCGGCGGCCTACTTTTACAATGCATTTTGACTCTGTATCCTATCATGGATGTCTGATAACATGCAATCTTAACATGATAAAACATGATTATTAATGCAATTTAAGGCATAAAACATTACATTTATGTGCATGTTACCATACTTTGAGTGCATTTCTATCATTCTATGCATATTTATGTCATAATCTCAAAATGCACTAAATTAGGGTTAATTATGATAAATTAATAATAAATGATTTTTTAACCCATCTTTACTTGAGATTATGAATGGTTTTTAAAGTTAAATAATGAGAGAAATCATATTTATGAACATTCATTTAATTTTCTAAAGTTAAAATCTTAAAGAAATGAATGTATTTTTTAAATATAAATTAAATCTCTTGATATTTAAATATTTTGAATTTAAATAATTAAATTCAAATCCAATGAAAGAAATTTGGATCAATTTGGAGTTATATATTAAAAGATATGATTTTTACAAATTAGGGATTTTTTACGGATTTTTAAAACTGTTTTTCTTATTTTATTTTCGATTTTTAATAATAAAAATAAATAAAAAAATTAAAAAAAGGGGGCGCAGGACCCGCGTGGATGCGACGTGGAACGCAAGGCCACGTGGTAGCGCCACGCGGACTCGCGCAGCGCCTACGTGGCGCGTATATACTAAATTATTTTATTATTACTATATATAATAAAAGAGTTCTTCAGCCTCGCCTAGATGGGGAGGGTATTAACCCTCTTAAATGTCGGGTATTATATACCCGACATTCTCCCTTGTATTTCTCCGTGTGGGACTAATTCCCACACTTTACTTACCTTGCAGGTGACGTGGAAGCACGCTGGACGTTGGATCGACGGCGCGCGTCGATCTCACGCGTCGATCGCGTGAGCGTCGGACCATTGATCGGGGATCAACGCACGTGTGTAAAACCATTATTATAACGGTCGGATTAGATGCGACGTGGCAGCATCTCATGGCGCGATCAAGTGAAAGACGTGGTACACCGGAGATCAAAGAACACGTGCTTGATTGGGCGAGTTATAACGGCCTTGATGTTACTAACGTGGCAGAAGCGGAAGCGTCGGATCGAGAGGACGCGATGATCGCACGCGTCGATCACGTGAGCAGGGTCCACGATCAAGCAAAACGCACATGGCGTTTTTAAAAGATTTATAACGGCCGAGATGCATCCGCGCGGACCGCATCTCAGCCGTTCGATCACGATCCTAAGGACGACGTTTTCGTGCGTTTTTATAACGCCTCACACGCGGCCTAATCTGGAGCGTCCATCAACAATCCAACGGCCACGATATAAGCATAACGTTTCATTCATGAGGCGCTTAATCTGGACCGTTGATCAAGCCTAACGCATTGATCGGACAATTTCGCCCAATTTGGGCTATAAATTGACGAGTTCTTCGTCGTTTGTACTCATTCTTGAGAGATTTGATCTAATTGACCTATCTATTTGCATCTTCTCTTGAATCTCTCTCTTGTAATCACTTCTAGACAAGATTCCGCGTCCACGGAGTGTTTATAAGAGAGATTTCGACGATCGAGCAAGGAGAATTTGTCTCTTGAACACCGATGTTCACGTTTGAATTCGCGGAATGAAGAGCCGTCGATCCGGCGATCAATTGGATCGATTTGATCGTTATCTCGGGTTAGAAAACAAGTTTATCCTCTTATCTATCGTCGTGTATCATCAATTTTAGGATTAGGACTTCAATTTAAGTTTAATTTCATTTCAATTTCAATTTGTGTTCTTCGCGATTCCGAAAATTTCTTCCTACTTCCATCTTTGATTTCTCCGTGATTACTAATCCAAATCGAGTGATTTTTGATTCCACGGATAGATATTTGAGTCTTCTTTCCAAAAACATCATTTTCCCTAATTTCTCACCTCAATTCATCGTCCAATTTGACCAAATTCCAAAAGATATCTCGAAAATACCTAAATTCCCTGTGGATTCAACCCGTATTTACCATTATACCCCTCAATTCTCTCTTAATTCCCCAAATTGGTAAGTTCGGTATTATTTTTGACACGAGACCGTGTGAAATCGACGACCTCGCGGTCTCGTCTCGTCAATGTCCTGATGCAACTGACTAACATGCTGGGCGAATGCGACTCCATCCTCGGAAACTCTAACATGAGGGTCCAGGGGTACTAGATCTAGGGGCTTGCGAGGGGCTAAGCCATGGGCGACCTCGAAGGGGCTCATGCCAGTGGTACGGTGAGTCGAGGAGTTGTAGGCAAACTCGGCACGGGGTATGATCAGGTCCCAAGTGGTCAAACTCTCACCGACTAGAGACCGAAGTAGATTTCCTAAACTACGATTGACGACCACGGTCTAGCCGTCAGTCTGCGGGTGATAAGCAGTGGAGAACTTGAGCTTAGTCCCAAGTAAGCCCCAAAGAGTCCTCCAGAAATGGCTGGTAAATCGTACGTCGTGATTTGAGACTATGGACTTTGGGTAGCCCATGGAGGCGCACGATCTCTCTGAAATAGAGGCTGGCGACCTTGGAGGCATCGGAGGTCTTCGAACACGGCACGAAGTGCGCCATCTTTGAAAACCTATTGACGACTACCATGATCGAGTCGTGTCATCGTGTTGTGCACGGAAGTCCCAAAACGAAGTCCATGCTGACGTCATCCCACAGACGGGTCGGCACTGGAAGTGGCGTGTATAGTCTAGCATTTTTCTTAACCTGCTTAGCGAGTGCGCACACTCGGCACTGAGCAACGATGTTCCCTACATCGCACTTGAGGGTCGGCCAGTAGAACTGGTGCTCGACCGTCGCAATGGGTCTTATCCCGCCAAAATGGCCGGCTAGATACCTGCGTGACATTCCCAAGTGATGAAGTCACGGAGGGACGTGCGTGGTATGCACAGTCGGCTCCTGAAAAACTAAAATCCGTCAACCACGAGGAAGTCCTTATGGTCTTGAGACGGGCCGTCTGAAAGGGCGCGGAGGATGCAACCAAAGTTCGAGCAGTCGCTATAAGAGTCTGGTAGGGAACTCAAACCCTATCACTTGAACCTTCACGAGGTTCAACAAATGGACTCGACGACTCAGCACGTCGGAAATGACGTTCTCTTTTCCCCTTCTTATGGCGAAGAACGAAGGTGAAATCCTGCAAATACTCGACCCATCGAGCGTGTCGATCACTCAGCTTCCGCTGAGAATGCAGGTACTTCAAGGCCTCATGGTCCAAGAAAAGTACAAACTCCTTATGAAGGAGGTAATGTCGCCAGTGTTTGAGAGCTTGAATGATGGCGTAGAACTCACGGTCGTACGTGGAGTATCTAAGCCTCACGTCATTCAGCTTCTCACTAAAGTACTCGATGGGATGACCCTCCTGGCTAAGGACACCCCCGATACCGACACCTGAAGCATCGCAAGCAACCTCGAATACCTTGCCAAAGTCTAGTAGGCAAAGTATGGGTGCCTGAGTGATAAGGGCCTTCACTCGCTCGAAGGCCTCCTAGGCTGCCTCTGTCCAAAGGAAAGTCTCCTTTTTAAGGCAATCTGTGAGTGGAGCGGTCACGGAGCTGAAGTCTCGAATGAAACGATGATAAAACGTCGCTAGTCCAATGAAGCTTCGGATGTCGCGCATACTGCCTAGACGTGGCCAAGTGACTATCGCGCGAACCTTTTTGGGGTTCCGCGGAAACTCCTCGCTCGGAGACGATGAAGCCGAGGAACGTAACCTCGGAAGTGAAGAAACTGCACTTCTTAGGATAGGCGTAGAGCTTCTCCTGTCGGAGTGCCTCGAATACCTGTCGCAGGTGCTGATGATGGGAGTCTCGGGTACCGCTGTAGACAAATATGTCGTCGAAGTATACTACGACAAACTTGCCGATGAATGGGTGTAACACCTCATTCATCAGCCTCTGAAAATGTGCTGGGCGCATTGGAGAGGCCAAATGGCATGACCTTCCACTCATACAAGCCCTCCTTGATCTTGAAGGTGGTCTTCCACTCATCCAATGGGCGAATCCTGACCTGATGATAACCACTGCGTAGATCTGTCTTTGAGAAGATAGTGGCTCCTGTCATCATGTCAAATAAATCTTGTAATCGCGGAATCGGAAAATGGTATTTGACCGTTATCTTGTTGATCGCGCAGCTGTCACAACACATGCGCCATGTACCATCTTTCTTCGGCGTGAGTAATGCGGGCACAACGCAAGGGCTAAGGCTCAGCTGGATGAGTCCCTTGTCCACAAGCTCCTGTACCTGTCGGCTAAGCTCCTCGTACTTGGTCGGCTCCATGCGATAATGTGGCAGGTTCGGGAGTGATGCTCCCGAAACCAAGTCGATGGCATGTTGTATATGCCTCAGTGGAGGCAACTCTCCGGGTAGCTCCTCGGGAAGTACATCGGCATATTCCTCTAATAAACCCTTGACTTCGGGGGAAGACGGGGTAGGGGTCGTATCATCTCGTGTATCCATAACGAGAGCAAAACATGTTGGTGATACGTCTATATCCGCAGCGATCCCGTGATGAAAGGCGGGTCCTTTCATCACAATCAACCCAAGGCGTGACCTAGGATCACGCGTCGCCACAGGCTTGATGGTATGCGGATACCATACAAGTCGGCGATCGCGATACATGAAAGAGCATGTGTTTGCTCTTCCCATAGTTTGGACGTCATAGTCATACAACCATGGTCGTCCCAATATGATGCCTCCGACTTTCATCGGAAGGACATCACACAAGATATTCTCATCATAGGTGCTCACCCTAAGTGGCACCTAACACTAGTGGCGAACCGATAACGCTGTAGCGTCTATCCATGAGACGTCATATGGGGCCGGGTGGCTGATGGCACTCAGTCCGGCTCTCTGCAAGACGTGGTCTGACATGGCGTTGACACAACTGCCGCTATCCACGATCACCTTGCACGCGTGTCCGTTGATCTTCACATAGGTGTAGAAGATCGATGTGCGAAGGGGATCGTCCATCGTAGGCAAGGATGCAGCCACTCGTGGCGTTGGGGTGACCTCTCTGGCAGGAGTGGTGTCCGGTCGGGGTGCTGGGGTTGCGCCCCAGGGTGATCGTTGGATAGCGATGCTGACCAACCCCCTCGATGAAGCGCTCGTGACGGAGGCAGCTGGGGAACTAGTCTCGGCCGGTAGAATGGCGACTGGCTGGATCTGGATGTAGCCAAGCAAGCCCGGAATGTCCTCGCACTCGTCGACCAAACCCTCATCGGCAATGTAAATATCGTCACCTAGGGTGACGTCATCCTCTAGTGGGCCACTACCCAACTCCTCAATCTCGATAAGGAGATTGGACGACGGGCACTGGCTCATCCGATGTCCCTTGCCCTTACACTTGAAACAAGTGATGTGAGCCTGGGATGCTGCCGTGGCACGGTCCAAAACGTCGGTAGGTGGCGGCCGAGGGGGTGGTGCGGATCCCACTGATGTCGCTGGTGTGGTCCGTCCTTCCCCAATACTGGCGCGTGTCAGTACCGTAGATGGAGACGACGTAGGTTGCGTAACGGCGACCTTCGTGGTGGTCGTTGATGGAATGACCGGTGAATCCTCGGTGGGCCGCTCCATATGCTCCACAATGCGGTAAGCCTCATCGACTTCCGACGGGTTGCTTTTCAGCACCTCGTTCCGAAGCCGCGGACTAAGTCCAGTGGGTGAAAATGCCCAAAACCACACGTGAGTCCTCAACGAAGCGACACCTCATGCTGCACTCCTCGAATGCCTGTATGTAATCTCGGACAGGCATCTTGCCCTGTCGAGGTGTCGGTGATCATAGGGATCACCATAGGGATTCGCGAGCCAGTGGGGCTCACGGTGCTGCTGATATGCTCGTATAATAGGCGACGCGGTCGGCGGTGCGACCGGATATATGACCGGCGGCGAAGCCGGTGGTGGCGGGCCATGAGCTGCGGCTACGTAGGTAGCTCTCTCTAAACGCTTGATAGCCTGGGTCATGCTACGCATGACATCATTCGGGAAGGAACGTGCTCCTACCTTCGGAGGGTAATGGGGCCCAGATGGTCCTCGGCCACCTCTGCCACGACCCCTAGTACTCTTCGATGGATAGTAGGGCGCAGGTTCTTTCCCTGCTCTATGGCTCGAAGTCATGGGCAGCTGTAGTGGCCCTGAAAACTCTCCGGCCGACATAGGGCTCGGAGGAGCTTGAGCCCTGAGAGGGGCCCAGTGCGGTATCCGTCGGTCTCGACGGAGAGGGCGGACTCGTATCCACCCTAGCTACTCGGGGAGTAGCGGGCTCTGATGCCTCGCACGAGTGCTGTGACGATGGAGATCCTCCTCGAGCCTTGGCTGAGCGTGTCTCTACCATGGGTAATCCTATATGCCAATGCAGTGCTATATGAATGATCTACTAGAGGTATGGAAGCTCGGTGAGCGTCCTCAGGGACCGGGTTGGCGTAAGACCAACCTGGCTCTGATACCAATTTGATGCAGCATCGCATCAATGGAGCCTCTCCCTCGACGGAGACGGCGGGGGAGCCGACGGCACCGCCGAGGGAGAGCACCAAAGAGTGAAGAGCTAACCTAAAAAAACACTCTCAAAACCGCTATCTATCTAAACTCTAAATTCTCAAACTTCAAATTTCTTCTCAATTCATCGTCGCCATATCGGGGGATCCCCTTCTCCTTATATAGGAGAGGGAAGGGGGGGGGCCTTTGCGGTCCTACTACGTGGCCACGTGGGCCAATTACATAGACGCTAACTAATGGACGGTCCTCCATCATTGGCCACGCGGGCCAATTACATAGACGCTAGCTGATGGATGGTCCTCCATTAGAGGGAGAGAGGAGAGAGGGAGAAAAAGTGAGAGAGAGGGAGAGAGAAGGACGAATCTCTCCTCGCGACGAAACATTCCGTTGCGAGAGAGAAAATTCCCATCGCGAGATGGAGGAGAGAAGGGGAGAGGAAGAGATGACGAGGGAGAGAGCTGGAGAGAGAAGAAAGAGAGGGGAAAGAGAGGAAGAGAGGGAGAAGAAAAACGGAGGGAGGCGAGTCTCTCCTCGCGACGGAAATTCCGTCACGCATGAGAGAGAGAGAGAAAGGGAGAGGAACGAGTCTCTCCTCACGACGGAAATTTCGTCGCGAGAGAGAGAGAGAGAGAAAGGGAGAGGAGCGAGTCTCGTGAAGGGAAAACTTCCGTCGTGAGATAGAGAGAGGGAGAAGAACGTGGGAGAGAGGGAGAAGGGGAGAGCGAGAGAAGGAAGAGAAAGGGAGAGGAGAGAGGAAGAAGGAGAAAGAAGAGAGAGAGTGAAAGAGAAAGGGAAAGAGAGGAGGGATTTTCTCCTCGCGAGAGAGGAGGAAGAAGAAAGAGTGAGAAGGTATCGCGGGAGAAAGTTCTCCCTGCGGTTCCCTAGCGACGGAAGTAATTTCAGTCGCCAGGAGACGCGACGCGAGGAGAGAGAAGGAGAAGAGAGAGCGGGAGAGAGCTACCAGCGTGGAAGAGAGAGGAAAGAAGAGAGAGAGAGAGAGAAAGAGAAAGAAGAGAAGAGAGAGAGAAATAGAGGGGGGAGAGAGAGTTCCTTCCTTTCTTTCTTTATTTGAGAATAAATGCTCTTAAAATAGTGTTAATTTATGAAAAATCAATAACATTCTATTAAACATAAAATTATCATTTTAATGATTTTAATTCATGATAACATGCATTTATGATTATATTTCAATGAATAAATGCATAAATTGCATGATATTAATACATGAAATTGCATGTTTATCAGTGCTCCATCTGCGAACTTAACCGTAACGATTCGCATTAATGCGATCAATCAGAGCGGTTGATCGAAGATGGAGCGTGTCATCGGACGGTTACGCCCAAAATCACTATAAATTGAGATGTTCTTCGACATTTTGATGTATTCTTGGATGATTTTGCTCAATTGATCTATCTATACACATCTATCTTTGAATCTCTCCCTTCTAATCACTTCTAGACTCGTTTACCCATCCACAGAGTAATTGAAAGAGAGATTTCGTCGATCGATTAAGGAGAATTCGACTCTTGAACACTGACGATCGTTTTCGAAATCGCGGAATAAAAAGCCTTGAATCCGGCAATTAATTGGATCATTTCGATCAATATCTCAGGTTAGATTTTGTGTTTTCCCTCTAATCTTTCGTCATGTATCATCAATTTGTAATTTAAGATCATAATTTAGTTTAATTTAGTCTTTAATTTCAGATTTCTTTTAAATCGCGTTCGGAAATTTCTCTCCACTTTGCTCTTTGATTTCTTCGCGAATACTAATCCAAATCGAGTGATTTTTGATTCCGTGGATTCGTCTTTGATTATCTTTCTAAATCTACCATTTCCCTACTTTTTATCACCAATTCATTGTCCGATTTCATAAAATTCCAAAAGATCTCTCGAAAATCCCTTATTTTTCAGTGGATTTGACCCTTATTTACCATTATACCCCTCAATTCATAATTAAATTATTAAATTGGTAAATTTGGCTTTATTGTTGACACGAATCGGTGTGCAATTAATGACCGCATCAATTCGTTACGTCAGTAGACATATCAGAGAAGGAGTTTCTAATGATTTCCTCTACACATTAGTACTCACTTGAGTGACTAATTAGGGTTTGGCAGTTGACCATATCCTAAGTCATTCATGAGTCTTGTGCGGAGAAAAGATTATACATACACGGTAACAGATGACCTCAAGGTCCCATATAAGAGTTTTTATGTACTCCATACCTCCTAGAATAGGTGGTGTAGCTTGGCACCCAACTCAACCTATCGATTAGGTTAAATAATCTTTAATTACTTAATCCATCTATTGATCTCCATAATTAACAAAAGTTAACCAATAAGGTGTTATTGGGCCTATAGGGTTATTAACTAGCGAGATATATAGACCTAGATGGTCACACACATAAGGTTTATAGATGTTGGTGAATATCGACATAATTATGAGGATTATTAAACAACTCTGATGGATATTATGTGGCCTATAAGCCAATCACACTTCCATGTATCTCGTTTATGTTCATTGAAATGAAATTTATTCATTGTTATTATTGTGTGATGTTTGCAATGAAGTCCATGCGCATATACAATGATTAAGTGAATTATCATGAGATCATAATATAGTGATCACTAGTCTTTAAACATATTTTATAAACATTCTTATTCGTGGGATATTTGAGAGGGACATCAAATTATCCCAAAACAATAGCACTATCTGTTCGGACATATGATGAGTATGTCTTATACTATAGCCATCGGTGTGGAAACACTAAGGATAGATAGTGGGTGCTCTTTGGAGAAAGAGTTTAGTGAATTGATCTATAAGAATCCCTAAATGGTGACTATACCTAACTTTCAATCAAGTTAATTCATGTCATGATTATGTCTGTGATCCTTTGACTTGAGACACCAAAGACATCTTATGGATGGATCATCGTATTTTGATTATGACTTACGAATCTCTAGCCACGAGATATCTCAAATGTCATATATTAGATACAACATGAAGTTCACAAAGATGATTGTGTGATCAAGATGGGATTATCTGTCTTTGATATTTGAGGAGATGACTCAAGGAATGAGATGCAATGAAATCCTTGGCCAAGGTAGTGGAAATATCGGAGAAGGAGCTCCTGATGATTTCCTACACGCATCAGTACTAACTTGAGTGATCGATTAGGGTTTGACAGTTGACCATACCCTAAGTTCTTCATGAGTCTCGTGCAGATGAAGGGTTAAATATACATGATAATCGATGATAAAAAGGTACCATAAGGGAGTTCTTACATACTTCATATCTCCTAGAGTACGTGGTGTAGCTTGGCACCCAATGGGCTGGCAACTCAACCTATTGATTGGGTTAAATTGATCCTTGATTAATTAATCTATATGTTGATTTAGATAATTTATTAAGGTTGACCAATACGGTGTTATTTGGTCTATGGAGTTATTAACCACTGAGATATATGGACATAGAGGGTCATACACATAAATTCTATTGATGTTGGTGGATATATACATAATTATGAGGGATTTTAAGAAAAATTTACGTACTAAATGTATATAAATAGGGAGAGGACAATCACAACTCAAGATGCCCATGCCAACCTTGTGAGAATTCTCTCTTTTCTTATCTTTCTCTCTTGGTGATGAGATTTGAAGAGGAGACCCAACCATCTAGAGACTGTTTGGATACCGTTAGAGGCTAGACACTTGAATAGCTTCAAGAACTCCTTCATAGGAACCCTGTAAGTATGTTTTATCATACATACTAGATGATAGGATCATATGTTCTTGGTGCCTCAATGTTTTGAACATTCGATTCATTGTATTCTGCTACATTTGATGTTTTGATCAAAAATTTGGAAGGCATATAGGGTTATTAACTAGTAAGATATATAGACCTAGAGGTTCACACACATAAGGTTTATAGATGTTGGTTGATATAAACATAATTATGAGGATTTTAAAAAATCCACATAACAATACCTATAAATAAGGGGAGAACAACCACAAATCAAGGTGTCATGCAAGCCTTGTGAGAACTCTCCTTTCTTCTCCTTTTTCTTTTAGTGAAGGTCATTGAAGAGGAAATCAAACTATCTAGCAATCGTGTGGATACCACTAGAGGCTAGACACTTGAATAGCTTCAGGAACTCATTCAAGTGAGACATGTAAGTATGTTTTCTCATATATACTAGATGATAAGATCATTGATTCTTGTTACCTAATAACATTCAATTTACACATGAAATTATATGATTTTTACAAATTAAGGGATAAAATATTTCATTCTCATGCATCTTATCATGTTTTGAATGAATATTTATCATTTTATGAAAATTTAAATTATAATCTTTAAATGTAATATTTTAGGGATAATCATGAATAATTGAAAGAGAGATATTTAAGATTATATTATTCTCATTTTATATTTGAGATTATGATTGGATTTTAATGATTAATAATAAGAGAAAAATATTTTGATATACACTAATTTATTTTTCTAAATTTATGTTTATAAAAATGAGTGTATTTTTGAATAAAAACTCAATCTCTTGTTATTTATTAAATTTAACTTTTCATAATGATAGATTATTTAATTTATGATCAAACAAGACAAATTTGGATTAATTGAGTTATATTTTAAAAATTATGAAAATTCTAATTTTTTAGGATTTTTTTACAATTTTTCTAAATTTTTCTGAATTTTTCTGAATTTATTTTAAATTTATTTCTATTTAAAAATACACAAAAATATAGTGTTAATTGTGCGCTGATGTGGCAGCTGATGCGGTGAGCGAAGTGATGTGTCACCACGTGGCGATGTGTATACACGCCATGTGGTGCATTGTGTGTATGTGCAAGCACACGTGTGTGCGCGTGTGAGATTAGTGGGTTAAGCATCCTTATTAGGATATTCGCTGAATCCACGAATGAATTTTACAAATAAACCCATCACTTTGATTTTATTTTTATCATGTGGAACTGTATTTAGTCTATTTTCTTGCGCAGATGACATGGCATGCTCAAGAGCATCCAATCGATGCAAATTAAGACGTTTAATCTCAACCCCTCATTTTTAATTAAGTGAGGGGGTATGTGGCAGCATCTAAGTGGACAACAATTTTTTTTGTCAAACGGATTAATCCTAGCCATTCATTTAAGGAGTTACAACGGCCAGTATTTGAAGAGCCATTTGAGAATTTGAGGCATCGATTCAAGATCAAACGGATGAGATCACGCAACGCTTCTTCTTCACGCGTGACATGACAAAATCTGGGCACTCTATCTTCGATCGAACGGATGTGACTTAATGACAAAAATTCGCATCCAAGCATTTCATTTGAGTCGTTGATTGAAGATGAAGAGCCAAATCCAACAATCACACCAAATTTAGCCTATAAATACATATGTCCTTCAACGACGTAAACCATTCTTGGGTGTTTCGAGTAATCAAACTATTTAGATATCTCAATCCTTGAATCTCTTGCTTTTCTCCTCTTCTACATCAATTTTCTGCATCCAAAGAGTGTTTGAAAGTGAGATTTTGTCGAGAGAATATTGAGACATCGCTTCTTGAATGCTGAAACTTGTCTTCGAAATTGCGGAATGAGCCCTTGATCCAGCGATCAATTGGATCATTTCGAGCGCTATTTTGGGTTAGAATTCATGTTTTCCTCCAAATCTCTCTTCCTATAACATCAAATTTTAATTTCCAATCATATATTAGTCAAATTTTAGATTTAATTTCAGTTTTCTCTCTTTTCCTGTTTGAAAATTCTACTTAATTTCTCTCTTTTCCCTCTGCAAATCTTGATCCGAATTGAGTGATTTTTGATCTTTTGGATTTTGTCTTTGAGTTCTCTTTCTACAATTATGAAAATCCTGAATTTCTCACTTCAATTCCTTGTTTGACTTTGATCGATTTTGAAGAACAATTCAAAAATGCCTTAATTCTTCTTATTCACCATTATACTCTTAAATTCTTGATTTTATCTGAAATTGGTGAGTTTAGAAAAAATTTTGACACATCTTTGTGTGTATTCAACGACCACATAGATTCATTTCGTTAGTACCCCAGTGTTTTGAATATTCAATTTAATATATTTCATTGTGTTTGATGTTTTGATTGAACTTTTAGAAGGCTTATCGACCTCATATCCCAACAGTAATTTGTGATTTTCTTCCTCTAACTTCTCCCTTTGATTCACACAAGATTTGATTCATAGGAAATATTATCCAAGTGTTGAGGATTTTCAAGTAGAAACCTTAATTTTTCATGGATTCCACTCCTATTTAAATGTATACATGACCATCAATTTGAGTGAGTTAGGAGCCATTTTTAACCCATAATCATGAAAATTAAATGACCCAAATATTTCCTTGTCACC
Source organism: Lemna minuta (assembly GCA_024174645.1). Lineage (NCBI taxonomy): Eukaryota > Viridiplantae > Streptophyta > Magnoliopsida > Alismatales > Araceae > Lemna > Lemna minuta. The sequence continues at coordinate 6,412,457 of CM044111.1, read as the reverse complement.
ACTCACAACATCACTTAATAGTGTCATCTTTTTTTGTTTTTCTATGTTCAAACATAGAAAACCCATTTGGGCCCAAGAGTTATGGGTCTCCATCTTCTCTCTCTTGTAGAGCCCTATATAATGTTTTATCATGCATCTCACATTGGCCACTATTCTCATTCTTTCATCTCACCTATCCACTAATAAGATTAACCCATGAAATGGATTGGGTGCTTGAGTCCATGACCTCCCATTTTGGGGGGTTCTTCTACCTTTTTTTTTGGGTGGGGGTGGTGGTGGGGGAGAGGGAGGAGGGGGGAGAGGGAGAGAGAGACAAACAAAGACAAATAGATAGAGAGATAGAGACAGAGAGAGGTGTGGGGGTTCATAAGCCCTATTCAATATATAGCCTTAAGATATTCATAAGGGAGTTCTTGGAAGGGTGCTTAGGTGGAGTATTAATAGTTTTTAAGAAAAAAGAAGAAGTTTCGGTTCATAAGTAAAGAAGAAACTGAAAGAAAACACTCCCCTTAAAAAGAGGATAGTTGATTTAGGGTTAGACTTTACTTTAAGATTGGAATTTCAACTCTAACTCCAAATCCCCTTCTCTAAAATTAATCCCATAAATTATGAACTCAGATGTGTCCATATCAATTGAAGAATCGGTGACTCATTATTTCGATGAATCATCTCTTGGGACATAAGAAGATTCTGTAAACACTACTTGAAATCTCCCTTATTGGAGTCCATTGTGAAAGAATCACCCACCATTTTTTCTGAAAAATTGGCCATGATATATCTGATCCATGCATAATATCATGAAAAATGGATACAATTTTTTTTACTAATACTTAGTATTGGTAATGACTCTGAAAAAACATCTGAAAGGAATAAATTTTAGATATTTGCACCCTATCAAAGTAAGGAACCATGGCAGTTAATGGTATTTGATTTATTTTTAAGATTTGATTCATTTTAAATATTTGATGCTAGTGCTTCTTTTTGCTTGTCTTTACATTACCTAGATTTATTGGTCATTGTTTTTATAATTGATGAACTCAATTTAGGGTTGTATTAGTCCTTTTTGTGAACTGAATTCATGTAACAAATTTATATTTCCTCATTTAGTATGGTGTTTAAGTAAAGTCAATCATTAAAGAGCCTTATTAGTGAGATTAATGGACTAATGTAGGAAGAAGAAACACTTATAGGTCGAGAAAGGTTGAAGGAGAGAATATTGTTTTATAATTTTGACATCTGTGATGGGTGATTAGGGAAAACAACTAGGTGGCATGCTTATATATTTATTCATATATTTATATCAAAAATGGATATAGGTATTAGGTTTAGGGTTTGGAAAGAGATGAAGGAAGATTTGAGATGATAATGGAGAGAATGGAGAGATTTGAGAGATGATGGTGAGAGAAAATGAAGAGAAGAAGAGTTATAATAATATTACAGAGAAATATGAGTTTTACACTAACAACGGAGGGAATTACAAGGAGTTCTTGATCTAAATCTCACAGAAACCTCCTTTTTGTGCCAGTCCAAGGTTGAGCAAAGCTTGATTCACTGCTTGATCTCATATCCACTACAACTTTGAACAACAACACGTACACAAGATTGGGCCTTGATCTCTCCCTTGTTCCTCTCGGTAGCCTAGTACTAAAAGAGAGCCAAAAACAGTCAAAAAGGGAGAAAATATATATTTTACATGCTAGCATTAGAGGCACCCCTTCACCAAGGGTGTAGATTTAATCTCCTTGGACGCCACCTTTTGGTTGATGAAGATTAAACCTCCATGTAGCACGCCATAACTTCCCTTTGGGGAGTGCAAGGTTCCCTCCTAAAGAGAAGGCGCCCACAACCATCTCCTAGAGGAGTGGAAGGGCTTTTCCTAAATAGGAGGCACCCTGCACAGTTCATAAGGAAGTGGGCACCCTCCCAAAAAGTGTGACAATTCGAAAATATAAGACTATTTGTATAATAAATTAAAGAAAAGGAAGTTGACCTAAGTTGACCCTTCAAGAATGTTATAACCACCTTTGGCTTCCGAGAAAATAGGCTAACTAGGTTTTTAAAAAATGGAATGGGTGGGCCCCATAAGGAGGTGGCTAACCAACCCCCTAAAAGGATGAATGACCCATTTTTTTCTTCTCTTTCTTGATAATTTCCATACATGATTTCATTATCTTACATTTGAGTTCTTGCAGCCATATAAAGAAATAAAATATGAGAAATTCACCATTTGTCTTCAAAGAAGCCAAATGGAGTTAGTTTCATTATGTAAGCAAATATAGAAAATAATTCATGTTAGTACTTAAATACTAAAAACATATTTAGACCACATTTTAGTCATTAAGAAAAAGGAATTTATATTATTTAGCTGGTTATTACTAATTAAATATGACATAATATACATGGATACAAATATTAATTTATGCTTATCAAAATTCTCATTTTTCCATATCACTTCTCCATTTGAGAAACAATAGACTTAGGGTTCAATGGACTGTTTGTCTTCAACCAGAAGCCTTCAAGAGGTTTCCCCTCCAATCGGCCACTGTCAAAGAATCCACGAGGGTACGACGTCCTCATTCTCCATTAAAAAACCCATTTTCATCCACCATGCACTAAGTGGAGGCGCTTCGGCCAACATCCAAATGGGAGGGATGCCCGGATGAGATAACGTGTGATGGATGAGGAATTTGAACATACGCCCAGAGAGAGAGAGACGAAACTCATGCACAAATTTCGTTTAGTGATTTCAAAAATCTCGTTCTCTTGGCGATCGGGCAGTCAAAGGGCCGTCAGTTACGGAGAAGTGGGCATAGTGGAGGCACCGGCACGCCGCACACCCCCGCAAACATCACGCGTCCCATCTCTCTCCCGCTCTCTCTCCGAGGTAAGAGAATCGCCACCATGTCTGGCCCCGCCGTCCTCAGCTCTAACAAGCGAAAGGTGCATCCTTTTTGCGGCGGTGCTCGCACGGACGACGACCCAGAATACTCTCCATCTGTTTCTCTCAGATCCGCTTTCCTCGCAATGATCCATCCCAGGAAATCTAAATCTCCAGAGACGAAGTGCGAGAAGACTCCCCCATGGGAGGAAGACGACGACCACGAACAACCCTCCGACCTGCTGGAAGGGGAGAAAGAATTCTTCGAAGACATGAGAAGGGTGATGAGAGGAGAAGTTATCAAACGCCGCGAGAGTAGAGGTTCGCCGGAAATCATCCTTCAGGCGGGTGCTCGGGCTGGTGGGCAGGAAGATGAAGGCTTCTCACTTGCGGGGAACCTCACAAAACGGAATTTCCAAGACACTGCCGGAGAAGACGAGGAAGGCGGTGCGCGGTGCGGAAGAGGAGGGGCTCTGCGAGAAGACGGTGCTCCTGGGAAGACGTTCTAGGGAAAAGGAAGTTTCTCATCTAGGGTTCTTCCTCGAGAAGACGAAAACCCTGTAACGCGAAGAGAGTTGGAAGGATAATGTTAATTGCACTAGAGTTCTTTTTTGGTTTTCTCCATTACTCCACTTCTGTCTTTGAGATTTCTTTGACAATAAAAGCTTGGGTGAGTCATCGTAAAAATTGCACTTCATGTTAATGTAGATATGCATGAAAATTAGTTTGCACTTCATGTAGATATGCACTTCATCTTCACCAAATTATTCTTCATAATTATCGGCTTCATCCTTTTTAACCCATGATTTTAAGGTCATCAAAATAGATATAGCTCTTGGAGATAATTTTCCCCTTATGTATGTTATAATCCCTTGCCCTGATGTGAAAAGACGATCTGATGGAGAGCTCAAAGCACAAACTGAGAGAAACCCCTTTGATAACATTACAAGTCATGGATATTTTTCAAACCCAATCTTACACCACTATCCTAGAGCATCAAGATGAGAACATTTAACTTGCCTGTCATGCAAATAATCAAATATTTCATCAGATATTAGTTTTTCTAATAAGATGTTTATCTTCTTCTTCCTTTAGTGTTTCATCAATTGAACCATCATTTATAAGCAAGTTATAGAAGTATTAGATAATGGCTCACTTTGTTAGCAAGTACTCGATATCAGCATGGTAGGCATCAATTGAAGCAAATGATTTAAAGTCTTTGTGACATAATCTTGCTCATCAGTTGGAATATATTAAAGTTTCAGAGATGGATCTAACATTGTAGAGATAGGGAAGATTGGTTTTCTTTTACCCGTGACTCGTATTTAAGTAACTTTGTTTTCATCTTAGTATATGCTCCTTTGAGTACCATTGATTGCTCTATGCTCATGGGTCTTCCCATCACACCTTGAGAAGGATTACCAAAGGCAACAATTGATGTGTTCAATTAATTTAACAATGATAAAAAATAAAAGTAACATTAGGCGATATAATGGCCTTTGGTTGAGAAAACTTCTCAGTAGCCTCCTAAAAAGCTAAACGTTCACTTGCAAAAATCTTAAGAAGATCTCACTCATCCGACATGATTAAATATTTCCTTTACAATCTTTAAGACTAAGTTATTGTCATTACATTCAACACCTTCATCTTGTCTCATGTTTTCGTAATCATAAAATATGTCGAATTCTACCTAATGGGGACGTCTATGGTTAATAAGTTTTTTATTAACATTTTATACATCTTGTCTAATTCTTTATAATGATAAATTCTTTGTAGTGTACTATTTTCTGCAAGAAAATTTTTTCGAAGCCAATGAAGAATTGCTCCAAATGGTCTTAGTGAAGTAATTTCCACTTCATCTTCTTCACACTCTTCATCACCCTCACTTTCTGAACATAATAAAGTCAACGATGAATTACCCAACTCTTTCAAGCCTTCTTGAACAGCTAGGCAGAGAACATGGGCCATACATGGCACATGGAATTTCTTGGTGAATGTCGATCCACTCTCACTCAATAAATTTTCTAAGCTTTCCGTCATTGTCTTGTTATTGCTAGAATTATCTTTTGTGGTAGTAAAAACCTAGAAAATAAATAACTTCATGTTTATAGATTTACCATTGAAAAAAAAAGATAAAATGTTCTTTACCTTTTGAGTGAGATCATACTCTTCCAACACACAATGCACCACCTCTACCAAAATTGTACCTTGACTGTGATACACCCAACTCCTCAACAGCGAGCACTTGTTCATGAAGTCTCCACATATCATCAATCTAATGTGTTGTGATCCCAAGTATTACCACATTATTTGTAGTTGTCCAAGTGTCTACTGTAAGGGACACCCTTTCAATTGGTTGAAGTAATTTTTTTACCTTATCCCTTTCATCTTCAAATAGTTTCTCCAGTCCTCGTTGTCCGGAATGGCGACTAGGAATCCCTACTTTGCCTTGTACTAAGTAGTTGTAAATTTTTTAAAAATTAAGGATGATCAAGTAGCGTAAAAGGTGCATCTGTCTTAACAATTGAATATGTGCACTCTTTCTTTGTCTGCTCTAAATTTAGAAGTTTTTGAGAAATAGTCTGTTAAAGTATTAGGAGCATTTGATGGCCTCAGTTGCTTATAAATTGTTGAGCCCTAAAGTTTTTATTTATCCTAGCCCAAAAAATTTACTATTGATAGTCAAGAAAACTAAGTCCGGATGAAGATAATAAAGGCATAGCTTTCTAGGTTGATCCATAGGAATTCTAAGATGCGAACAAAAGAGGGGATAGAAAAATCAATTAATTATAGATGAGAAATATAGGGAAATGCATAGAGAGAGATAGAGGAGAATGAGAGTGGTTAAGAGAAATTAAGTGACACAGAAGAAAACAAAGACACAGAAGAATGGATCAAGCAATTAACCTAGAGAGAAAGCTGATTGGAGGCAAGAGGGAAAGGGTAAAAGAGAATTTAAGAGAGAGAGAGAGAGATCAAAAGTGGAATGAAAAAAAAAGCTGTGAAGGGATTGTAGATGAACGGTAGAGGAAAAGAAAATACGATGGCCAACAAAGAGAGAGAGAGAGAGAGTGAAATTTAGAATGAAATGGAGGAGGAGACGCGAGGGAAAGAAAAGAATGTCAGAAAGAAAAGCTTGACCGCGAGGGGAGATTAGGAGAATGAAAGCAAAATTGCAAGCGAAAATCAAGGGAGAGAGAGAGAGAGAGGAGGGAGTGTGAGAGAGGAAGGTGGTGCTGCGGAAGTGAGTTAAGGAGAGAAAAAAAAGATTGACGGAATAGAAGAACAAGAGAGGGGATGCTGCTCATGTGGAAGAGAGATGTCCAGGATGGGATGCGTAGAGATGATGAGGAATAGAAGGTTGGGATCGATTGATGAATTAGGAAAAAAAAAGAACGAGAGAAGGTGATAGAATGTGGGAAGAGTGGGAGGAAGAGAGAACAGGGAGAGGGAGAGAGTGAGCAGATGAGCGTGAGGAGAGTTCGAGATGGGGAAGAAGGTAAGGAAGAATCGCAAAATAAGAAAAACTATTAATTTTGGCTGGAGAATAGAAGAGAGAGAAGGTAGAACAAGTGAGAGATGAATCAAAAGAGACTGATAGGGAGAGAGGGCTGGAGAGAACTCGAAACGGTAGGGAACTGTGGAGATGGGGAGAATGAGAGAAGGGAATATTGCGGGAGAGATAGAGGTAGGAGAATGAGAGAGGGAGCTTTCGGAAGAGAGAGAGAGTGAGTGCAAGAGATTCAGATCGATGTGCAAGAGGAAGTTAGAGAGAGATAGATAGTGAAGTTGAGAGAGAGAAAGAGAATGTGCGAACGCAATTTGTAAGGGAGTGATAAGAGAGTAGGAGCGGGAGTCGGAAGAGGCAGAAGAGGGAAGAGAGTTGAAGAAATTTTTAGCAGCTGTAAGGAGAGAGAAAGAGAGAGTGGATGTGAAAGAGAGATTCAGACGAAGAATTGAGACGGAAAGGAGAGAACGAAGAGGAGAAAATGGGAGGGAATTAGAGAGGAAGCTGGAGAACGGGATAAGAAAATGGAGAGAGAAATTTAGATCGTGAGCAATGAAATGAGAGATTGATCGATAGAGCGGAGGCGTGAGAGAGAGAGGGTGTGAGAGAGAGATTTAGAGGGGAACGATTTGGAGAGAGAGTGGAAGAGATCAGGAAGGAAATCAGAAATAGACTTGCTAGTGACGGAAGACGACAAGCGGTGACCAAGAGAGACGAAGAAAATGATTTTGAAGGGAGAAGAAAAGAATTGCAAAAGCAACGAGAAAGGTGATTTAGAGAGGAAGGGAAGATTTATAAATGAGACAACGAAGACGATGATAGAGAAAAAGGTGAGGGAGATCGACTGAGAAATTTCGGGAAAAGAGAAGGGATCGAATGCATAGAAAATCAAAAGAGGGAATAGAATGAGGGAGAAGAGTTAAAGATTTCAAACGGGTAGTAATAATGTGTCATTGATGCATTCATTTTCATCATTATAATCGGGTTTTAACACATAATTATTGGTAATATAATGCACGTTATCATGTTTTTTATGATATTTTTGCATTCATCATTTCATTCCACTCATATACTCAACTTGCATCTATTTAGTGCTAATTTGGTAAAAATAGATATGTCCTATCATGCACCATTCTTTTCAATTACTTATACTATGAGACTAAACCTATTTGACTCTTTTCAAAGTCAAGTCGTTGAATTCTCACATTTTCTATGAGTTATGTGGATGTTGGGACATAGGTATGCAAGTAGGAAAGCTTGGATATGGATGATGATAAGAGGAAAGAGGAAACAACTCTCCACTAAATTTGAACACCAAGACAACCATATTTGTATGAAATGTGGTAAATGAGGTTTAGATTTTTTTAGAGAGATCATCATAAGGTTTTTAATATGATCTAAAATTGATTTAGAGTGAATATTGGGTCAACCTCCTTATTTTTAAGGAGGTTGGACCAAAACTTAATTTTTATTAAATGAGACCTTAATTTTTCTTATGATTTTTGATATTTTTGGATGAAAAGATAGAAGATTAAATTGTTGATCCAATAGAGAAAATGTCGTGGAAAAAGGAGTTGTATTTTGTGACATATTCAATTTCTAAGTTTAGGGTTTTTTTGAAATTTTTTTCTGGAATTTTTAGGGAATTTTCTGATTTTGAGCATATTTACAAAAATGCAACTCCGATTTTTTAAGTAGAAATTTACAGAAATGCCACTCTGCACGATCTCAATCAACGCTTAGGATTTCTCTAAATTAAAATCATGATATCTCATGATCTAGATGGAGTTTTGAGCTGAAATTTTATTTCTAGATTTATCTTTTAACCCTCTATCCATCCATACCCTTCGATCAAAGAATCAAGATAGAAAAAAATGATTTTAATAATTGGACTCTTTTACCCCTATAAAAGCCTTCATTTTCTCTCCCTTAACATTTTTTGGCTCTCTCATAGCATCAGGCTACTAGAAGGAAAGGGAGAGTAAGTCAAGGCCCAAGGAGGAGAATTGTTTGATGCTCAATCTTGTAGTGGAGAAGGGAGCAAACAAAGATCGTGATCGAAGCGGATCGAGCATCACCTGGCCTAGGATGGGCACACCAACGGGGTTTATGCAAATATCTAGATTACATTTTGTCTTGGGAACATCTCCATATACAGTAGACATATATATATATATATTTTTCTTTTTATTTTATTGTAGTAGCTTTGACATCTTCGTGTGCATCTCCCACTCTCACCCTTGTCGTGCATTTATCCATTGCTACCGCCATCTATTTTCTCATCTTTCCATCATATTATCTCTATTTTCATCTCTATTAATCTAATTATATCATCTGATGAAGGTGGGAAACTTATATTTCTCATTCACAAATCTTAATTTATCTTAATTCTAAGATAAACTCAAAATTATCTCTCATACTCACCTCCACGTACTCCATTCCAACTCACACATCTTCCTCCGCCCTCATCTTTCTTTTAAACACATAACCTCATTACTTTAGCTCCTTGTGGATTCGACCCTTTCTGACACTATACTATGTAAGGAACTATATTTTATTGCATGAAATCAACGTACAACAACGACGAAAAACACACGGGATCGAGATCATCAGGTAGCGGGAGAATGAGCGTGTGAGAGAGAAGATGAGAAAAAGAGAAAGGGAAGAGCGCCGAGACGATGGTGTGAAGATGGAGAAGAATTGGGTTCCATATGAAAATGAAAATCTCTACACTGCATCCTCCTCATAGGGCAGAACGCCGGTGAACCAAAACCTTTACAAAAAAGAGAAAAACCCTAAGAGAGAGAATTGTCAAGGTTGAGGAAATCACAACAGTAGAAGAAGAAGAAGAAGAAGCGGCCTCCAAAGAAGAGCTTTCTCCCACTTTAAATCCCCGTGATGCTTTCTTTGACTAGGCTCACATTTTCTTGCTTTGGACAGCCCATTATGCCTTTTAAACCTTCCATTTTGGAGGATCTTGCTACTCTTCCTCATGTATAGTTCCTGAAAATAAAAAGGCAAAAGTCATGTAAAATAATTTCTTTTGGATGCACTAATATTCTACAAACATCAAATTATGAGATGGTAGAGGGGATGGTGTGTTCAAGAGTTTAATAGGGTTAAATAAGAGCAATCTATGGGTGGTTATAACTACATTTTATGTTCTTATCATAAATATCAACATGAAACCTTTCCAAGTGCTTCCATAACTTGATTGTGCTACTACTTCTGTCCCTCTTCACTTTTATCTCTTTTGATAGGGTGTCTACCTGGAAAATGTTGCAAAGATACTCATCATTCGTGATTGTCATAAAATGTACTAAGTATGGTGAGGTTGTTCTTTGTTGTGAAGAACTTTTAGCAATAGAATTTGTAGAAATAAATGTTGATGCATTGTTTGATTTAATCTAAAAGAAAAAATATAGCATTAGCAAGCTATTGTCATATATTTTTAGAGATCAATGTAAAAATAAAATATACCTCATCTTCAATTGATTCCATTGATGGCAATCTAAAACACATGTTAAAAATTAGATTTAAAAGCAAAAACTTAATGAGACACTAATGTGGGCCATCCAAAATTCTAAATATCCAATTGGATTATAATTTCTATTTTGGTAATTTTGCATCTCATGAAAAAATTAGAATTTATTTGATATTCTAATGCATATCAATATAATGGAAATATAATATCAAAACTAGTAGCTTTACAAGGTAAAGAGAGATAGCAAGAAAGTGAGAGATCACGAGGGAGAGAATTAGAGAAGAGGGAGATCTGAATATGAATGTTTAGAGTAGATGTCATAAAGTAGTAGATTAAGAGGGAGATTGAGAAAGATATATTGAAAAGAGAGATTAAGTGAGATCAAGAAAAAAAATATTGAAGGGAATGATTAAGAGAGATTAAGACTATGAGATGGGAGTTGAAGGGAGTGATTTGAAGAGATTAAGAAATGAAGGGAAGACCTAAAAATAAAGACCAAGAAAAGATATCGAGAGAGATAAGAGAGGCATTGGAAGAGAGATATAACAATTGAGACAAAACTGAGAGAGAGGCTGATAAAACATTAATAAAAGGAGATACTAAATACAGATTGATAGGGACAGTGATAAAGGAATAGTGGAAGGGTATTCGTAAATTATTGAGAGAGAAAGATAAAGAAAAAATAGTTATATATTGAAAGTGAGAAAATAATGAGAAACATTGAGAAGAAATCTTGAGAAAAATACTTAGAGATAAACACTTTGAAATATAGAGAAGAAAGAATGAGAGATGATTCACAAGAAAGACCTAGAAATAATAATTGAGGAAGATTAAGAAGAAAGAACGAGATAGGGTTTGAGGGAAAAACAAAGATAGAACGATTGACCAAATCAATAGTAATGATGGTTAGAGGGAAAGACTTCAAAATGAATATTTGTGGATAAGAAGATCCTTCAAATGGTCATTCACTTTGAGAGGGAAAGGGTGTGTGATGACCAAAATATGCTTGATAAAATTAAAGGAGGGTTGAGAAAGAGATTGAGGCATACCTGAAGAAAGAGATATTTGGATTTTCCAACTTGAGGGGGATAAGAGAGATTTATGTATTTCTAAAGAGAGAGAGAGAGGAGATAAAGACTCCTGATTTTCTAGACCTTATAGGTATTAAACATTAAAGTATACTTTTGATTAAATTTATATGTTTATTTGCTGATTTTTTAGAAACTATCAAAAAAAAGTATGCAATTATCTTATAGGCATCTACAGACAAAAAAAAAATCAATGTAATTTAATAATATTTCCAAACTATTGACATATCATAGGTACGATAAGATACATAAGCATTTATATTTTATGCATTCATGCCTTGATATGTAATGAAGACGAGATTACTCAATTCACGGTCAACAGATCAAGTCAGTGCTACATGGAGCAATGATGTCCAAGCAAGAGAAAAGGCTCTATCAACTATTCAATTAGCCCCAAAAGTCGTTGTGTGCCAAGATCACTTAGATTGATTGCCTAGGGGAATTCTTCCACGTGGGCTCGAGCTTGGAGAAATCAGGTGGAAAACGAAACCATCTTGAAGATGTCCACAACTAGTAGAAGTTCAAGGCAGCCAAAACAAAGCACTCATATGCAGAGGTGAATCAAGACTTCTCCTCCATAAATAATAAGATATTGGAAATCGGATGTTGGACATCCGCCTACGACATATCTCAAGTATTAATTGATTGTCATATTCTTATTTTTTATGGAATCCAGGAAAAAATGAAAAAGATGATACATCAATTGATAAACATCGGGGACACAGATTAGTGCACCAAATAATCCATTTGACGCAATGAATCACAAGAATTCACAACTCGCAGGATAATATGGTGTAGGGAATCAGCATTCCAGAAGCCAAAACTTAGATCCATTAGTGAGAAAAAACTTACCTCTATTTATGAAGATTCACTGCTCTCTGGCGGTTTTCCCACTTAGAAACTTCTATCAAAGGGGGACTATAGGAGCTACGAGGTTGCATAGAGGAGAAATTTAGTTTTCAACTCGGTCCAAGATGATAACATGCAATCTATACATGTCATTATATGATTATTAATGCAAATTAAGGCATAAAACATTCAATTCTAATGCATTTTATTATATTTTAGGTGCATGTCTATCATTCTATACAAATTTAAGTTATAATATCAAAATGCACTATTTTTTGGGATAATCATAAATAATTAAAGAGATATATTTTATATTAGATTATTTCTATTTTATATTAGGTTATTTCTATTTTATATTTGAGATTACAATTGGATTTAATGTTAAATAATAAGAGAAAATATTTTAATATACACTCATTTATTTTTCTAGCTTCATTTTCTAAAAGAAATGAGTATATTTTTTAAATAAAAATGTATTATCTTGTTTTTATTAAATTTTACTTTTAGAATGATATATTATTTAATTTTTGATCAAACAAGATAAATCTGGATTAATTTGGAGTTATATTTTTAAAGTTATAAATTTTCTAATTTTTAGGGATTTTTCTAAAAAATTTCTAAATTTATTTGGATTTATTTCAACTTTTAAAATTAGAAATGTTGTTTTAATATCGCGCGCTGACATGGTAGCTAATGTTGTGGGGGCGATAACGCGACGCCACATGGTGACGTGTGTACACTTCATGTGGCACACACGTGTGCTTGTGCGCGCATGTGTGCGCGTGTGTGCATGTGTGCGTGCGCGCGCGTGTGTGCGCGTGTGTGCTTGTGTGTGTGTGTGATTAGTGCGTTAAGCATAATTTTATGGATGTACACTAAATCCACTAAGCAAGCCCTAGTTATATACTCAAATTTCGCCATGATTTCTGCCATGTGGGACTATTTTTTCCTTCCTTTTTATGTGCAGGTGACGTGGCACAACGGGAAACGTCTGATTCACGTATTTAGTTGAGGGGGTACACGGCGACATCTTATTGGGTGATGATTCATTTTCAAATGATTTAATCTCAACGATTCATCTAAGGAGTTATAATGGCTGAGATTAAACCCACCCGATGGACTCCCATGTACACGTGGCCTCATCTCGAGCACTCGATGAAGATTAAACAACATGCGTTACGCGACGTTTATTCTTCATGTGTGACGTGGCGAAATCTAAGCACTCCATCTTCGATCGAACGGACAACCTAATGGTTAAGATTCACATCTAAGTTTTTCATCTAAGCCATTGATTGAAGTTAAATGGCACATCGAACGAGCACGCCCAATTTTGCCTATAAACACACATGTTCTTTGACAATGTAAAGCCTTAATAGATATTTCAAACAATCGAACTATTTAGACATCTCAATCCTTAAAGCTCTTGCTTCGTCCTCTTCTAGACTGATTTCTGCATCCAAGGAGTGTTTGAAAGTGAGATTTCGTAGAGAGAATAGGGAGAAATCGTCTCTTGAATTTTAAAATTTTTACGAGATTACAAAATGAAAAGCCCTTGATCTGGCGATCAATTGGATCATTTCAAGCTTAATTTTGGGTTAGATTATGTGTTTTCCTCCTAATCTTTTTTCATATATCATTAGATTTTAATTTCAAAGCTTAGATTAGTCGAATTTTATAATTTCTCTTTGTTTTCTCTCTTTTCACAATCGAATTTTCTATCTTATCTTTCTCCTTAATTTCTCCGCAAATATTGATCCAAATTGCGTGATTTTTGATTATGTGGATTCATTTTGCAGTCTTCTTTCAAAATCTACTAAAATCCATAATTTCTCACCTCAATTCCTTATTCAATTTGATCAAATTTGAAGAATACCTTGAAAATTTCCTAATTCCTTGTGGATTCGACCTTATTTTGCGATTATACTATTTAATTCATGATTCAATCTTAAATTTTGTGAGTTTGGAAATTACTTTGACACACATTTGTGTGCATTCAATGACCTCACGAATTCGTTTCGTCACAAGACCGAATGGTTGAAGAGGACCGGACCAAACTTGGATCGAGACCGTCAAAGGCCCATTATATTTTCATTTAAAATATATACTATAAAAATCTACTATAAATATTAAAATATAGTTTTTTTCATTTTTTTCACATAGTTTTTCTTATTTCACACTTTAGAAGTAGACTTATTTCATCACCTTATTACATCAAATCCAAGTTATTTTATGTTTAAAAAACCAAGAGGATTCTCCACATGACATTATTCCACAATGGCCTCGTTTAGAAACTCACAACTCATTGAAAAACAGTTTAAAGGACTCTACTAGCATCCAATGATTGGCATTCTATTATTTCTTATCACCTTAACTTATTCATTTACTTTATTTTAAGCAGATAATTCTATCACTATTTAACTCTTATCTCAAGTTTATTGGCTAATCTCCATACCTCAGCCAATCCACAGAAATTGTGCTCTTTGTGCCACACAAGAGTCCCATCAACTAATCTTATAATTTTTTGGTAAATGTACACTTGAAATGTATAGTAATAGTGGGTCTATAATCACTTCTATAATCACATGAGATAACTATTCTTTATATGTATTCCAGATAATTTGGCTAGAATGGATCATCTACCATCAATTTATTAAATATTTTTGGTTTTCTTTAGCAAGTTTTAAGTAACATATAATGATGAATGTTTCTATGATGCCATGAAATTATTATTCATTGATCAGTAATCACTTAATCAATGTCATGAGACTAGCTATCCTTTACTAGCTATTTAATTATTTAACACTCTATGGCACGTTTTCTTAAGTTTAAATCTAACAACTGCCCACTAATCATATCAAATTTTGGTTCAAACAATTCCCAAAATGTTTATGTGAATTCTTATCAATGAATATAAGTGGGCATATATGGGATAATATTTAGCATGGGAATCTCAAGATATAAATCCACCCAATATTCAATCCACCATGCTCAATATTCTCCCTATATGTGGGACTCACCTTCTCTAGACCTTTATAAGTCATATATGTACAACTTTTCTCAAAGCCCTGGAAACACAAATGGGTCATAATAAAATCCCCTCAATCCAAGATAATCAATTTGGGATATGAACACAATTTTTCAAAAATTTCACTCTTGATTTATTGTTTAAGAAGTTGTGTGGGACTAAAACACTTTTTTTGTAGATGAATCCAAATTGTTTGTGTGAATCAATAAACCAAATTGAAAGGGAAAGACACATGATGGGATTAGAGCGGCTCTTCATCAACTTGGGGTGAGATTACTCAGCATTGTCATATCCATCAAATTCACTTAAAACAAATCCAGCCGTCATGATATTTTGAGATCCAATAGAAGGTTCTTTGTCAAAGGAAAATTTGAAGGAATTCAACCTCAAATAGTGATATTCACCAACAATTAGCATAATTGGAAGAAATATCATCAAATTCCATATCAATTGAGCCTGAGAAAGTTAAGGACAAACTCAAATCAAGGAGTTGGAGCCAAGAATGAGAACAAGCCCCTCCACAGTCAAAAAATATTTAAAAATTAAATCTTGGGATTGACTTAGCTTAATTCAACTTCAAGTCATAAATCAGTTATGAGGAAATGTAAAATCAAAGCCCAAAAATCAAGGAGCCCAAAGGATAGCCACTTCCCTAAAGAATGACAACTACCCAATGAAAAACTAGGAACTTGCTAACAACTATTCAGATAGAGTCATCTATTAACATACTAGTAATGTCTTATAAAATCTCTTCTCATCAAACTTTTCAAGTACCTATTTCTTCTATTCTCATCTTTAAATCTTTAAATCAATTTTCCCCATGGATTCAACCATAACATACCCTATATTAAGGTAAGTTAAAAAATTAGAAGTATTTTTTATGAATTAAATTGCTTCTAGCAACACTAAATGCATATCATAATATGGTTCATTAGCCTAGAATTTTGGGCTCACTAATTCCCTCAAATATGCGGCAGTCATTCTTCCTTGAAAAGTGAGACCCCCACTTTATCTCATTCCCATGTTTTTTCAACTCAAAAGTCAATGGTCGAAACAGACGTTCAAAATTAACATAAAGCCCAAGGTCAATTTGAAGTCAATAGTCAACTTAGATGTCAATAATGAAACTATAGGCAAATTTTATTCAATATTAGTACTTCTAGGGGGTCTACTGTTAGCTAAATTTTGTTGAAGAAATATATCTTGGGCCTAAGGAAGTCGAGTCAAGATATACTATGTCAAATAAAGTCCATCCATACAGTCAATATTCAAAGTTCAATATTGTGGCCTTTTTTCTAATATTTGATTACACTATTTTTTTCCCTCTTCAAAAATAATGATTCAATGTAGTCATGTGCATCAATATTAAATAAAGTAGAGCAAACTTGATATTATGTGAATAAAATCTTGATATTAATGATGTTTGCTTGCCTAGAGGATCTACATGTCTTAGTCTTCATTGACATGATCAAATGCTCTTGAAATCCGTGGTTTGCATTAAATTTTGCCTTCACGCACTCTCTACATTAATTTTGAGAATATAATATTGATGATTTTCGGTCATCATATTTTTGAAAGAATTCATTGGTAGTAGTACTGTTTTTCTATATACGAACAACCATTTTTACTATAATTTGCGATGACCTGAGGCTCAAAGTCAATGAAACAATCACACCTTTCTTCAATAAAAAAAATTATCATTTGTGCTTTGTTGACATATCTTATCTTATCTATCTCTCTCTCTATATATGTATTTCATTCCACAACCATCTATTGACTAGATGTCTTCATAGTTTTTAATTTAGAACATGATTCTTAAATTAAAATTTTTCATAAATATAGAAAATATAATATTTTATTAACAATATAATTTATTAAGTATGATAAACAAAATTTAAGAAATTGAGTGGACCCCAAATGGAACTACTCTAACATTAAGCAATCTTCTAGCCAGGTTATAGGGAGAAGTGTAGACCAGTAGAAAAGTCGTCAAATTTAGGCCATAATATAAAATAATACTCGAAAGAATGGAGTTGGCGTGGAGGAGGCCTATGCTGGCAACGCAAGAGCAACAAGTGGAGCTATTAAGGGGTTCGATGGAGAAGAGCCCTCGAGAACTTGCGACTTTCTAGTGTTTTTTTCTACAGAGATTTCAAGGAGACCTTCGAGATTGAGGTTATGGCCATTGTGAAAGAGTTTCAGAGAGGAAACTATAGCATGGAGAAACTTAGCAGATGGTATCTCGTCTCGTCGCCATGGCATCAAAGACAATCGAAGAGGAGGAGTTTTAGCCTATCTTGCTGTCCAACTCTATATACCTCATCATCATTGGCCAACTTTCATGACCTTGTTTTCCCTTCCATTGCAATCAATGGAAGATTTGATAAATCTTTGAAATTCAAATTCAAGGACAATATGTAAATGACACTTAGGATTATGGGAATTTATAAATAAAAAAATGGGTTCATTTCTTTTCCCATAGCATGCATAAAATTTTAAGTAAATATATATTTCCACGTCACCAGTATTAACTTCTCATACACGTGTGCTTTCTTGCTTGCTAGGGCTCTCTTTTCTCCCGTCTTCATCCTCCTCTGTTTGACCTCCCTTATTCTCTAGCATTCAAATTTCTGCTCTCTCCATTCATTCCCGCACAGCGGGGGGTTTCAGGCGGAATCGAAGATGTCTCTCAGGCCGAGTGCGAGGACGGAGGTGCGCCGCAATCGATACAAGGTTGCAGTAGACGCCGAGGAGGGACGCCGCAGGAGAGAGGACAACATGGTGGAGATTCGGAAGAGCAAGAGAGAGGAGAACCTCCAGAAGAAGAGGAGGGAGGGCATGCAAGTCCAAGCCTTCTCCCCAGCTGTTCAAGCGTCCGCTTCGGACGGCAAAGTAAGAAAAGTTGACCGTATAGTTCCCCATCAATCTATTGAAAGATTTTGTTCTATTTTGGGAGTAATTTCGCGGTGAGAGACCTAGATCCTGATAAATTTTATTAAATCAGATTGCATAGCGAACTTGACTTCTATCTGTAGGCTACGGGTGACATTAACATCTCTCGTGTCGAATTCCTAGAATGCCATCATATAACTGGCATTGGCAAGTTTCTACACGTTGGTTCCCTTAATCATATGAGATGTCTAATCCCATTAATTAGTTTAAGTGAATTATGTTATAAATAAATATTCTTTTAAGAAGCCTTCGAGTTGAATCAGCTGATTAAGTTTCCAGTCCGCTCCTAGAGACCTTATAAAATTAATGTCGCTTTTAGAGACCTTAATCCTGTTGTACTTTATCAATTCGTATTTCTTAGCGGACTTGACCTAAATTTGTGGGCGATGTCTAATCTTTTTAATTAACATAACCTAGTCAGTCTGTGAGATAACCAATAACTTAAGATGCATGATTCTTAGATATGCATGTCCATAAGAAAATTAGCACCCGGCATGTATCTGATCCTTTTTTTTAACACCCGATATTCGTGTTTTTGAATTCTGAAGGTTGAGAGTCTTCCGGCTATGGTATCTGGAGTTTATTCAGATGACAGAAACCTTCAGCTAGAAGCCACCACTCAATTCAGAAAACTTCTCTCGATAGGTACTTATAAATGATTTCATCTTTTCTATTTATCCCTCCTGTCTCAATCTTAAAGAACTAACTTTCTATATATCCCTTCACAATTGTTTAGAGAGAAGTCCTCCAATCGAGGAGGTAATCAAATCCGGTGTTATTCCTCGCTTTGTTGAATTCTTGACCAGGGAAGATATCCCTCAGCTCCAGGTACCGACAGTTTTCCCAGCCTAAGTTCGAATCATGTTATTAAACATAGTAACCCATCAAATTGCATTTAATAGTTCGAGGCAGCCTGGGCGCTTACAAACATTGCTTCCGGTACATCAGAAAATACCAAGGTCGTAATCGACCATGGAGCAGTACCAATCTTTGTCACCTTACTAAGTTCTCAAAGTGATGACATCCGTGAGCAGGCTAGTCTTCATGAACTCCAAAGAGTGTTCGATGAACTCCTAAGACTGTTCAATTTATCTAATCTCTTCTTACCTTAGGCTGTGTGGGCACTGGGGAATATTGCTGGTGATTCACCCAGATGTCGTGATCTCGTTCTAGGCCATGGCGCGTTGATCCCACTTCTAAATCAACTAAATGAGCATGCAAAGCCTTCTATGTTAAGAAATGCCACTTGGACTTTATCCAACTTCTGCAGAGGAAAGCCACAGCCTTCTTTCGAACAGGTACATAATTTGACTCCATTCTTTAATATTTCGTTTTGTGAATTTTGCCATAACTTTTCAGACAAAGCCTGCGCTTCCAGTACTTATGCGACTCATTCATTCATATGACGAAGAAGTGTTAACTGATGCTTGTTGGGCTTTCTCTTACCTTTCTGATGGAACAAGTGATAAAATTCAATCTGTTATTGAGTCTGGAGCTTGCCCTAGAATCATCGAGCTGCTGCTGTATGTACTAACTATTTTTCATTTTTATCACTCTTTTCTCTCTATCTATCTACTTAATTGTTTTTACAGTCATCCTTCTCCTTCTGTCTTGATTCCGGCCTTACGAACAGTTGGGAATATTGTCACTGGAAATGATTTACAGACACAGGTAAAAATCGGACAAATTGGTCTTTAGCCGATTTTATATTTTTTTTTTCTTGTTTTTTTTTCAGTATATCATCGATAATAAAGCTCTCCCCTACCTTCGCAACCTGTTGACTCAAAATCACAAGAGAAGCATTAAAAAGGAAGCTTGCTGGACGATCTCAAACATTACAGCCGGAAACACAGAGCAAATACAGGTTCTGAAATTACAAATTTTAATTTATTCTATTTATAGATTTGATTTGAGTTTAATTATCTTTATACAGGCTGTGATCAATGCAGAAATTATTGCCCCTCTCATCGACCTGCTCCAGTCTGCTGAATTTGAGATCAAGAAGGAGGCTGCTTGGGGTGTCTCCAATGCCACATCAGGCGGTACCCACGAGCAGATTAAGTATGAGTGATGAGTTTTATGTTGTCTTTGATTATTCGCATAGCTTACGTGGCCTCCACCGTTTTACTTGTTGCATTGGCCTTGCCTATCCTTTTTCTTTTTGATCTCAACCATGTTGACTGTTTTGAGTCGATGTTGACCATCCTCTACATATACGTTCACTACACCATTGAATATTTCGTTTGATGTTGACCTTATGATTTATTTTCTTCGCATTGCAGACTATTTGCATTGAAATTGACAGTTCTTCACATTCCCTTCCTCAAGTGGATTTTTCTTTGCCGTTAATCACCCTTGTTTTTTACATTCCCATCACCTATTACTATGTGTTAACAATGATCGATCATTATTTTCATTGCTTAGACCATTTATTATTTGCATTGACACTTCACATCATGAGTATTTATATTAACCACTTAGTTGACTATTCATATGGACCTTGACCGCCCTCGTTATTTGCATTCGCCATCCTTTTGACATCTTCCACTTCTTGCATTCATCTTGCCCGTCATTATTTATGTTCATTACACGACCATATTAGCTATTTCAAATATCCTTGACCATAGTAACATATTTTCACTGCACCATTGTCTATGTTTCATTACTTTCACCATCATCATTTCTGTTGTATAAGCAGTTGACTAAATTGCGGTGACCTTTACAATTATCAATATTTTTTATCACTAAACTGTTGATTATCTGCATTGCCCTCGTGTATCTTATCTGTTATATGGTCAATACTCTGATGACTATTTGGCATCTCATCATGTAAATCACTGACTTGCGTTGACTTCAATTAATTATGTTCTGGGCTGTCGTTAATTGATTTAGTTTACCAGCGTTTTGTATTTCCTCAACAACACCCTACCATTTTCCATGGCGTTGACTAGTTATTTACGTTCTCTGCCAGTGGACTATATGTGTAGACTGACCTTGACGAATGAAGTCGCTAACTTTATCTGACACCGTTGACCTGCAGATTTCTAGTAAACCAGGGTTGCATCAAGCCGCTGTGCGACCTCCTGATCTGTCCGGATCCGCGAATCGTGACCGTCTGTTTGGAGGGCCTGGAGAACATTCTCAGAGTAGGCGAGGCGGAGAAGAATCTGGGAAAGACGGACTCAGTCAACGTCTTTGCCCAAGCCGTGGAAGACGCCGAGGGGCTGGATAAGATCGAGAATCTACAGAACCACGACAACAGCGAGATCTACGAGAGAGCAGTGAAAATACTCGAAACCTTTTGGCCGGAAGACGCAGAGGAAGGCGTCGCCAACAATGACAGCGCGCCCGCCGAGCCGGGTTTTCGCTTCGACTCGATCCTCCCTTCCGGCGTATTCAAATTTGGTTAAACGTAAGTCCAACTTGGTCAACGGTCAAATATACCCTTTCTGATTCTGTACCTCGGCGTTGACTTCAGGCGTAGTCAAACTGGGGGCAATACCCGAATTGTTTTGAATTGACACTAGCGCCAAGTTTAAAATTCAAAGATATAGGGTGATTCTGGAGACATTTTAATTGAATATGGGTATTTCAGTCATTTAACGGCTAGGGTTTTCTTGATTCCCTTATACTTACTGACGGTGTCGATTCACCTCTGGGTAGTCGTTGTCTGCTTCTTTTTTATCTCCCGCCCACCGGATCTCGGCTCCCAGCGTTTTCCCTCCAATCTTTTTTCCCCGCGCGAGATCTATCCTTCTCTTCTTGTCCGCACTCCACAGTACTCACCAATCACTATCTCCCGCTTCAGAGTTTATTACGGCAGCGCCGACACTGGCAGTAGCGATCACTCCAGCGATTGGATGCGAGGCGAGGTGGAAAATGGACCTCAGCGACGATAAGGTACTTGAACGCCGTTCCGCTCGGGATGCCGAATCAGTTATCCCCGATCGATTCGGAATTTTACTGATCTATGCGATTGTTGATGCTGCAGAGCTACGGATCTGTGGATTCGGAGAGGAAGGAGGCGGGAGAGGCGTCGGACGAAGGGAACCTCTTCGGCGAGCTCAAATGCTGCACGATCTGCCGCACTACGCGTACGCCTCTGTGGAGAGGCGGTCCTTCTGGCCCTAAGGTACGAGAAACCTCAATCGTCCAGATCCCATACCTCTCGCATTTCTTGATTTTTCCTCCTTGATCCGATCTGTCATATCCGTCCGTTCGATCTTCATCTCGATTTTAGAAATGAGTTGATCCTTCGGATCTGTTACATCGTAACCACTACTCTAAATCCTAATAGATCTGTTTTTTGTCATTCTTGCAGTCCCTATGCAATGCGTGTGGAATCAGGTACGGGAAGAAGAGGAGAGAGCTGAAGGGGCCTGACGGAGTGGTGAAGGAGAAGAGAGAGAAGAGGCGCAAGGCCATTTCCAAGGCCGGTATTATACGTCTTCTCGGTCTCGGTAAAATGGGATTTTTACCCAGATGGCCATGGCGGCGCCTTGGCGAAGAAGAAGAGGCCGCCGTCCTTCTCATGGCTCTCTCCTCCGGTTTCCTATAACCCCAGTCATACCCCCAGTTTATAGAATTCATTTGTCACCATTTCTGCATCCAGATCAAGCGCATGAATCAACCGCGTTCCTTGCCAGATCTCCCGATCTTAGAAAATCCTTGGGCTCGTCTTCAGTTTAAAGCGATGCCCTCCTGCTTCGACCACTGTTCTTCCATTCATTCTCTCTGACTTGGAGCTTATTCCCTCCGTCGATCTGTTAAAGTTTTCTGCGCACCCGAGCTTATTTATTATTACTATATCTTTGCCCGAATTGTTATCCTTCCATTTCTAGCTCGGCCCATACATTGCTCAGCCAGTCTCTCTCTCTCTCTCTCTCTCTCTCTCTCTCTCTCTCAAGCTTATTGTTCTCGTCTGCACATTCGTCGGTTTGTCCGATCACCCTTTTGCCACCAAATGCGCCGCCGCACTCCGAGGGGGACCAAATTTTGGCCGGCTCAGACGGGATGAGCCGCGGAGAGGGAGAGGGAGGGGGGACAGAGAAGATACTGCTCGTTGTCTGGCTGTCAGCGCATGATACGAATCTGTGCAAGAAGAGAAGAAAGTACACGAAACAACGAATAAAGGGTGTAGAGATACAGAATTTTAGAGAGAGAATGAGGCGAGTTGACGGATCATTAACATATTACTTAAATTTACAGGCCTTGTTCTTCCTTTATTCACCTCTAAGAGAGAGCATTACAAGAATGGCGACCAAGAATCTACGCCTTCCTCTCTCGAGATCTAGAAGAAGAGGCAAAAGAGAGCGAAGAGGAGAGAGAGAGAAGGGATGAGAGTGGGCAGCCTGGCGGCGCTGGAAGGCGGCGGACTGTGGTAATAAAAAGGAAAGTAGGGGAGAATTGGGTTTGGCGGCGGCGGTGTAGGGTAGTTACTGAATGGTGGCGGATAAATCCAACCTGGAATTCCGCCGCCGTTCGGCGGTGGCGGCGGGTAGGCATAGACGTAGCTGATCGGCGGCGACGGTGGGAACGGTGGCGACTGTGGCAACGACGGCGGCGGCGGACAGTTGCCCGAAGATGATGGTGGAGGCGGCGGCGGAGAGAATAGCCGATGACATGGATTGTCGCATGAAACGCACATTGTGCACGTGACGCCGTCTCTCGTCACCACTTGCGCCGCCATAGCTTCCAGTGCCGGCGCTACGAACAACATAAAAAAGCAGAGCATTCCTGCGCGGCCCATTGCTTCTGGAGGGAGACGAAGATGAAGAAGAAGATTGTATGGAGCGAGAGAGAGAGAGAGAGAGAGAGAGGGAGAGATTATGTGTGAGAGAAGGGCGGAATTATAGAGGGAGGAAGAGATGAGTGGGGTCATGGTTTGGTAAGATGGGTGAGAGAAGACGCGGTGCCGTCACCGCGGATGGCTACTCAATCTGTGCTGGGCACATGCGGAGGAAGAAGGGGAAGGCGGCGCCGTCCTCTTTGTTCGCAGCCGACAAGAGAGTTGACTCCATTGGGGACGAGTTACTTCTCCCCCATCCGGCCAGGTGTCTTTCTAAAGCCTGACTCATTCTTACCCTACGTTACAGAGACAAAGAGACAAATACGAGCACAAGCAGGGAGATTGCGTAGGCTTCCCTCTCTCTCTCTCTCTAACCTAAAACGTGGAATTTATGGTAAGGTGAGGAAGGACAGCGTGGAGAGCTGTTTTCCTACGAGTCTAGTTGCGTCTCCTTCCATTTACCCGAGACACGCAGTTCACACTTTACAAGGCGTTGAAAATCTGTCGAGTTTGGTGGACTGGAAGGAAGAAGACGATCCAGGAAGCGAATCCGACACGTGGAATGTCTATCTCATGTAATCATCAGCCACCATCCTTTTCGTTTCCGCGATTATTCATCCACGATCAATCGTCATCGAATTAATTTTCGTCGACCTGGACCCCCTCGACGAAAACATCTGGACAGACAGGTCAACGGATCAGTTGACTCGCGCTTCAGAGGTCGACCTCGGCGGGGCGAATAGTCTAAATTCTATCGCGTCGTTATCAACAAAATTCGCTCATTAAATTACAAGCGAAGTATTGTCAATAAAATGCACGTCATGATCACGGAGTAAAATCTTCCGCTGCTTTCAGAGTGACAGGTATCGTCCAATCCACCGACACTCTTGCCCGGGCCGGCGGAATGCCACTCTCTCTACATCTTCTGGATAGACAGCGCGCGAACGTGAGTGCGGAGCAGCTGTCTGGTGCCGACGTGGACTCTTCTGGCCACGTGGCCAGCCAAATCTCTCGCTCTTTCCGGTGACCACACCCCATGCAGTTGAAAAATTGAAAATAGAAACAATATATTTCATGGCTTTTTGAAATCCGGATCACAACCGCAGTTGGCTCCATTCATCTAGACGCGATGAATCGAAGAAAACAAAATGGCGTCAGGGGAAGCGGAAGACCATCGAGTCGTCCTTGGATCCGGCGGGTGGGCTGCTGTAGACCCAGAGCAAGGAGACGATGGTGGCGAGCAACCCCGACCAGACGAACACTATTGTGGGCACTCTCCCTCTTCTCCCCATCAGCCCCTTGGCGAACGGGTACAAGTGGCAGAGCACCCAGAAGCTGAAGAACACTCCCCCCATCAGCTTACTCCACTGCGGCACCGGACTGTACATCGCCCTCGCCACTCCCACCGCCACCGCGATCACGTTCACCATCATTATCGTTATCGGCGGCACCATCAGCAAGCTCCACTTCACTTCGTACAACTCTGCCATGGAATCCTCGTCTTCTTCCGCCGCCGCCGGCTTCGACGTAAGATTGAATGAGATTTCCACCCCCGCTATCACCTTCAAAAGTCCCTGCAGCACCGCCGCCGGATGCGCGCTCGTCCCTCCGATCACCCAGAACTGCTCATTCCTCCACCAGTCGTGGAGCGTGATTCCGGACCACTTGATCTCCAGCACTGCCAGCAAGCACAAGGTCACGGTGATGGCGAGCAGGAAGCAGAGGAACGTGGCGCTAAGCGATTGGACGATGAATTTCCCCGAGAAGAGGGACACCGCCGGCACGAGGCAGTAAGCCAGGAGGAACACCGACGTGAACGGGTACATTCCCACGTTGAAGTAGGCCACTCTCTGCAAGAACTTCATCCTGCTGGTGGCGAAGAGCGCGTTGTTCCTAGAGAAGAAGATTTCAACCGACCCAGTCGCCCAGCGCAGCACTTGATGCAGCCTGTCGGTGAGATTTATGGGCGCCGTTCCTCTGAAGGCGTCTCTTTTAGTCACACAATAGACTGATTTCCATCCTCTGTTGTGCATTCTGTAGCCGGTGACCACGTCCTCTGTGACCGAACCGTAAATCCAGCCTACCCGCCGCCCCCACTCCGTCTTTTCCTCGAAGAAGCACGACACCGCGGCGATGGCCTCCGCCACCGTGGCGGCGTCCAGCGGCTGACGAGGCGACGTCAGCGAGCCAGCGGCTCGCACGTGCGAGCCGCTTCCCCCTCCGGTTCCTTGCAGCAATCTTCCTTGGAACTCCGCAGCGGGGATCGACTCTGCTAGCGTCTTCGAGCTGCCGAATCTCTTCGGGAGGAGAGGTAAATTGTCCACGTCGGCTGCAGGGTCGTCCACGTCAGCAGGGTCTAGCTGCTTCTTCTTCTTGTGTCTGCCGAAGAGGCCGGAGTGCTCGGTGACGTGGGGCGGCGAGAAGCCGTAGATGGCGATCCGACGGAAGATGCAGCCCGTGCCCACGTACATGGGTCCTTGAAGCCCATCTAGGGCTCTCATGCTGACGTCAAAGAAGACGGAGTTATGGTTGGCGTAACGGTCTCCCGGGTCAACGCCGTCGAATCTCTGGGGAAACTGGACGAAGCAGATTCTGTCTCCACCGCGGTCAAGCATGAAGCAGATGCCTTCTCTCAGCGCCGCCGAGCTGTAGATATAGTGGTCGCAGTCTAGGTTGAGCACGAAGGGACCGTTGGACATGATCGCCGAAGCTCGAACAAGGGCGTTCATGGCGCCGGCTTTCTTGTTGTGGTCGTACCCCGGTCGCTTCTCTCTCGACACATATACCAGCATCGGGAGCCTCGAATCAAAACCTGCGAGTTGAATTATTGGGTTTTCCGGGTCTTCTTCTTCAGCGAGCACCGGGTCGGGGCCCGGCGGCGGGAGTATGACTTGGATGATGCCCGTGTGGTCCCCCCTGGAGTGGTCCGGTTCCGGGGTTGACCAGGTCCCCGGCCAGTGCTCCCCGTCGACCATCCACGTGGCTCTGGGCACCTTCTCGGAGGAAAAGTCAACGGAATCAGCTTTCCTCATCTTTCTGGCTAACAGCTCCTCCCTCGCGTTGAAGGCCTCGGATCTCCTCCTTATAGCGTCGGGTAAGGAGTTGACCCTCACTTTGAACTCGTCGTACTCTCTCTTCACCCTCCTCCTCTCTCTGACAAAATCAACCCTGACTTTCTTCTTGAGGAAGTCCCTCTTCTGTCCAAAGTATGCCTCGGGATTCCTGGGCTCGATTCCATGCTTCCTGCAGAAGGGGACCCAGATCTTCGCAAAGCTTGCGGTCTCCGCCATGGCCTCAAATGTCAATAGCGAGCCGCCGTCGTCCGATAGATAGCATGCGAGCTTCTCTACTGGATAGTCAACGGCCAGGATTGACAATATAGTGTTCGCCGTGACCAAAGGCGGCTCCTTTTCCGGGTCAGCAGTGGAGACGAAGATATCTATTCCGGGTAAGTCGGATCTTCCTTTCGGATTTCTGATGCTGGGAGACTCGAATCTCTCTTTGAGGATGGAAAGGTCCGTGACTCTGTTGACCGGGCAGATCTTCGGAAGCTGGTCTAGAAGCCAGGAGAAGGCAAACCAGAGCTCACAAACTACGGAAGTACCCCAAAGCCACATAGCCTCCCTGTTCGGGTGCCTGATCCTCCACGCCAGGAAGAACCCTAGCGCGACAAGTCTAATCAACATCAGCAGCCTGCAGGAAACATAGCAACTTCAGTACCTTATCAGGGTTTAAATAGACGCGTTTGCTTACCTGTAGGGGCTGATGATGGCTGCGGAAACCGGGATCTTCCTGGTCAGCGGGCGGCGAGTATTCTCCGAGAAATCGGGAGGATCGTCGGGAAAACCTGTCTTAGGCCAAACGGCATTTCCGTAGCCGTACGTTCCTTTGGACTCCGAGATCCAGCGACTGTAGTCGAAGTCGAAGTTTGTTGACCTCATCAGACGGCAATCCGCCATGGAAGCCAAAGGGAGAACGTGATCATGATAACGACGATCATCTTTCTGCGGGTCCTCTTCCTCCTCGCTGCTATTGTCCTTGTAGGGTTCCTTGCAGCCCGGGCAGCGACCGGCGGCTCCGCCGCATTCCCTATAGCAGTCTTTGCAAATGGGGAAACCGCACTCGCAAGGGAGAATCTCCGAGATCGAGTCATCGCAGCCGTTCATTTTACACATTGGGTTTTTCTCGTCCGTCGATTTCGTGCTCCCTCGGTCCATGACGTGGCCGCGGGTGACGGAGTTGAAGCCGCCGGTGAAGACAGTGCCGGAGACGAAGCTCCTCCCCGGTAAAGAGGGAGAGGTCGAGAGAGGATGGTCAGGAGTGTGGGGGATGTGGACGGTGTACTTAGTCGGAGTTTCTTCTGCCTCTTCCAGTGTTTTGACGGCGGCGCCGGAAGTTCTCCTGGCGGCGCTCCCGGCGGAGCTCCGCCGAGATCTCCCGACGGAAGTGGGACTCGTCAGGTTTACCCCTTGAAAGCCGTCCGTGGAAACCCTTATCTTCACCGGCGAACTTGGATGTAGAACCATGGCGGCGCTGCTGATTGAGTAGACGAAGAGAAGAAAGATGGTCGACTGAGATTCACTGGGAGACACGGAGAGAGGAAACAAATAAAAGTATATGGATTTGAAACGGTACAACGGTCGGGTGCAGACGGTCGCCGCAACGGTCTGAAAATTCGAAAAAAAGGTACCACCCAGTCACGGCGTTTCGTCGCCGTGTCTCGCGGGCCCACTCAAGTTGAGCGACTCAGCCCCTCGCTCAAAATACTTCATAATGGATGGCGGATAAGGTAATGCCATGCCATCCCATGCCATGCCATGCCATGCTCTAGGTCCAATATGCGATGGTTGAGATTTTTGGACTGTGAAGTTAATGCAAGGGACATAAAATTGAGTCATTGACTGAACCAAAATGAGGATAAATATCTGAGAATTATGGAGACATCCTTCGTCAAAGCATTTCTATCTATAAAAAAATGTTAGGATTTCCATCATTATCACGAGATTTTGATGAATAATTCACAGAAGTATGCTTCATGTTATCATGATTTCCTGGGAATATTTACCTATCATTTCACCAAGATGCTCGTTCTATATAAATTTATGGTGAAAGTAATTGTGTTTGACATTTTTCAAATTGTATTTGAAGTGTTCAAGTGAAGAGAATAAAGAAGAATAATGAGAACAATATGAAAGACTCCATTTAACCCTACAAGGTAAATCAAGTGCTTTGAAATGCATTATCTCTTTATTTTCATCATGTTTTCTTATTGTCCAAATGAGAATAAAGAAGAATGGCAGATAATTGTTAGAACATTTGATCGTTAGTTATGAGATTTTTGGCACTAAAGGATCTTAAATTTTTTTATGAAACAAATTTGATTTTTTGGAACTTTCTAGGGCATTATTCTACGCAAAAAATAGGCTGGTTATTGATGTGGCAATTCTACCACGTGACAACGTGTCAAAGAGATAGCTTTGCTCACATGGGCCTAGGGGCCACATGAAGCACTACGTGATGCTTGCATGGCGGAGAGATGTCACCATGTATTCGCCTTATTGTGCTACGAGGCATATGAGCCCATGTTTACTTTTGTTTCCAACTTTGACAAATCTCTTCTCTTATATTCTTTCATTTTTTGCAGATTTATCCATTTGGCACTTGGGAGACATGGCAACTTCTAGCGTGTTAGATGAAGATTGGGAATCAAGGTTTCTCCGTAAAGTTTGTAGCCTTGGGTCCACCATGGTGATGACACGTAATCGTGCGGTCATTGAAAACACATGGAAACGTGTCAAAATATTGTCCAAACTCACTAATTTAATATTATAATCAAGAATTAAAGACTATAATGGTGAATAAGGGTCGAATCCACGGAGAATTAAGGTACTTTCGAAGTATTTCTTCAAATTTGATCAAATCGAACGAGGAATTAAGGTGAAAAATAAGAGATTTTAGTATCTTTGGAAAGAAAACTTTAACAAAAATCACTCGATTTAGATCAAGATTCACAAAGAAATAAATGAGAAAAATTTAGATAAAAATTTGATTGCGAAAAGAAAGAAAACTGAGAAATTATCTAAACTTCAACTGATCTACATTTCAAAATTAAAATTTGATGTCATAAGAAGAGCGAATAGGAAGAGGAGGAAAACACATAAGTTAACCCAAAATTGCGCTCAAATAATCCAATTGATCGTCGGATCAAAGGCTCTTCATTCCGCGATTTCAAAAATAAATTTTGGCATTTCTCCCTATTCTCTCAACGAAATCTCACTTTCATAAACTCCTTAGATGTGGAAATATATTTATAAGAGAAAGAAAGCAAGAGATAAAAGGATTGAGATTTCTAAATAATTTGATTACTTGAAACGCCCAATAATGGTTTACATCGTCGAAGAACATGTGTATATAAAGCAAAATTGGGAGTAGCCTTTGGATTTCGCATTTCATCTTCAATCAACGGCTCTAAAGAAATTTTTGTATACAAATTTTTACATTTAAGTCGTATCAGTTCGATCAAAGATGGAGCCTTCCGATTTGCTCACATCGCACACTGAGAAGAAACCTCACATAACGCCTGTCGTTTGATCTTCATCGGATGCTCTAGATGTGTACATGTGTCTGACGAAAAAAATTAGTGTGGTCATTGAATACACACCAATTCTTGTCAAAACTAATACCAAACTCACCAATTTAATGAAATTAATACGAATTAAGAAGTATAATGGTGAATAAGGGTCGAATCTATGGAGAAATAAGATAATTTTGAGATATCTTTTAGAATTTAATCGAATCGGATGATGAAATGTGGTAAGAAATTAGGAAAATTAATATTTTTGGAAAGAAGACAGAAAGACAAATCCATGGAATCAAAAATCACGAAATTTGGATCAAGATTCGCAGAGAAATCGTCGAGTGAACGAGATAGAAATTTCCAAAGTTTAAAATCGTGAAAAACTGAAATTGAAATAGACTAAAATTATGATTCATTATTGAAATCTAAGGTTATATAAAGGAAGATTAGGATGAAACTTGATCTCTAGCCCAAGATTGTGCTCGAATGATCTAATTACTCGCCGGATCAAAGGCTTTTCATTCCTGAATTCGAAAAACAATCGTTGATGTTCAAGAGTCAATTTCTTCCTATTCTCTCAACAAAATCTCACTTTCAAGCACTCTGTGGATGCGGAAATTGATCTAGAAGTGATTAGAAGCAAGAGATTCAAGGGATTTGATGTCTAAATAGTTTGATTACTCGAATTACCCAAGACTGTTTTACATCGTCGAAGAACATCTCAATTTATAGGGTAAATTGGGCATAACCGTTGGATCGAGATTTAATTCTTTGATCAATGGCTTTGATGAAACGCCAGGCTTTGATTCATTATGATTAAGTCACGCTCGTTGGATACTGGATGGACAGTCGAGATTTCACCACGTCACGTGCGTTATAAGCAACGCGTGAAATGCTTGCCGTTTGATCTTGATCAGACGCTTCAAATGTGTTCCAGTCGATTTTAATCTCAGCCATTATAATTCATTAGATAGACAGATGAGATTAAATTATTTTAAAAAAAATTCTCCAATGAATGAGATCGTGTCGCGTACCCCCCGACTTAAGTAAAGATTGACGGTTAATGTTAATCGCGCGAATCGGATGCTCCTCTTAACGTCACATCACCTGCGTAATTAAAAAACAAAAACATAGTCCCACATGGCAGAAATTATAAAAATCAGCACGTATAAAAGGTAAGTGAGTCATAGAGAGATAGCGTTATCCTAACAAGAAAGCTTTATCTCTCTCTTCACACGCGCGCACACTTGCGCGCACAAACGCGTAAACACGCACACACACACGCGTAAACACCCATACACTGCAACGTGGTGTGTCTATACGTCGCCACGTGGCAATGCACTTTTTTGCCCGTGCCACATCACTTGTCATGTTAGCACGCGATATATATTTATAATTTTAATGAATTTATTTCAAATAAATCGATTTTAAATTTAAAAAAATTAAAAAAATCTAGAAAATTCCCTAAAAATTAGAAAATTCATATCTTTTTAAATATTACTCCAAATTAATCCAAGTTTATTTCATTGGATCAGAAATTAAATTATCTATCATTTTAAGAAGTCAAATTTAATAAATAACAAGAAATAAATTTCTATTTCAAAAATACACTCACTCCTTTTAGATTTTAAAACTTAGAAAATATATATGTGTATAAAAATGATTTCACTTATTATTTAGCATTAAAAACTAATTATAATCTCAAGTAAAGATGGGGATAATTTTCATCTTTAAAATATTATGCTTCATTTGTCATAATTAACCCTAAATTAATGTATTTTGAGATTATAATGACTTTTTCATAAAATGATAGATAAACACCCAAAAATATAATAACATGGATTAGAATGGAATATTTTTATGCCTCAACTTGCATTAATTATAATATATTATCATGTTTAATTTGCATGTTATCAATGCCCACATGTCTACGAGAGTCCATCGGTTGCTTTTAATCTCAATGTTATAACTTTTCAGATATACGGCTGAGATTAAGTCATTTTAAAATGATTTAATGACAAACCGTTATACACCACGTACCCCCCTCTTTAAGAGAAAATCGATGATTGCAATTTATTCACATGATTGCATGCTCCAGAATGTGCCACGCCACCGGTGCATAAAAAAAACAAAAATAGTCGCACATGACAAAAATTAAGGCAAATCGATGGGTATATAAGTAGAGTGTATATAATGGGTTAGTGAAAATCCATTAATGGATGCTTAACCTTTTAGTAAACTCGCGCATAAGCGCACACGTGTGCGCCACATGGCGTGTATATACATCACCATGTGGTAACGCGTTATTGCCCCCTCCCACACATTAGTTGACACATCAGCGTGCAATATAAATCCATTTTTTAAATATTTTTAAATAAAATAAATCTAGAAAAAATTAGAAGAAAATCTAGAAAATTCTCTAAAAAATAGGAAATTCTTAACTCTCAATTTTATAAGTCCAAATTAATCCAAATTTATCTTGTTTGATCAGAAATTAAATAATCTATTATTTTAAAAATTCAAATTTATAAATAACAAGAAAATACTTCTTTTTTTCAAAAATACACTCATTTCTTTTAGAAAATAAAGTTAGAAAAATAAGTGTGTATATAAAAGTATTTTCTCTCATAATTAATCATTAAAACCCAATTATTATCTTAAATATAAAGTAAATATAATCTAATATTAAATATATATTTAATTATTAATGATTATCCCTAAAATAGTGCATTTTGATATTATAACTTAAATTTTCATATAATGATAGGTATACACTCAAAACATGATAACAAGCATAAGAATGAAATGTTTTATACCTTAATTTGCATTGGTAATCCTATGATTACATGTATAGATTGCATCTTATCACATGACACAAATGGATTTGAAGCATATGGTGTGCTCTGAGTTGGTCCATTGTTTTAAATTACCTATGAGAAAGCAAGTCATGAGATGAATATCGAATGGTCAAGCTTAATGGTGCTACCCCTATTCTCTCTCCTCATTAGATTATGACACGTGGCATGTGGTCTATAGCACACACACAGAGAGTATCTATAAGATGAATATAGAAACTCTATACCTTGATGAAGCTCAATTAGATAGTCGAAGATGCTTGAACCCATCACATTTTGATCCAAAGTTCATTTTTTTGAAATCACATGAGGAAGTGAGACATAAGATGAAGATCCAATGGTCAAGGATTAATGGTGCTACCCCAATTAATTAACCTACCATGTATAAAACAAACCAAAAGCTATATAGGATGACAAGAACAAACCAACATTAAATTTTAAATCGTTTCTCTAATTGACGGAATCTCAAATCAAAAGCTCTCGGCAAGGTCTAGCACTCAAGATTTAGATCTAAATTCCCTAATTGGGTGGTAAATTTACTTGGGGATGACCTAATTTCTTTTGAATATTGATATTTTTTGTTTCTTTTATGAATTTGTTGATTATACACTCAAATCATCAAGTCATTCATGTTGGATTATGAGGTCGATAAACTTTCCAAAATTTGGATTAAAACATTGAATGCAGCTGAATAGATTGAATCGGATGTTCAAAACATTGAGACACCAAGAATAGATGATCCTATCATCTAGTATATATGAGAAAACATACTTATAAGGTTTCATTGAGGGAGTTCTTAAAGCTATTCAAGTGTCTAGCCTCTAATGGTTTCCACACAATCTTTGGATGGTTGGATCTCCTCTTCAAAGCTCTTCATCAAGAGAATTCTCACAAGGCTTGCATGGGGGCACCTTGAGTTGTGGTCGTTCTCCCCCTATTTATAAACATTTGGTATGTAGATTTTTTATAAAAACCCTCATAATTATATCTATATCCACCAACGTCCATAGATCTTATGTGTATGACCCACTAGGTCTATATATATCACTAGTCAATAACTGTATAGACTAAATAACACCTTATTGCTCAAACTTACTTAATTATCTACATCAACAACTGGATTAATTAATCAGGGATCAATTTAACCTAATTGATAGGTTGAGTTGCCAGCTCGGTGGGTGCCAAGGTACACCACACACTCTAAGAGATATGGAGTATGTAAGAACTACTTTATGGAACATTTCCATCATCAATTACCATGTATGTATAATCCTTCATCCGCACGAGACTCATGAATGACTGAGGATATGGTTAATTGTCAAACCCTAATCGGACACTCGAGTTAGTAATGAAATGAGTAGGAAATCATCGGAAACTCCTTATCTGATATTTCCACTACCTTAGCCAAGGATTTCATCGCATCTCAATCCTTGAGTGAATCTTCTCAAATACCGAAGGTAGATGATCCCATATTGATCACATAATCATCTTCGTGGACTTCATATCGTATCCAATATATGATGTTTTAGATATCCCCTGGCTAGGGATTCATAAGTCATAATCAAAACACAATCATCCATCCATAAAGATGTCTTTGGTGTCTCAAGTCAAAGGACCACATATACAATCATGACATGAATTAACCTAATTGATAGTTAGGCATAATTACATTAAGGGATTCATATGAATCAATTCAGTGAACTCTTTCTCCAAAGAGCACCCGCTATCTATCCTTAGTATCTCTACACCAGTGGCTATAGGATCAGCCATACTCATTGTATGAGTCGGATTAGATATTGTTATTCTTTTCAGATGATTTGATGTCCTTTCGAATATCTCATGAATATCAATATTTATAACATATGTTTAAAGGCTAGTGATCACTGTATTATGAGCTCATCATAATTCACTTAGTCGTTGCATATGCTCATAGACTTCATTGAAAACAACACACAAGAATGACAATGAATTAATAGCATTTCAATGAAAATAAACAATAGAAGTATGATTGGCTTATATGCCACAAAATATCCATCAATTCGTGCACTATATATATTTTTTATATTATACAAGGTACTCAAATCCCTTGCTCTAGTCCCAAGAGAAGGCAACCCTCCAGTAGCAATTACTCATTGGCCGATTTAGTCAGATCAAAGTTCATACATGGGCTTTTAATCTAACCCGCTGACACTCTCGGTTAATGACCTCATCTTGTCATCATCCCTCAGTTTGTTGACACTCATTTCATCTCTCACTGACCGACTCCCATAGCTCCACGTGCCACTCCTCACTCTCCTTTGGGTTGGCATACCTCTCTACAAGTCCTCGAGCCTCGTCACTAGTCCATGCATGCTCTAAGAAGGTTGCTTGTCCCCAAACATAGTGATGGATATGATAGATATTATGTGGCCTATAAGCTAATCACACTTTCATGTATCTTGTTTATGTTCATTGAAATGAAATTTATTCATTGTCATTCTTGTGTGATGTTTGCAATGAAGTCCATGAGCATGTGCAATGACTAAATGAATTATGATGACATCATAATATAGTAATCACTAGTCTTTAAACATATGTTCTAAACATTCCTATTCGTGGGATATTCGAGAAGGACATCAAATTATCCGAAAAGAATAACATGATCTAATTTATCTCATATGATGAGTATGACTGATCCTATAGCCATCGGTGTGGAGACACTAAGGATAGATAGTGGGTGCTCTTTGGAGAAAGAGTTCACTAAATTGATCTGTATGAATCCCTGAATGGTATTATACCTAACTGTCAATCAAGTTGATTCATGTCATGGTTGTGTATGTGGTCCTTTGACTTGAGACACCAAAGATATCTTGTGGATGGATGATCGTGTTTTGATTATGACTTACGAATCCCTAGCCACGGGATATCTAAAACGTCATATATTGGATACGACATGAATTCCACAAAGATGATTGTGTGATCAAGATAGGATCATCCACCCTCGGTATTTGAAGAGATTGACTCAAGGAATGAGATGCGATGAAATCCTTGGCCAAGGTAGAAGAAATATCGGAGAAGGAGTTCTCGATGATTTTTACACGCATCAGTACTAACTTGAGTGACCGATTAGGGTTTGACAAATGACCATACCCTAATTCATTCATGAGTCTAATGTGGATGAAAGATTATACATACATGGTAATTGATGACGGGAAGGTTCCATTAGTGAGTTCTTACATACTCCATATCTCCTAGTGTACGTGGTGTAGCTTGGTACCCAACGGGCTCGCAACTCAACCTATCAATTGGGTTAAATCGATCCTTGATTAATTAATCTATGTGGATGTGGATAATTAATTAAGGTTGACCAATAAGGTGTTATTTTTTCTATAGAGTTATAAACTAGTGAGATATATGGACCTAGAGGGTCACACACATAAGGTCTACGGATGTTGGAGGATATAGACATAATTATGAGGGTTTTTATAAAAAATCATCATACCTAATGTCTATAAATAGGGGGAGAACAACCACAACTGAAGGTGCCCATGCAAGCCGTGTGGGAATTCTCTCCTTTCTTCATTTTTCTCTCTTGGTGAAGAGCATTGAAGAGGAGATCCAACCATCAGGAGACCGTGTGGATACCGCTAGAGGCTAAACACTTGAATGACTTCAAGAACTCCTTCAAGGAAACCCTGTAAGTATATTTTTCTCATTCATACTAGATGATAGGATCATCTGTTATTGGTGGCTTGGTGTTTTGAATATCCGATTCAATGTTTTCTACTGCATTCGATGTTTTGATCAAAATTTCAAAAGTTTATCTACATTAGAACTCAACACGCAGATGATCATGCAAGGAGAAGAAAAAATATGCATCGAATTGACTTTCTACTAAACTCTCTAGATTAGTCTTGGCTAGCTATGATTCACCAAAGAATATTCCCCTTACCCTCAAGAGGAAGTACAACTCTCCTAGAGTCCATCTAGTGTGTGTGAGTGTTCCTAACTATTCCTAATTCCCAGTGTAAAATCACATGATGTATAAATATAAAAGGAATATTAAAAAACTAAATCAATGAGAAAATGTAACTACCAATAGTCTAAACTTAAAGTACATAAACTATGTAAATAAGTTTTTTTAAAGTAATAAAACTCCTTGAAGAATTTTTTTGACTTATGCCTTTTACTTTGCCTTTAACTTTGACTTTGGCTTCTGCCTTTGACCTTGACTTTGATATGCAATGTATTTTGCCCTTGAATATATCAATTATGCAAATATAGAATCTATATATCGCCTAAGATGACCCAAAATGCATCTAGAATAATAATCCTAAATGTTTAGATGATAAATGAAAGAGCTACTAAGTGATTAAGACATACCTTAAAAGTAATCAATTTAACTCACCTTGATGTAGTGTAGATTGTATTAAAGTAATCACTAATTTTGAAAAGGCTTCTCAATCGCTTAATGACTCGTTAAACAAATATTAAATGGAATTTGAAATCAAACTAAAAATAGATTTGAAATAGTATAAAATAGATGTCACCAAGGCATAAGGATTTAGTAAGTTATCTACCTTACCAAGAGATAATGTATCTTGGGCACAAAGGGGCTCTAGTGATAACACAAATAGTTGAGAGAATATAGATGTCATATCAAGAACTTGGCTGCTGAAAAGTACTTGAACAAAAATTTGAGAAAAATAGAAGGTCAAAGGTGGCTAAGATAAACTTGAGTGATAAGTTTATCACAATATCTTTCTAATATGTGCAAGTCAGTCGTGGGTGGTTGGTAGAGAGACCACTTATCCACAGGATCC
Source organism: Lemna minuta (assembly GCA_024174645.1). Lineage (NCBI taxonomy): Eukaryota > Viridiplantae > Streptophyta > Magnoliopsida > Alismatales > Araceae > Lemna > Lemna minuta. The sequence goes on along the minus strand of CM044111.1, from coordinate 6,374,651 downwards.
TAGAGCTAACCAAAATGACTCTAAAGGGAATGATTACCTTGTTTTCAAGCAAACATGGACTCAAAAATTTTCATCATGTGATTGATGGTTGTCTTGTTTATAATGGGATCTGAGGTCGATAACTTTCCGAAATTTTCATCAAAACATCAAATGCAGCGGAAAACATTGAATCAGATATTCGAAATACCAAGCCACCAAGAACAGATGATCCTATCATCTAGTATGAATGAGAAAACATACTTACAGGGTTTCCGTGAAGGAATTCTTGAAGCTATTCAAGTGTCTAGCCTCTAGAGGTATTCCACATGGTCTCCGGATGGTTGGATCTCCTCTTCAAAGCTCTTCATCGACAGAGAAAGAGAAGAATGGAGAGAATTTCCACAAGGCTTGCATGGGCACCTTGAGTTTTGGTCGTTCTCCCCCTATTTATAGACATTTGGTATGAAGTTTTTTTCATAAAAACCCTCATAATTATGTCTATATCCACCAGCATCCATAAACCTTATGTGTGTGACCATCTAGGTACATATATCTCACTAGTTAATAACTCTATAGACCAAAAGACCATTTTTAGCTACCGCAAAAGCGATCACGAATTGGGGCAAGGGAGAAGTTATATTTCAGGTTGGAGATAGCACGATGAAGGTGAGCATCAACAAGTTGATGCGACATCCTTCACACGAGTCCAATGAGGTAGGTGCCGTCAATATTTACGAGGATCCGGAGATCTCGAGTTGTATCAAGGAGATGATGGCGGCTATTGAGGATAGGAGCTTTGAGGAGCCCGAGGATGATCCATTTCCCTCCGGCGAGACGGCACCCGAGCAAAAACCGCTACCTTCTACGCTGAAATATGCTTTTCTTGATCATAATTGTGCTAACCCCGTTATTATATCCTCGCAGCAAGATCAGGACCAAGAGGAGAGATTATTGGGGGTCTTGCGAGGACGAAAGGAAGCGATTGGACGGAATTTGTTGGACCTTAAGGGAATTGATCCCTCTTTGTGCACACATCGCATTTTCCTAGTGGAGGATTCTCGTCCCTCTAGAGAGGCACAAAGACGGCTAAACCCTAAGGTATGGGATGCTGTTAAGGATGAAATCCTTAAATGGCTTAATGCAGGTATCATATATCCCATCTCTAACAGTCCATGTGTCAGTCCGGTGCATGTTGTCCCCAAGAAGGCGGGGATCACCGTGACGACAAATGACAAGGGCAAAGAACTTCAGACGCGTCTTCCGACGAAGTGGAGAGTATGCATCGACTATTAGAAGCTTAATGCGGAGACGAAAAAGGACCACTTCCCCTTGCCATTTATTGACCAAATTCTTGACAAGCTTTTAGGTCAAGGATTTTATTGCTTCCTAGACAACTACTCCGGGTATAATCAGTTAACGATACATCCCGATGATCAGGAGAAGACGACGTTTACATGTCCATTTGGCACATATGCATTTCGGCACATGCCATTTGGATTATGTAACGCTCCTGCCACTTTTCAAAGGTGCATGATGGCCATCTTCTCCAATTTTATAGGAGAGAGCATGGAGGTCTTCATGGATGACTTTTCAATATTTGGGTCGTGTTTTAATGCGTGCTTAGAGCACTTAACGCAAATCCTCAACGTTTGTGTTAAGAAACGCCTAGTCCTTAGTTGGAAGAAGTCCCACTTCATGGTAAGAGAAGGTATAGTGCTTGGGCATTTAGTTTCAAGCAAAGTTTTGGAAGTGGACAAGGCCAAGGTCGAGGTAATCCAAGACCTTGCACTCCCTAAGTCGATAAGGGAACTTAGAAGTCTCCTAGGGCATGTCGGCTTTTATCGTCGTTTTATTCAGGATTTTGCTAAAGTTTCAAAACCATTGACTTTTCTTTTATGCAAGGAAAAAGATTTTATCATTGAGGAAGAAGGGAAGCACGCCTTTATGCAGCTGAAGCAATCATTAGTGGAAGCGCCTATTTTACAAAGTCCTAATTGGGACTTACCTATTGAGATTATGTGTGACGCTTCTAATTTTACAATGGACGCATTTTTGGGGCAAAGAATCGATAAAAAGCCGACCACCATATGTTACGCAAGCAAGACGCTAGTCAACGCTCAACTTAATTACACTACTATGGAGAAGGAGTTGTTAGCGGTCGTCTTTGCTTTGGAGAAGTTTAGGCCGTACATCTTGGGCAGCAAGATCATTGTATACACGGATCATGCCGCATTGAAATACTTGCTGTCCAAGAAAGAGGCTTAACCGCGACTGATTTGATGTGTTCTCCTTCTTCAAGCATTTGATTTGGAGATCTAGGATAAGAAGGGAAGTGAGAACTCAGTGGCTGATCATCTTTCTCGACTTCATACCACATCTTCAAGTGAGATTTGTGACACATTTCCCGATGAGCAGCTCCTCGCCGTTGCGACTAAGGTACCTTGGCTTACGCATATTATTAATTACTTAGTCACAAAATCTATCCCCGATCATTGGAACACGCATCAAAAGAAGAAATTTTCCTATGATATTCGATATTATTTTTGGGAAGAACCCCAATTGTTACATGTAGGGGCTGATCAGATTATTCGGCGATGTGTTCTGGAGGAGGAACAAGAGCATATTCTATCGATGTGTCACTCATCTTTATGTAGAGGATATTTTGCGTCGAGAAGGACTAGAGCGAAGGTGCTACAAAGTGGTTTCTATTGGCCAACTCTATTCAAGGATGCGATCAAGTATTGCAAGGAATGTCTAAAGTTCCAATCCGCATTGAACATCTCAAAGCGAGATGAAATGCCCTTGAAAACTATCCTTGAGGTAGAAATTTTTTATCTTTGGGGGATTGACTTTATGAGACCATTTACATCGTTGGAAGGAAAAGAGTACATTCTTGTAGTGGTGGACTATGTGTCCAAATAGGTTGAGGCGATACCGACAAGGACAAATGATCATCGAGTGGTTGATAAGTTTATAGTTAACAATATCTTTTCTCGATTCGGTTGTCCTAGAGCTATTATTAGTGATGGTGGATCTTATTTTACTAACTCTCATTTCAGGAGTTTACTTAAGAAATATGGAGTTCACCATTGTGTCATGACCCCGTATCACCCTCAAGCGAATGGCCAAGTAGAAGTCAGCAATAGAGAAGTCAAGAACATATTGAAGAAGATCATTCACACGGATGGAAGAGATTGGGCAGCGAAGCTACCCAATGCTCTATGGGCCTACCGCACTGCATTCAAGACACCCATCGGGATGTCTCCTTTTAGGCTCATTTATGACAAACCTTGACACCTCCCCATCAAGGTAGAGCATAGAGTATATTGGGCCATTAAAAAGTTCAATCTATCTCTTGATCAAGCTGGAAAAGAAAGACTTATACAACTTCAAGAGCTCCAAGAATTACGGAATGAGTCGTATCAAAATGCTGAGATTTATATGGCCAAAAATAATGCCTTTCATGACAAGCACATTAATAGGAAAAATTTTCATGTTCATGACAAGGTATGGCTTTATAATTTTTTTCTTAAACTCTTTCCAGGGAAATTGCGCTCAAGGTGGGATGGTCCATATGAGATCCTTGAAGTGTTTGACAATGGATCGATCTTGATTTTAGATCCCAAGACCAAAAATTCCTTCAAGGTAAATGGACATAGGTTGAAACCATATATTGGTGAAGAAGGGCCCCCACCTCCCCATAGTGAAGAGCTTCAATCCCTTGAGATCTCAGCCACTAATTAGTCGCTAGAGTGAGTTGCGTCTAGCTAAAGACGGAAAACTTAGCGCTTGTTGGGAGGCAACCCATCTTTATCTTTATTTTTACATTTATTTTCTACTTTTGTTCTTGTTTTTGCATTTATTTTTACTTTTATATTTGATGTTTGCTTTGATATTTGCTGCTGTTTCTCTACAAGTTTATTAGGTGCTAAGGAGAAGGGAACATCAAAAGAAGAAATTCAGCCCCAAAATAACTCCACAAATGAAGAGAAGATGCAACTGATGCGAATTCCCGCTAAGTTTTTCTTTTATCCCTTACGTCTCTTTTCCTTTTTTACTAGTGTTGCATGCCATGCATAATGATTGTCATCACTTTTCCATGAGCATGCTGATTTTTATTGAGGACAATAAAAGGAATGAGCATGGGGGGGGGGGGGAGGTTTCTAGAAAACTTAAAATTTTTGCATTACTTCATTTAGTATTCTATGCATGATCTGATTTTTAAACATGTGAACAACAACATGATCTTTCCAAAACCACATGAAATAGTAAAGCATAGAGTACATTAACACCTCCACTTGTTTAGGAAGTCGTGGGAAGAGCAACCTTAAGTGTTATGTTGAGGAGATGGTAGAGTCGATGGAATTATGGATCTAGGTATTCCTTTGGGGAACCATAAAATCCAATCTAAGGATTTACTCAAGCTCATAGTATGATTTTTTAAAACTTTCTATACTTCTCATCTACTCATTCTTCTTTCTAAATCTTGAGTTAATGACTCCTTGCATGCACATCCTCCCGCTTTCCATAGCAAGTCGTAGCTTGTATCATCCTTTATTGTCACTACTATTATTGACAAAGTGAAGCTCCCTGATCTATAGAGATACCAAATCCTCTTCGGGGGAATAAGCTGCATGTCTACTAAGGACGACACATGGGTAGGATGAGCACCATGAAGTGAGTAATGTTGTTTTCAATAAAGTTGCATAAAAAGCCTTGTAAATTTCAAATTCTGAATTATCCAATCTCTTTCTTCAAAAAGACTTGCAGCAAGTAGAATTAGGATGAATGAATGAAAAAGTAGAATTAGAAAGAAAAAGTAGAATTAGGATGAAAGAAAGAAAAAGACAAAAATAAAGTAGAATTAGAAAGGTAAGCTACCTCCCATGTGTTTTAGCCGACTATATTTTATAGCCATTATGTATGAAAAGGATGATGCTTGTTTCTACTTCTTGTGCCCTTATCATTCATGTCCATAGTGCAAGGAGGAAGCTACGATTGGTTTGGTATGATGAAGTTTTTAGTTATTTATATTTCTATTAGTATGTAGAGCAAGAGAATTCTTAGTTCTTGTGGTGGATTAAAGTGTTTGCAGGAGGAATGCCATGACCCTAAGTTTCTAGTACATTACCTTCTTCTTGGCATCATTTAAGATAGAACATTCATTTCAGTTTCTATTAATGCTTAACCCATGGTTTTCTAAATCTTGTTAGTCCTATTGCACATTCTTTATCTTTCCATTGCTAAGGGACTAACAATGATTTAAGTTGGGGGGTGTGATAACATGCATTTATAACTTAAATTCTTACCTTATTTCACTCATATTCATGCTTATTTTATGTAATTATGATGCATGTTATCTTAATTTTATGAATTTTCTCCATTGGAATGCCATTATACTAAAGTTCATATTTATGCATAAATTAGGGATAATTATGTGCTTTCATGATAATTAATCTCTTTGCAAGATTAAATTAATAGGAATTAAGTACTTTCCTTGACTTATTTTGACTTTAGTAAATGATTTAAAGGATTAATTCTAATAAGGAAATTATTGGATGATTAAAAGAAAGAGATTTTAATGAATGTCTTTATGTTATCCTATATTCTTCTTTTAAAATTATATTTTTAATGGCATGATATTAAAAAGAAAAGAAATTGAGATCCAATGGAGAAAATTTGAAATTAAAAGGAGTTGTATTTTAAGAGTTATGAATTTCTGAACATTTTAGATTTTTCTGGATTTTAATTTGAATTTTTATCGAATTTGTTCCTTAATTAAATCACAAAAATGGGCTATTTTTCCGCAGAACCTGCGGATGACGTGGCGCGCAGGACCAGCGCGGATGCGATGTGGCACTGAGGCCACATGGCAGGGCCGCACATGGCCCACGCGAGGCGCAAGTGCCGCGCAAGTAGCGCGGACACGTGGGGTGCAGCCACGTGGGTCCACGCGGACGCCTGTGAGGGGCACCACATGGCGAGTGGAGAGGTCGGCCTTTGAAGGGCCCACGGGTTAGTGGGCTCTGGTTAGAAGTTTGGGGCGGTAACACAAATGCATTACCACGCCCAAGCTTTTATACTCACGACTCCTTGTTTTTTTATTCCGTGTGGGACTATGTTCCCGCGGAATCTATCATATGCAGGACACGTGGTGAAATCGCGGGCGTCAGAGGCGATCGCGGGGCGTCGATCGCGTGGACCCGAGTCCACGCGATCTTCATCAGAGCACGTGCGTCAAAGAAGGTTTAAGTGAGCTAGATGAATGGCTTACCTTACGACACATGGCGTCACGAAGAGCCTCCGATCTTCATCAGATCAAATGCATTAAACGAAGCGGTTGATCGCGATCAGAGGGCCAAGATTGAACCCGATTGAAGATCATCAGGGGAGGACACGTGGATACGTCTTGATGCATATCGACGTGGCGATCTTCATCGAACGACGGAATCAACATCAAAGGAGAAGTGGTCCACGATTGAGGTCCGTGATCGCCACGTGATCGTGGCCCGATCACCTCGCGATCGTGGTCCGATCGATGCGCAATCATGGCCACGATTGCCTTGGATTGATGGCCCACGATCAACGTGCGATCGTGGCCATCAGATCCACCTCTCATCGGATCAAACGATCCGAGAATTTTGGGCGAAATCCCCTTTAAAAACCGATGAACTCTCTCCTTTGTAACTCAACTCTTGATTGAATCGTGAAGGAATTAAGTGATTTGAAAGAAAGATCTTTTTAATATCATTCCATTAAAAATATAATTTTAAAAGAAGAATATAGGATAACATAAAGACATTCATTAAAATCTCTTTCTTTTAATCATCCAATAATTTCCTTATTAGAATTAATCCTTTAAATCATTTACTAAAGTCAAAATAAGTCAGGGAAAGTACTTAATTCCTATTACTTTAATCTTGCAAAGAGATTCATCATCATGAAAGCACATAATTATCCCTAATTTATGCATAAATATGAACTTTTGTAGAATGGCATTCCAATGGAGAAAATTCATAAAATTAAGATAACATGCATCATAATTACATAAAATAAGCATGAATATGAGTGAAATAAGGTAAGAATTTAAGTTATAAATGCATGTTATCAATAACTCTACTAAGAAAGGTTGCAACTCCCCTACATGATGACGGTCGAATACAACTTTAGGGAGGATGTTAATACTAGCTCTGGTATCTAGTAGAGATCTAGTAAAGGACATTCCTCCTATTTCACTCATTATCATGGGTGCTCCCGGATCTCTCTTTTTAATCGGTAAGGCATTCATCATGATGGAATTCACCGTCTCACTAAGTTGGATCCTTCTAGGGTTTCTATGGGGTGTGCATACCTTTGAGAAGTTTGACATAAGATGGGATATGCTTGATGGTATCTATTAAGGAAATGGTTATGGTTACCTTTTTAAAGGCGTCTAGTAGATGATCATCGGTTTTGTTAATATTGGCTTTAGGGCAATTAAGTGCTTGAGGATAAGGCACATGGGGCTTGTATGTGTCAGGGTTAGGTTCAGCCTTAGCCTATTCTTCCTCCTCCTCCAAATCGTTGTCATACTCGACGATAATTGGTGTCTCTAATTCGATCAGGCCTTGGTGGATAAGATGATCCTTATATGGATCCGGTAGGTCTTTTCCACTCCGAAGGCTCGATATCACTAATGTCATTTCCACAACTTCCTCGTCGACGTGTATATGGTTGATATTATGCGTCTGACTCGACGAGGCTCCTTGATTCCTCGGGTTAGCTGTGGCCTGCGAGGGTAATTGGTCAGAAAATGTTACTTGCTTACCCTTTTTGTCGGTCATCGGTTGGACGTTCATCTTGAAGAAGTCATATATTTCGTCCACGGGCGAGTTCATCCGCGTCATTTGCTCCATTATTTGTGAGATTGCGATGAGGATCGGATCGGATGCCGGTGCAGTCTGGCGTGGGGCTTACGTGTAGGCTTGCGGTTGAGTCGGTGGGACCAACGAAGATTGTCTTTGATTCACGTAGGGTTGTTTTTGTTGCAGACCATTGTATTGTGGAGGATAGGGTTGATCGTTGTTCCTCCTAAATCCTGCATTCTGCGAAGGATTATTAAAAACAGGGGTATTATAATAGTTAGGGTATGTACCCGAATAATTAGGTCGTCCCTGTTGAGTCGGTCGTCCCGATGGACCTTGTCTAAACATGCTTTGCCCTTGGATCGCCATTACGGGGCTATCTAATTCGATATGATCAAATCTTGGGGAAATTTGTACACGGCAATGCCTCTTGAAGTGAGACGGGGGCGAGTCCTTCGGAACCGTTTCGGATATTAATTCTAGACTTCCGTCATTTTGTCGATTCTTTCGAGGAGCATCCCCGTCTCCGCTGATTTGGCATCGATCATTTTCGGCATCGCACCTCTTCTAAATGGTTTCGCCACATTATGGTGGCTATTCTCTGCCATCATCTCGATGAGTTCCATTGTGTTGTCTTCATATTTGCTCATGAAGGTGCCTCCACTTGCTGCATCTAAAAGATATCTATCTTGCGGGCCTAACTTGTCATAAAATATTTGAGTTAATTCATGGCTAGACACTCCATGGTGTGGACACTCCCTAGTGAGGTCTCCAAGTCACTCCAAGCCTCGTGGAAGGTTTCACTCGTGCCTTGGGTAAACTCGCGGATAGCTTTCCGGACGGAGGTGGTTTTCCCTACGGAATAGTATTTTCTCAAAAATTCCTCCTCCATCTCGATCCAACTAGTGAATTCTTTCCCTAATTTTAAGAACCAATCCTTGGCTCGGTCTCTAAGGGTAGGGGGAAAGAGTTTCATCTTCATCATGTTGGCGGGGACATTTTGAAGATGATTTATCTCACATACTTGGGAAAGCTCGTCTACGTGTCTATATAGATCTTCGAAAGGTTTACCATGGAATATAGGAAGCATACTTATAACATTGGAATCAATTCTAAAATTCTCATGACAAGTCTCTAGAGGACGGGCCTAGCGTTATCACTAAGGTGTTTCCTTGCATTTCCCTTGTCATTCTGGGTCATTTCTACTGGTTCTATTGGTTCTACGGTAGTGTCGGTCTCGGTAGTGTCGGGGGATTGCGAGGATCGCTAAAAAAGATCTACGTTTAAAGGATTATTCCGTAATCTCCAGGTCGTTTGTCGTCTCATGGAAGGGTGGATCGAGTATTTAGATGGATATAATTATAAATACTTATAAAATGATCAAAAACTGAAGTAGATCATACCTAAATGTCAGTATCCGTGAGAGTGAAGCGTTCTTAATGCGAATTCGAAGAAATGATCACCTGTAATCCTTAGAAAAGGGGTGAACTTATTCTTATCGAATTAAAGATCTCGAAGATGAATTTTTGCTTTGGAACACTCGGTAAAGGATTGATTTGCGTGAATTTCAAGAAATTAAAGAAAAATCCGTGTTGACCAAGTCAAAATTGACCAAATTGATCAAAATTTTGCCTTAAGTCCCCAGCAACGGCGCCATTTGACGGAACGAATCGATGCGGTCATCAATTGCACACCAATTTGTGTCAAAATAATGTCCAAACTTACCAATTTAATGAAAATAACTTGAATTGAGGGGTATAATGGTAAATATGGGTCGAATCCACATGGAATTAGGAAAATTTCTGATCATCTTTTTGAATTTGATCAAATCAAACAATCAATTGATGATAGAAATAGGGGAAAATGGTTTTTATGAAAGAGAACTTCAAGAGGATTCCACAAAATCAAAAATCATCAAATTTGACATTGATTTCATGGGGAAATTGAAGATCGAAGTGAGGGGTAATTTCTGAAAATCGGAAGAACAAAATTAACGAAATAAAGATGAAATAAACTTGAAATTACTAATCTAAACTGAAATTAAACGGTAAGAGACAATAGATTAGGATAAAACATGATCCCTAACCCACAATTGCGATGAAATTGATCGAAGTAATCGCCAGAATCAAGGCTTTTAATGAAAAATCCGAAAATCGCGATGGTGGAGTTCAAGCGTCGATTTCTTCCTCGTCGATCATCCAAATCTTGATCTTAAGCAGTACGTGGATGCGAAAATGAGTCTAGAAATGATTGGGATCAAGAGATTCAAGAGACTTGGTGGCTAAACAATTCAATTTGATAGAATTTCTCTCAAATGCTTTACAAATGCGAAGAACATCTCAATTTATAAGAGATTTGGGTGTAAACGTCTGATTAAACGCATCAACAGCTCTGATGAAACGCATGATCGCGAATTGTTACCGTTAAGTCGTGGCCGTTGGATCGTGATCAGACGCTCGAGAAGAAGCCACATCACCGCGCGTTATAAAACGCTTGAAAACGCATGTCGTTGGATCGCGATCGGAAGCATCAGATGCGTTTTCCGTGATTTAATCTCGACCGTTATAACTTTCGCGATCAACGGTCGAGATTAAGATGCATCCACTATACCCCATCGCATAATAGAAGATAAACAGTTAGAATTCCACGCGATCGGACGCTCCTCACGCTGCCACATCATCGCCCACATCGACTGTTCGATCGCGACGCGATCGGACGGTCCAGATTACGCCACGTCACCTGCGCGTTATAAAATATTTGGAAAATCGAGTTATAATTAGAAAAATCGATTTTTAATTCCGGAAAATCCTTAGAAATTCTTTCAAAATTCAGAAAAATTCAAAAAATAATGGAAAAATCACTAAAAATTAGAAAATTCATAACTTTCAAAATATAACTCCAAATTAATCAAAATTTCTTTCATTTGATCAGAAATTTAATTATCTATCATTCTAAAAATTCAAATTTAATATATAACAAGAAATTTAATTTCTATTTCAAAAATACATTCATTTTTTTAAGATTTAAACTTTTAAAAGTTAAATGAATGTTTATAAAATTTTCTCTCATTATTTAACTTTAAAAATACTTATAATCTCAAGTAAAGATGGGTTACAAAATTATTTATCTTTAATTCATCATAATTAACCCTAGATTAAAGTATTTTGAGATTATAATGAGTTTTTCATAGAATAATAGATAGATACTCATAAATATGATAACATGCATAAGAATGAAATCTTTTATGCCATAATATGCATTAATAATCATGTATTATCATGTCTAATTACCATGTTATCAAGTTGCATATGAAATTTTTTAGATTTTGTCTTTTCTTTTAGATATAGTATTGATGAGAAATTTCCTATGTTTATGTAATGTGACACTTATGTTGTCATATTTAATATAAGAAATATGTCTATAACATGATTGCACTGAGTGCATTGAGATAAATTTCTACTATATACAAGAGAAAGTCCATGAGGGTCTTATCGCAATGCTCCACATCGCACTCTATGAAAAACTAGGCATGATCAACATCCATGCCTGATCTTGAGGGAGAGCGCGAGTGGGACAACTTGGGCCCAAAGACATTGTTATAATTTCTATCCCTCACGTTCAAGGCATTTAACTCATTATATAAGGGGGAGAGGCCGAACTTTTGTGCTATTTTTTAATTTAGATAAATATCTAATAACGTATTTATATAATATTGAACTAGCTATGGTATTAATACAATTACTGTCTACTTTCTGTTACATGTTTCCCCTGTATAATACTGTTTCTTGCGGGTTTGGGGTCAACGTATGCATCCCAATATTATTTCTCTCTCCCTCTCTTCTTGATTCAAGAACTGTCTCTTTGATTGGAGACTCACCTCTCTCAGTCTCCTTGAGCAACTGCAATCTTCTCTAGTTCTTCAATTCAGATTGATCTTGATTGATCAATTTGTTTTGGAGGTGGCAGCTAAACAACAGGAGTGATCGTGCGACAGGAGGATCACCTCTCCTTCTCCTCAAGAGTGATTGTGCGATGAGAATCGGGAGCTCCCGCCTCAGTCAAGTCAAGCCCAATCATCAACTCTCAAGTAATCTGTTTATATCTTAATCACTCTTGAAACATTATCATGATAACAATCCGAATGTATATCATGAGAGATTAAGATCAAATTACATATATATTTAATAAAGTTGACATGGTATCAGAGCAAGGTTGCTCTTAACCTAAGCCTGTCAATTAATAGTGTTTAGGATCATCATTAAATTGGTGTCTATATATATCTTGATATGTGTATATTCAATGAGGATGTGGATTACCTCAGTTTTTTTTAAATGTAATGTTTCAGATTCGTGATTTTATAAAAGATTAAAGTTATTGTGCGTGAGATTATTGTCTGATCAAGAACGAAGTCAAGAAGGGATAATAGAAGATGAAAAACACTGATTCCCAGCACTTGTCTGATTAGAGTCTTATCACAGATCAAACTAAATTGATTGTGAATGATTGTCTTGTCTATTACCAAAAATGGCTGAATACTCTCACAAAAGTTCTAGAGAGAGAGAGAGAGAGAGAGCTGTTTACAAGTCATAATTTGTTTCAATGGAGCAATTATATCTCCAGACAATTTTCTGCAAGAAACCTGATGAATCATCTCACTGATGAGTAACAAAAAATTGAAGATAAAAATTACTTCAAGTGGATTGGGAGTGAAACAATTTTGCATGGATGGCTCCTTGATTCAATGATTCCAAACATTGCTGATCTTTTAAAATTTGAGACCTCATGCAAGGAGGTGTGGGAAGCAGCCCACAAAAGACACTCAAAAAAGGAAGATGAGTCAAAAATCTATGAGCTAGTGTCATCTACTTATGGTATAAAACAAGGGCAAAATTCGGTTCTAGTGTATGCTAATGAGTTAGTGGCTATCTAGAAAGAGTTGGACCATTATCGTCCTCCACATATGAGTTCTATTGACTGAGAATACATCTTGAGGGATAGAGTATATCTTTTTTATTGGGACTTAATTCTGCATTTGAGAATTTTAGGGGTCAAATCTTCAATCGACCCTCTAAAGTCTCTCTTGAAGATGTTATTACCTTGGCTATTCATGAGGAGAGCATACTCAAATTACAAAACAGGCTTCACTAAGGTCCAGATCATAGATCAAACTCAACATTTGTGGGACAGTCCCATGATAAAAAGATACAACCTAATTCTCAACTCAAGAGGGCCTGGAAATCAAAAACTCCAGATCCAAAGTATTCTCTGTGGTGCACTCATTGTAAGAAGAAGAGGCACACAAAAGAAGCATGCTGGGATATTCATGGTTGGCCAAATAAATTTGGGAAAAGCTTGGTCACTTATGAAGAATCGGATCAAGAGATATGTCAAGCCCCAACTCAAGCTCCAGACTTGCATCAACTTACAGACCATCTGAACTATAATTTGAATGAGCTTGAACATATCAAAGAGGTCATCAACAGCTTGAGCAAGAACAATTCAACATCCATTCAAGAACCATTTGCCATGGCTAACCTTGGTTAGTGTTTACACTAAAAAAATTTCTTTAATAGCTCTCATGATCAATCAATTTCGTGGATCTTGGACTCTGGGGACACAAATCATATGACCTTTAATTCAAATCATTTCATCACATATTCACCTTGTGCTAGCAATCGTAAAGTCCAAACTGCTGATGGGTCTATGCTAACAGTAGCAAGTATTGGTAGAGTTAAAATTGATATATTTGGAATTTTAGAGGATGTCATGCACATCCCAAAACTATGCATTAACTTGATGTATGTTCATAAATTAGCTAAGTTACTAGAGTATTCCATCGATTTTTACAACAATGACTGTTTTTTTGATAAACAAGTGGTCAAACCAGAAGACGTGACTGGCTAGAATAATCAAAGGGATGTAATAGCTTCAAGGGACATGGACAACTACATGTCTAGATGCTCTTCCCAACAACAAAGGTACTAATGAGTCATGGTCAAACTATCTTCTTTTGCATAAAAGACTTGGTCATCCTTCGGTTTTAGTGTTAAAAACCTTGTTTCCCACTTTAAAAATTCCTCATCCTCTACCATCGTGTGAAGCTTGTGAGTATGCGAAACATAAGAGATCAACATATCCTTTATCACTAACCAAGAAAAGTTATCCATTTCAACTTATACATAGTGATGTGTGGGGTCCCTCTCTAGAAGTATCTGATGCAGGACTAGGCGGGCAAGCCCGATCATGCACAAAAGACTAACAGGGAATCTAGGGGAAAGATATCCTATGGCAGACTATGATGATGAGATGATGCTCTATCAATGCCAACAAACAAACTGCCTTCCCGCACGTTGTCTTTGAAGCTCCTGGAATGTGCCGAGTAGTGCCAGTCCAGGAGTCCTCCAGGTCCACGTTCTTGCGAGCGTTGGGCCGTGGGTCGTTGAGGGGAGCTCAGCGATCAACCCGACAGATTGGACCACGGTCTCAATCCACTCGAGTCATCCTCTCAAATGACCTAAACTAAGTCCCGACAGTGGTAGTAGCAAGTGCGGGAAGTATTGAAAGCGGTAAACAACTTCAAAGTAAAGAGGAGGGGAATAGATGCCTTACCTGCGGGGCGCGAGCCCGGTGGGTCATGATGGAGGCCGTTCGTACGCAGCACGGACGGTCGGCAGGGGTAGGCCTGGTTAGCGACATCGCGATCGTGGTGGAGTCCTCGGTGCGACGGCAGAGAGTGTCTGAAGGGGATGAATACGCTGACAGAGTGCGCGGGCTAGCGGGCAATTCGAGTGGGGCGCAGGGCGCAATCGATGCGGGCAAGGAATACACGTGCACAGGTTGGAGAGGCGCATGAGAGGGTGGTCGGCCACTGGGCACTCGGGCGCAGCCAAAGCGGAGGGAACGTCACACAGGCGGTCCCGAACCAGACTTGGGGCGGCTCGGACCATGCACGGGTGTGATTAGGAGACGAGCAGGGTGGGGAAGACCGGTCAGGCGGGGCGTGTACGTAGCCGGGCCGGCGTGACCACATGCAAGGGTGTGACCTGAGCAATCGCGATTCCGGTCAGACGCGGGCAGGGCACCAAGCGGATGGGCACCACGCGGCCGAGGCTTGGAGAGACGGTGTGAGTCCGAGCGAAGGGGGATGCAGGCGCATCTGGGAACGACGTGGCCACAATCACCAACGAGAGAAATTCCCGTGTCGGCTACCGATTTTCACTAGGGATCGCGAGTTCATATCAAGATGATGGATTACCACAGTTGGTCGGGCGAGAAGACGGTAGGCAACGGAGTGAATTCCGCGGGGTAGGTGCCAGATGGAGGTGAGATTGGGCGAGCCCAAAACCGGCTGTGTGGTATGGGAGGGACGGCGATTTCGAGAGTAGGTAATTTATGGGGCCGTCGGGGAGTGCAGGGAATTTGCGAGGCCGACGGGTACCGATGGTAGGATGAGGGACGACTCCGGTGGCTGGGCGAATTCGTGTCAGAATTTTGGAAGAGTCCAGGCTTGGTGATTGAATTCGTGCGCAATTGAATTTAGTGATGGGGAAGGAGCGAATTCGCTGGGTAGCAATGCGGAATCGGTAGGGTGATTACGCGGAATCGGCGGGGTGAGAGAGGGGAAGAGAAATTGGCAAAACTGAAGGGGGAGGTGTGGGGAACCGTCAGAAGGGGTCAGGCAAGGCGACTGGGTGGTTTCGGATGTACAAGGAGGAGGGGGAGCAGAGAGTGGAATTCGTGAGGGGTGAATTGGACGGGGAAATCAGAGTGGGGGTAGCGGAGGTCGAGCGGGATCGCGGAGGAAGGGGAAATTCGGGAAGCCTGGGCAACGGAATTTGGATGGGGCTGCATGATGTAGGATATTTTAGAAATGATGATTATGATAAGATTAATATGAATGAGATGAAGATGATGAGAATGAGAGTAATTTATATGTATATGAGAACAGTATTTTAATCTCTAATTAAATCCTACAATCTATGAGAGGACCTATGAATTATATCACTGAGGGAATAGTGTATAGTTCAGAGAAGATATCTTTTAGGATAAATCGGGATTATGAGAATAATAGTGTTGATGAAGATGATGATATGTGAAGAAAGGAAATGGAGAAGAAGATGATGTGTATTATTTAATAAATAAGGGTGGTTTTATGATAATTCTAGAATGTGGAGAGGAAGTAATAGTAATAATATGATAGATTAGAGTGATCTATATATGGGAATATATATATATATATATTAGGAAGAAGTAGACGAATAGAAGAATAGGATAATGAATATAATCGCAATAAGAGAAGAATGGATGAGACGATGATATAAATGATTTACTGAATAAGAATAGTTCTTATGTTATTTTGGTAGCGTGGAGATGAAATATTATTGATGCAATAATGATTTAGAAGTAGATATCAGTGAGTATGCGGGAGAGGATAACTCGGATGGAGGACTATTAGAAGAGTGGGTGGTAGTTATAAGGACAATGTGAATGATCGCAATAAGAGGAAGAAAGATGCTGTGCGGATGAGTTACGTAATGAAAAGAGAATCTCGAGGAGAATATTGAGGATGGAGATTTAAGATTAGGGTGATCTTATATATTATCGTTTTGGATAAGAGGAAAGAAATAGAGAACAGATAGGAAGATAAGAAGATTTTGGACTTATGGATTTTTATATTAACTATTAACACTAAAAAAAAGGAGAAGAGAATGATTACCTTGACATGGATGAGAAGTGAGGCCGTCGGACTTCACCAAATGACCCAGGTAATCCTCGTAATGCGTCAGACTTGAAGTTGTTTAAAGCGGAAAGAACGGGAGGGAGAAAAGAGAGGAAGATAGAATATCGGAGAGAGAGGTTTCGGAGACACGGGAAGCACACGCCACAGAAAGTTTTCAAAAGAAAACGATTCATTCATCAATAAACAACTGCCGTTTGTTTGTTACAAATTTCCATTTTATAGAAACACAAGAGAGGGAGTTACGACGAGACGTCGCGTCGCGGCGGTTAGTCCCCGCGTTGGTTGACTGGCTGACCCAGCTTGGCATCCTTTGACGTTCACCCGGCGGGATGAAGAGAAGAAAATAGCTGTCAGAGTAGCGGGTCCCGTATTAACGTCGTCCCCGCGAACGCTGTCACCTCTTCTCTTTGAAGTCGTTAGAGACGACTACAGGATCGAACATTATGGCAGGATTATTGGAGAAGGTAATAAAGCTGATGGCGAGACGCGTGAAGACCAGCGTGTAGGTGTTTGTATTTTCGTGAATCTCTCCTTCGGAACCGGTCATATCCGAAGATATCCCATCGTCGGGATTATTGGGCAATCAGGTGCAATGTTGATGGTATTGTCTTGACGTCAATAGGTTTCCTTTGACGGGATGACAAGAAGGCAGAGGTGGGCGTGAGACGCTTCCATTCTCATCGAGCGTTGACTGGGGAACTTTTGATCTCCCGATGGTTGTGGCAGTTGCGATTGTGGGGAGTGTAGTAGTTGGTCGGTTGGCAGCCTTATGACCAAGTTTCCATATTTTCTAGGAGCCGCGAGGATCATTCTTGTTGCACCTGTCGTCATAGTCATCTTAAATAGTTTGTGAAGCTTGCTTTCACGTGGAATCCATTGTCATAAAATCGTGGGAGGTTTTGATAATTAGGGGGGGTCGTCCATTGGTAGATATCAGACTGAGTTTTCTTCCTTTTCTTAGCCGTGAGGGCCTTGTTTAGAGGGGAGGTAGTCCTCCTTGTTAGATTCTTCCTTCAAGCTCTTCATGGTTAGCTTTATATATCTTTGTTTCTCTCATAATGGCCGAAGGATAAGAGGTGTTGGCTTGTTGACCTTGAGATGATCGTGGAGGACTTGGATAATCAAGAGGGTGATCCTTCATGACTGTCTTCTTTGATGGCAGATTCTTCATGCTGATTGATAAGTCTGAAATATTAAATGCATTATGTCGTTGTATTTGGGTTCAGACTTAAACAATAAACTGTGTATAACAGAATTTCCCTTAAATTTGCAAATATAAAAAAATTGTGGCTTAGTAAGGGGTCGAACCCAAGGGAGGTTACACCGATATTTTCCTTTTTTTATATATTCAAAACAGAATTTACGTTTTCTTTTTTTTTACAAATGCAGAGCAACAAGTCAATTATATGAAAAGAGTTGCAATTTTCCTCCTTTAATCTTCAATGAACTGCAAGCAAATTATATGGAAATGAAGGTGAATTGCAAGACAGTTATCTTCAATGAGTTGCAATTATATGAAATAAATTGCAATGATATACAAAAAAGAAAATCAAGTTGCAGAAATGTGGGGTTTAATATGCTAAATCCACTTTCATTGTTTTACATTTTTTTATTTTCAAATTTTTTTATCAAACTGCTGTTATTATTTGTATTACTAAAACTTTACAAAGAGAATTGTATTTTCTATTCACTCCTTTTTAGAGATATTATCTGTTTAGATAAACTCTTTATTTTTCTTTTTCCTTTTTTTTTGTAATTGGATTTACTTGATTTAAAAATCAGTTTTATCCAGAAATCAGATTGACATAGAGAAGAATGTTCCTATTTATCTATAAGTATGTATTTCCTCACTGAAAATATGGACTGCAGAATTTTAAAGCAGAAAGAAAAGAAGAGAAAAGAAATGAAGAAAGGGAAAAGAGAAGAGTAAGGTGAAGAAAAATAAAAGAAAGAAAGGAGAGTAGTAGAAATAGGTATAATAGTTGTGTATGTGAGTTTCCTCACTGAGGATATTACTGCAGAATTTTGAAACATGCAGAAAAGAAGAGAAAAGAAATGAGGAAAGGAAAAAGAAAAGATTAAGGTTAAGAAAAAGAAAAGAAAGAATAGAGCTTAATAGAAATCATATTACGAGTTATTGTATGTATTTCCTTGCTGAGAAGATTGACAGTAGACTTATGAAACAGAAAGGAAAAGAATTGAATTATTTATTGAACTCAGGAGAAATCAGAAGAAAATGAATTATTCACTACAAAAAAAATCACAACGCAAGACGAATATTAAGAAACAATTATGTAACTTCAAAATTAAACTGGAAACGAACTCTCGGATGAAACTGATTAAAGACCTAAAAAATTTACTGAGTAAAAAAATTCACAAACAATCAAAGTATCAAAAGGCTTTGACTGAGAAATTAATCTATTCAGAAAAATGAAGTGAAGGAAAAGGAAAAAGAAAACGAACAAGGAGAAGGTAGAAAAAATTTCTTATCTAATCAATATACGCAAACCTAATCGCAGCTTCCGATCGGAGGAGAAGAAGTTCTCTTCGAACGCTTCGGTCGTCGCTACTTCAATGTGGATCTCATTTCCCGTTGTGTCCTCCAGGCCAAGAATCTTCTTGGACGGGAAATCAAGAACGAACCTAACGCTGCTTCCTCTCTTCTTCTTTATGCTTTCCGAAATCGCGATCCCTCCAACTTGAAAATTTGTTATGGATCTTGATACGCGTCGCTCCACACGCACGTCTATGCTGTACGCTGGGATTGCTCGTACTCAAGCTTCCTCCCTGTGATTGGTGGAGGATATCTCGCGTGTCTTGATGCTCGTACTCAACAGGTAAGACACAGGTTGACTGTGTACACATCGCTGTACACACATGTTTCCTCTTCGTCGTGTGATTGGCTCACATGATTCACATAGAAATCCTGTCCAACACTGCTCCGAAAATTCATTAGTAACAATAAGCTCATTAAGGGCATTAATAAAATGAATTGCATTTAAAAGACTTAAATGAAAGTGTTAATTGCTGAAAAAGAAGATAATATGCTTCATTTAAAGTAAATGCTACAAGAATATGAATTACCCTGTCCCCAGTTGCTAGTAGAGTATTTATTTATGAGAGTAATTCTTACTTAAAATTTCTCATAACAGCCCTAGTTATTTGTCATTAACTCATCCATGTTCAAGTGCAATAAAAGTGTTTAGTTCAAGCATGACATCATGATAACATGAAAAATCCTTGTTGATTTCAAACTTTCAATGATCGAAATGCAAATAAAAGGATGGTTTAGAGCATATTTTTGCGTGTTATCACTGATTATAAACTTGTAATTGCATGGTTTACTCATGCAAAAAGCTTTGTCTTGAAGTAGAACAAGAAGATAGTTTCTTCCATAAGTAATTGATATGTAGATCTCTCCTAAAATTCTAACTATAGGTGGTATTCAAAGAGAGAGGGAACATAACAAAGATGTTCCTACTAATGTTTCTTGAGATCAGTATTCATAACTATACAAGGTACCTATGATATAGTGGATAGGGCTTGGATAATTAGGAACCTATATCAAGGTAAGAGGTGGTTGACTTGGTCCAACTATGGAATTCTAAGTGTTCTAAGGATGAAGGTTTAATTGCATATGACCAAGTCAATCTTTAGATCAGTTTATAAATGGAAAAGGAGGGAAGATGATTCCCTTTGAATCTACACTCTCTTTCAATGTTTTAGAGAGGTCTTCTTCATTCACTTCATGGATGGTGAGTTTCTCAAACTTATGAATAAGGAGGAGTATAGTATTTTGTTGCAATTGAGAATGATTTCTCTTCCTTAGTGCATACCTAGGCTCACTTGGAACCCTTGTGTTCATGTGATGAGATAATTCTCCATCACTGCAGGGCGACGAAATTCGGATGGGCTGATTGCGGGGAGAAGAATTTCAGGCGGTGAGAGGGAGGATGGTCACATCTCGAACGAGGGGATGGTCAGGGTGTCAAGAGAGAGATAGAGGGGCGAGGGGACGTTGAGGACGCGGGAGACGGGGAAAAAAGATGGGCGACGAATGGGGTTGGAGCACAGTTACTGAGAGGGAGGAAGATGGAAGAGTTGGGAATGATGGGAAGATGGCCGGTGAGGGAGAGGAAGGGGAAGAACGGGAGAGGAGAACCGCGGAGGATGGGCGGCAGCGGCGGCTTGGGGACGGCGGCGTCGCGAAGGTGGATTGGCAGTGAGGCGCAGCGGTGGTTACGACAGCGGCAGTGACGGCGGCGGCATCATGGATGTGTGCGGCAGCGGCGGCGGCATGGCTGTGTGCGGTGGCGACGGCGGTTGGACTCCTTCCCCGACCTTCCGTGAGCTGCCACTCGAGAGGGAGGACACTCCTTTATTTTCTCAAATGACGGCTAGGGTTTGTTGGGGGGGAGTCCCTTCCCCTCTTATAGAGCCCAAAATGGGCCGAGAGGGGAAAGGGCCCACTTGAGGCCCATGACCCAAAAGCCTAACATACTCATAGAAATAAGAAGGTTCACATAGAGAGAGTCATTCACGAGTAGGACCCGAAAAAGGAAGAGCCCACCTGGAAGCCTAAAAGGGAGAGAGAAATAAGTGAGGACCCGCTTAAACATGTGCGGGCCGAAAGGTTCACAATAAAGAAAGAAGATAAGTCCACGCATGCACGAGCTTGGGGTGTAGCGTATCGCGGCGAGACGAGGTCCTCATGCAGTGTAGCAGAAGACGATATCCTTCGTCTTCACTCGTCGTAGAGGCTGGACGCGCATGGGTGGCGGCTCCTCCGGCGCCGTGGTGTCGTGCTTTGGTGGCGACGAGGGTCGCGCGCCACTAGTATCTATTCATGATCATAGATGGTTTTATAGTATTGGTTGATGATTATACCAGATTCACATGGGTATTCCTTATGAAAACCAAATCAGAAGTATCACAAATTATACCATATTTTATTAATTTTTCCAAAAACAGTTTGACACAAAAGTCAAAGGATTTAGGACTGATAATGCAAGAGATTTTGATATTCATGTGTTAAAGAGTTTTTTCAGCTCAGAAGGTATAATACATGAAACTTCATGTGTATATACACCTCAACAAAATGGTGTGTCTGAGAGGAAAATTGGACATATATCTGAAAAAGCAAGAGCACTACTCTTAGATAGTAAAGTTCCTGTAGCTTTATAGAGTGAAGTTGTCCTTACATCCACTCAATTAATCAATAGACTACTTACACCTAGCTGTGAAAATGACTCTCCACTAAATAGAATTCAGAAATTTTATCCTAGTGTAACTCTTAAAAATAATCTCACACTACGGATATTTGGGTGTATATGTTTCATTCACAGTGATAAAATCGGGCTGAGTAAATTTGAAGCAAGGTCCATTAAATGTGTGTTTATTGGATATTCAAATACACAAAAAGGTTATAAATGCTATTTACCAGAATTAAAGAAGATTTTTATATCTAAAGATGTAACATTTCATGAGAATATTATGTATTATTCTCCAACTCATGATGATAATGTAACCTTCTTTAACAAGAACTCCATAGAGAGTCAAGTAACCAATATATCTTCAAGCAATGAACCTTGTGAAACCTTACCTCAAGACACTATTGAAATCAATGAAAATGATAATGTCACACAAGTAATTAGGAGAAATGTCATTACTGATAACCTAGCCCAAGAGCAAGTCTGTAGTGAAGAGTTAAGTGGAAATATTACTAACAATGATCAATCTGAACTGATTAGAGAATGTGAGGAAACTGCAGAAAATGAAACCGAAGGTGATAAACTGACTACTAAAGGAAGACAAAGTAGTAGAGTCAGAATGCCAAAAAAATTATATCAAATTGAACATTATGTTAATTAAAGTTATTTTAGTCAATGCTCAAAAGTGCATGTTTCTAATCTCATTAATGAAAAAATTCCTAGAACTACTGAGGAAGCCCTTATGGATAACCAATGGAAGTCAGCCATAAATGAAGAAATTAATGCTCTAGAAAAGAATCAAACTTAGGAAATTGTTGATAAACAACAAAGCAAGAAATCTGTAGGGTGTAGATGGTTATTTACAATTAAATATAAGCCTGATGGAGATATAGAAAAGTTCAAGGCCAGATTAGTTGCCAAGGGATACACTCAAGTGTATGGAATTGATTATCTAGAAACTTTTTCACCGGTAGTAAAAATGAGTACTATTAAATATTAATATCACTAGCCACATGTAAGAATTGGGTCTTACATCAGTATGATGTAAAAAATGCATTTCTACATGGGGACCTAGAAGAAGAAATATATATGGACCTTCCTCCAGGATATAAAACTCATTTAATTAACAAAGTATGTAAATTAAAAAGGACAATTTAGGGATTAAAATAATCCCCATGAGCATGGTTTGGAAAATTTACCAATGTTATGAAATCGTTTAATTATAATCAGTGCAATCAACATCATACCTTATTTTATATACCTAATAATGAGAATAAAATCGTACTAGTTCTTGTTTATGTAGAAGATATAGTTGTCACAAGAAATGATGAAGAAGAGTTAAGTAATTTAAAAGAAAGATTCTTTCAAGCATTTCACATGAAATATTTCGGAATCCTAAGCAATTTCCTAGGAATGGAGGTTACCTATTTAGAAGATAATATTTGTCTATCTTAACAAAGATATATCTTAAATATATTAACTGAAACAAGGTTTTTTGATTGTAAACCTGCACTCACTCCAATTGATCCTAACTCTAAACTTGCCCTAAATGAAGGTGACCCAAAGACAGATCAAGGAGAATATCAAAGGCTTGTAGGGAAATTGATATACCTTGCCACCACAACGCCTAACATTTCCTATACAGTCAATGTACTAAGTCAAGTCATGCATGATCCTAGAATGAGCCATTTACAACTTGCACATAGAGTATTAAGGTATTTAAATGGAACAATTGGGTATAGAATTAAATTTACTAAAGGAAATTCATTAAGTATTAATGTATATATAGATGCAGATTTTGAAAATTCTATAATTGATTGAAAATCAATCACAGGTATGTTTACATTTATGGGGAATAATCTTGTTTCATGGAAAAGTAAAAAACAAAAATATGTATCCTTATCAAGTGCTGAATCAGAACTCATTGCTCAAGAGACTGGGGTAAAGGAAGCATTATGGACTAAGAATTTATTTACTGAATTAAATATTAAAATTGTATTGCCCATAACTTTAATGAGTGAGAAATCTGCCCTTAGTATGATTCATGATCCCATCCAACATGAATTAACCAAGCATATAGATATGGATAGAAATTTTATTAAAGAAAGAATAGAAGAAAAAATATTATGTACACCTTATATACCATCTGAGTATAATTGTGCAGATATGTTCACTAAAGGGCTGACTAAACCTCGTCTAGCTAGATTTCTAACCAAGCTAAAAGTGGAAAATATTCACACTTAGCTTGCAGGGGGGTGTTAATTTAGATAAATATCTAATAATGTATATATCTAATATTGAACTAGCTATGGTATTATTACAATTACTGTCTACTTTCTGTTACGTGTTTCCCCTGTATAAGACTGTTTCTTGCGGGTTTGGGGGCCAATGTATGCATCCCAATTTTGTTTCTCTCTCCCTATCTTCTTGATTCAAGAACTGTCTCTCTGATTGGCGACTCACCTCTCTCGGTCTTCTTGATCAATTGCAATCTTCTGTAGTTCTTCAATGCAGATTGATCTTGATTGATCAATCTGTTCTGGAGGTGGTTGCTAAACAACAGGAGTGATTGTGCGACAGGAGGATCATCTCTCCCTCTCCTCAAGGGTGATTGTGCAACGAGAATCGAGGAGCTCCTGCTAAGTCAAGTCAGGCCCGATCATCAACTCTCAAGTAATCTGTTTATATCTTAATCACTCTTGAAACATTATCATGATAACAACCCGAATGTATATCATGAGAGATTAAGATCAAATTACATATATGTTTAATAAATTTGACACTATTGAACTCTTTACTCTAACGAGATATCCATTCCCCAACGCTTAGCGAATCCATATAGATAATCCCCAGCAGCCAGAGAAATCAAGGTTGCGATAGACATAAGGATTTTGAGTAATCAAATCAATAAAAAAATTTTGAGTTTTTTTACTAAAAGTAATCTACCATCTTATTTATTTATCCAAAACCATTCAAGTATTTTCAAATGTTTCTGTTGTCATTAATTATTAATTATCGATTGAGATCTAATGAGAACACCTAGTTATTTAAATAAATGTTAATAAAAAAATTTTAATTGATGATTTTTCTATTTATTTGAAAAAGGTAAATTTTCACCAAAACGGGACTTACAGAAAAAGATCGAATTATATCGGAGTAGATTGATGAGCGGCGCATTTGCCCAAACGGCGCGACCGAAATCCAGGGGTCGCCGCTCGTGTGGCTGGGCCTCTCGTGCGTTCCTACGATTCGGATTGGGCGTCTGACTGACCAACAGGGAGCCTATTGCGGGCCCCAGTAAAGTGGCCGCGGCTCGCAAATACGGAATATTCGGAGGTTATAATGTGATTTTATTTTCTGTGGAGCGAGTGGAAATTATGAGCAGAAGCTAGGCGAGCCAGAAAGAAACAGGCGAGCAAAAACGCACTCTTCTCTCCCATTCAGATCCAAAAGGGCGGGCAAAAGACTGTCCCAAAACCCTAAAATCCTCCGCCTTATCGGAATTTCCCCGATCCCTCAAGATTCGAATCCGATCTCTCAGGACCTTACTTTCTCCTCCTTATTTCCCCTCGGAGATGGCGGGCTCCGTCTCGTCGTCTTCGGCCCGAAATCATGGAGGCGACCGGTTCTACACTCCGCCGCACATCAGAAGGCAGTTAGAGCTCTCTAAAGCGCAAGAAAAGCTTCAGAAGCCGCCAAAAGCGAAGCAGAAGGCGCCGGAATTCGAAACCCGAGAAGTCGAGAGCCGAGTCGACTCGGACGATTCATCCTCGAAGCCGTCCATGTCCGCTCCTCCTTCTCCGCCGCCTACGTCGCCGCCTCCGGCCGGTAACCTTGATTCATTCCTCCAGTCCACTACTCCCACCGTTTCCGCTTCATATCGCTCGAAGGTCTGAACGGAATTATTGAAATTGTCGTGCTTTTCTTTTTATTTGGAATGATATTCTCATTGGTTCGGTTAAGTGTGGCAGATGAATGCGAGGGGCAGAAGGAACGAGGGGACGAGTGATTCTCAACCGTTTTTCCTCCTGGGGGATCTTTGGGAATCGTTTAGTGAATGGAGTGCGTATGGGGCTGGCGTGCCGGTCACTCTTGATGGGACTGATTGTGTTACCCAATACTATGTTCCCTATCTTTCTGGCATTCAGTTGTATGCCGAATCTCAAAGGGTTCGTTCGAGATCGAGGTATGTGTGACCATTTCTCAATTTTACCAGTTTCTTGAACAAAGGAGCAGTGTCTATGTAAATAATAAATGTCATCTTCACAGGAGAGACCGGGCATCGGAAAATTGAGTGTATAAATTTTATACATTGGGATAACTATGTTTTTTGTGTTAATGAAGGGACATTGTTTGCATTTTTTGATTAAATTCGTTTGTCATCATCTTTTGAAAGATGACATTTGAATGTGTTTAGTCATCTTATTTAGCATGATTGTCAAGTTAGTTGGACAGCGTAATTGAAAACATGATCTAGATTTGAACCTTAATTTTCTTTGGGAATCCCAAACAGGCATCCAAGTGAAGACACCGGAGTTGCTGGAGTAGACTCTTCCAGAGAGACGACAGCAGTGGAAGGTTCCTCTAGTGAGGGTAGTGATGCTTGCAGCTCACCAGGGAGCTCTAGTGTTTGAGTACCTCGAAAGGGATCCTCCGTACGGCAGAGAGCCACTTTCTGACAAGGTAAATACAATTCCGTGGATTGAATGAAAATGCCTTTGTGACCCCCATTTAACAGGGCATTGATTAGTCTTTTATACAGCTATATAGTATTATTTTGGAGAAAGGATCGGGAAGCTCCTACGAGTTTTCTATAATTAGTCTTTTCTTTTCAAAAAAAAAAAAATTTAGTCTTTTTTTAGTCTTTATTTGTCAACTGACTGTTGCCATGATGTTACTACCCCAGATCTCAGTGCTTGCAAGCAGATTTCCTGAGCTGAAGACGTACAAGAGCAGTGATCTGCTGCCATCAAGTTGGATGTCTGTTGCCTGGTATGATATTATTTACTGGTACTGAGTTGCTATTGCCTGAAAAGAGGAGGTGCCTTTTCTCTTTCTACCGTATGAGTTCAGGGCTAATTCTCTGGTTTCGCTTTGCTCTAGGTATCCCATATACAGGATACCTACTGGCCCAACTTTACGGGACTTGGATGCGTGCTTCCTGACATTTCACATCCTATCGACATCCTCTAAAGGTTCGTCTCTCTCCCTCTCTCTGCATGAAAAAGAATTGATTATGTGGTCTCGCTTTCTCTTTTTTGGAAAAACGAATAAGGAATTTGATCTCTCTTGAGATACGTACTAATATTATGTGGTCAGCATGTAATCCCTTTCTCTATCATGTGTTTAACGGACCAAACATGTGGTCTCTCTCGCTCTCTCTAGATTAAATGAATCGGGGCTGTGGTCTCTCTGTAGATTAATGAATCAGGAACATGACATCTCTATCTTGATACCATGATTTAGAAGTGTGGTCTTTCATTTTCTTGATGGAAGCAAGCAGTAATGTCTTCTCTCTCGCCGTAGATGAGATGAAAAAAATATATGGCCTCTCTCTTGCTCTCCCTAGAGTGGACTAACAAGAACCGTGATCTCTTCTCTTTCTCTATAGAAAAATTTGGTAAAAGTGCTTTCACCGACCAGAAATATGATCCCCCTTCCCCTTCTTTTTGGAAAAAGCCGTTCAGTTCTTTTCCCTGAAACGGTGGCAGAAAAATAGCAGTTCCTCTAGCTCAAGATAAACGAATCATTTTTTTCTCCCAAGTCCATTGATCTGGCGCATCTCTTCCTTTCTATTAATTTACTTAATTATGGGCTTTCGCAGAAGTGGGAGTGCCGCACCCGGCAGACTCTGGATACTTGCGGGCAGGAAAGACGCTGTCGTTGCCATCATTTGGGCTGGCTTCGTACAAGTTCAAGGACTCCATCTGGTCTCCCAACAGCGTGCAAACCTCCTCCTTGTTGCAGGCCGCCGAGTCCTGGCTGCGCCGCCTCAAAGTCGACCACCCTGACTTCTCCTTCTTCCTTTCCCACAACGGGGCCTCCCGCAGATAGAATAGCATATAGCCATAGAGAAGCCCTTCCCTCAAAAATCCCGCTTCCTGTCGTCCACGGCTCCACCTCACCCGTCCCTAGTTTTTGTGTGGCGGCTCGAACTCATTGCGCTCTCCTCATTTCTTCATCTCTCTTTCCTCATTTTTGTCTCTCGCTCTTCTTTTTATGATGAGATTACAGTTGGCGGGGCCCCCGCCTCCAAGCTTGTATTGAGCGGACTTTTAGACTGAGAGGGAGAGTGCCTGGGAAGTAGAGTGGAGAAGGGAGGAAGAGGGGACTGCGGCTACGGCGGCTTGTAGGGATTACGCGGGCTGAGAATAAGACGAATGATACATTTTCGCAAACACCTGTGTTGCTCCTCTTCCTCATATTCCCCTCTTCTTTTATTTTAATCTCATTTTTTGATATATTTCTATGAATTGTCACTTTTTCGATAAAATCATTATTCAATTAAAAAAGAAATATTATGGATCGTATCTCTTCGGACTTTTCTGGTTTCGCTTTAATTTTTTTTTACTTAAATTAGTTTTCCATTTATATATGTGGGAATTCCGGCTGTCGTTTTTATATTAATTTTTACGTAGAATCGAGGACATCAAAGGATAAGACATTCTGGTATAGCTCTTCTTCGAGATACTGAGTGGGACCCGCTTCCCGTTAAAGCGCCGGATAAGAAATTCTGGGTCGAGATCGTTGAGCCTCGGGGAAGTGCGGACTCTTAGCATGGAAAGAATGCTCTCTAAAGTTGCGACGAGTCTGAAGCCTTCTCCAATTCAGGAGCTCTCTCACATGGCCCAGAGATGTGGCGCCATTAATCTCGCCGAGGGATTCCCCGACTTTCCCGCCCCTACCGAGTTTAAGAACGCTGCGATTTTGGCCATCAACTCTGACTTCAACCAGTATAGGTCAGTAATGTGGATACGATGGGCGGTTGATCATCACTGAGATTCACCCTGTTTGATCGATTTGCGTTGGGATTTCTTTTAGCAGCTATAGGCTATAGCAGATGAATTCCAGAAACTATGCATTCACGATGTAAATATTATAACATCGACAAGTATATTGGGCGTTGGATATAGGCCCAAAACAGTGGTTGCTCTTATGAAGTTAATGATTGCAACCGGTCGTTGGAATACAAGTAGCAAATTTTATCTGGAACCGGCTTTTTCAGCTCTTCGATCAGTTATACGTTTGTACTTGTTTTTTTCATTCGAATTTCTCTGGCTAATATTTACCGAGTGGCCCGGTAGCCCTCCGGTTGGAAAATTAGCAGATAGTTGTCTTTCCTTGTCTTTCTCTGGTAAATCTTTGAACACACTGGGATCATATTAACGCGGAACTAATTGACAGAGCGCAAATTGCCAGATTCCCAGTTCCCTCAGTTTTTAAATGCACTAATTCTTTCGTCAGGCATGTGCAGGGAATTTGCGACAAGTTATCAAAGATGATGAAGCATAATCATGACCTGGACTTTGACCCTCTTAACGATATAGCTATCTGTTGTGGGCAAACTGAGGCCTTTGCTGCCGCAGTTTTTGCTAGTACGTGCTTCAATTAGAGGTTTTTTCCTTACAAATTATACCTAATTATTTTTATTCATTTGATCAAACAGCAATCAGCCCAGGTGATGAAGTTTTGTTGTTTGATCCTTGCTACGAAACTTATGAGACGTGCATTGCGTTAGCTGGGGGAATTCCTGTAAGATAATTATTCTAATGTGACGTGAGGGTTAAATTGATGCCTTATATGCTACTTTGATGTGAGATGACGTAGGTTTATGTACCACTAGATCCACCTTTCTGGGCTTTAGATCAAGACAAACTTTGGAAATCTATAACTCCCAGAACGAAAGCAATAGTGGTGAACTGGTGAGTTCTATGTTTCCTCATTCCTTTGAGTTCTATGTTTCAGACTAAGGTTTTTTACATATCTTGGTAGTTTCTGTCTATTTCATGTAATACTTTATTATTATGTTTAAATATTGTGGAAAATAGAAAAGAGATAATGATATTGATTAAGGAAAAGAAGAGAGAAAAAGAGAGACATATAGGGGAGAGGAGAGAGAATTAATAAAGTGTCATTATGGCCCATATATACTCACACTCCCCCTCAAGCTGGAGCGTAGAGATCTAACAAACTCAGCTTGAGAAAAATAGAGTCATAGGAAGCAATGCTCAGTCCTTTTGTTAGAATGTCCGCCAACTTATGAGAAGAACTAACATAAGGAGTGATGAACCTTTCAAGTACCTGATGGCGAATAGCATGACAATTAATCTTGATATATTTGGTACGTTCACGAAAAGTAGGATTGTTGACAAGAAATATTGGAGCTTAGTTTTTTTTTTTTTTTGAAAAGAAGGAAGAAGGGTCCTCTAAAATGAAGGCCCCCCCGTTGTCATTGAAATTATGACGAAGTACGAAATCATGCTACAGGGTTCACAAAGTCAAGGGGCCGAGACCGCCTCGAATCCATAGTGTAATGAGCCCCCGTGCATCGTGCTGGATGGCGTCGACAGAGGGGGAGCATCCCCGGAAGATGACTTCGTTGCGGTGACTCCATATGGACCGTAGGAAGGCAAAGATGCACTACCATTCTGCCTTTAGCCGATACGGTCCGTCACTGATGGACCTCCAGAAGGCCTCCCTGGAAAATAGATCTATCTGGGCCACCCTGGCCGATAACCAAACAGAGGAGGCAAAGGGGCATGTAACAAAAAGATGCTCGCAGCCCTCCACCGCCCCCGCACATAAGGCACATTCCGTCGTAGACTCAGGTGCCATGCGCTGTCGATAAGCCCTCGTCATCAGCCTTCGCTGGAGGAGAAGCCAGAAAAGGACCCGTATCTTCAAAGGAAGGCGACTTTTCCACGCCTGTCGCCACAGGCGTATAAATGCGGGGTCCTCCGCCTCCGTTTGCTCCCGAAGGCGGCTATACACAGCCCGAGCACAGAAGCGCTGCTTGCTCCAAATCCATACATCATTCCCCTCCGAGGGTCGGCGGTCCGCAATAAGCTCTTGCAGCCTGAGGAAGTCGGCCACCCTTTGGTCAGACATAGCCTCACGAGAAGCCAGGGTCCATGCATCTTGCCACGCCCGACTAACTGTTTCATCCGGATCGAGTGAGAGGGCGTACAAGCAAGGGAAGATCTGGCTGAACGGCCCGTGTCCTGACCAGTCGTCACCCCAGAATCGGAAAAGTCTCCCCCGCTCCCAGCCGAGGGCGGAAGAAAGGCTGCATCAGTGAGAAAATGGGCCTGAGGGATGTCATGAATGCGGAGTCGCCTTGCCAGGGGGTCTGCCATGTCTGCCAGTCCAGCGCGCCTCCATACTCATCGCGCAGCACGATTGATGTCAGGTCCCCCGAAGGATGTAGTATTCGGTGGACCCACTTGGCTAGGAGGGCCGTATTTGTATGTTGCAGTTGACGCACGCCCAGACCGCCTTGTTTGATAGGTCGGCATACGGTTTCCCAGGCTACGAGAGGAACTGCCTGAGTCTTCTCCGGTCGAGATCCGTGCCAGAAGAACCTCCTCATAAGCTGCTCAAGTCTCTTTCGGACCCCGCTCGACAGTCTGAAGATCGACATAAAATATGTAGGAATGGCGGCCAGGACAGCTTTAAGAAGCACTAGGCGTCCCCCGCGAGACAGAAGGCGTGCCCACCACCCTTCGAGCTGCGACTCCACCTTTTCCAGCACCGGCTGCCAATCTAAAGTCCGAAGTCGCCTGTCCACCAATGGGACTCCCAAATAACGAATAGGAAGGGTGTTGATTTGAGTGGCCAGAAGTCGAGAGCAGCCCGTCATCTCTTCCGGTGATAGTCCAAAGTCGATGAATGATGATTTAGCTCTATTTAGCCGGAGGCCAGAGAAGTCCGAGAAGATATTCATCACGGTGGACAGGGTGTGTGCTACCGTCCACGCTCCCTGAACAAAGAACGTCGTGTCGTCGGCGTACTGCAGTAAAGGTATGCCGGTAGGAACACCTGGTGACTGAAAACCCGTGAGGGAGCCTCTCCAGCACATCTGGTGCGTGCACACTGCTAAAGCATCCGCAGCCAAAATAAATAGGAGAGGGGCTAAAGGGCAGTCCTGTCGGATCCCGCGCTGGGGGTGTATCCAGCCTCCTTGCGGTCGCCCGTTGACCAGGGTGGCAAACGTGGGTGTTGTCACACATTGATTCATCCACCTCACCCATGTCTCTGGAAAGCCCCGTCGCCGCAGTGCATTCCATAGGAATCGCCAGTCGAGAGTGTCATAAGCCTTTGAAAAATCCACCTTCCACATAATACCCTTCGTGCCACTCCGCAGCCACGTTGCTACGATCTCCTCAGCTAGAACAATGTTTTCCGACATCTGTCGGCCGGGTAAGAAAGTTGACTAGAACGGGCTGATGATTGATGGGAGGACCGCCCGCAGGCGGTTTGCCAGCACCTTGGTGATGATTAAGTAGATAGAATTGGACAGGGAGATTGGCCGAAAGTCCCCGATCTGCTCTGCCTCTTGGACCTTTGGAATGAGGACTATGTAAGCCCTGTTGAGCCGGTCCATATTACATCTTCCAGCCCTGAACTCCTCAATTATGGCCATAACATCGGGTCCGACCTTGGTCTAGCACTCAATGTAGAAGAAGACCGGGATGCCGTCCGGTCTGGGAGCGCCTTCACTGTTCAAACCTCGGATGGCCGTCTTGACCTCCTCCTCAGAGAAGGGAGTGATCAGTTCCTGCTGCTGGGTGACCAAGAGGGCATCGGCACACGTGGTGAGCCATCGCCACCGATTAGGAGGTCCTCGGCGGTAGAACTCTCGAAAATGATCTGATAAAGCTTGTCCAATGGCGGCTTGATCGGTTACTACCCTGTCCCTGATCTGTAGTCGGCGAATGCTGTTCACTCGGCGTCTTCTATTCGCCACCTGATGAAAGAAGCATCTTCCATTCGCCACCCTGATTGAGCTTGGTTATCGCAATACATAGGCATGACACCTTGTACCGCATGAATAGCATGACATCTAGTTTGTAAGAGGATGTCATGGGAGATGCATAAATCTTGAAGAGCAGTTTAAACAAATTCACGAGCATTTTCGGTTCAGAGAATTTTGAAGGTTTTAAAATATTGAGTGGAAATCTCTTAAAAATACTAATAAATAGAAGGCGGAACATTTGTGCCATCTTTGAGAAGATAAACCCAAGAAGCACAAGAGAAATCATCAACATAAATTATATTATAATGAAAGCCTAAGATAAATTGCACCGAAGAAGGTCCTCACACATCACAATGAATAATATCAAAAAGAGATTAATTTGGAAAAGAGTCTAGGTAGGTGTAGGAGGCCTGAAAATATTTGCCTAGTTGATATAACTCACACTCAAAAGAGGAAACAAAAATCTATGAGAGAGCCTGGCAAAATTTTGAGATACCAGGGTGGCCAAGCCATCGATGCCATTGGAGTGCAGAATTGGTCAAGGAAAGGAGATAAAAGAGCCCAACTAGAAGATGATCGAGGATAAGCTTATAAAGTCCACGTCCAGTCTCACACCTCAAACCAATCCTCTTTCTTGTCGGCAAATCTTGAAAGGTGCAATGCTAAAGAAAGAATGAGATAGAGCAAAATAAAGCTTTGGTGATGGCGCTGAAAGATAAGAGTTTGTAAGGGAAATTTGGAATGTAAAAGACTTGAGATAGCTAGAGTGAGAAGGTCAAATTGGCCTCACTATGTCTCACAACAGGACAAGCACAACGATCAGCAATAAAAACAAAAGAAAGTTATGATAATTTGGATAAGTGAGTAAGTAGGGATAGTAAACCTAACATATGGGCAGATGTCCCCGAGTCAATGATCCAAGAGTTAGACGAAGAGGCAAGTAAGGCAGTACCTGAGCCGAAGGAGCTGTAGGTGTTTCCTGAAGCTTCATAAGACGATCATAGTCTTCCTGAGATATAGTCATCATTCCCGAGGATGAAGAGGAAAAAGCATTAGGAGAGGCAGAATTGACAACCCTATTAAGTTTGCCAAACTTTTGCCGACAATTATCGAAATGATGGTTAGTTCGTCGGCAATGCTCATGTGGAGGGAATGGTTGGCCATCATGTCCTTGACCGCGCCTTTGGCCACCATCTTTGTAGTGCCCCTTCCCCTTGGAATTGAAAGATAAGAATGTCGAAGAGTCAAATGATGCAAGGGAGGGAGGTGCAGGTAAGGGTAAAAGAGGAGTCCCGGTTGACACTCGGAGAGTAGAAGAGAAGGTTGCGGCAAGAGTTAGAAGGTAAGCCTCGCTCAATATAGATCTTCGAATTTGAGAGGAGATTGAGGTATCAAGGCCTACACGTAATATAGCAACAATAAGCTCCTCTCGATAACGGTATTGAGTTATAAGATCAGTTATAGACGGTTGATACGGCTCTAACTGAGTCAAAAGTTTATGAATGCTGGCATAATAGTCTTGAAGGCGATGCCCTGACTATTTCGCCTTGAACAACTACTCGTATACCTCAACGATTTGGGATATATTAGACTCATAGCCATACATAGATAGCTTTGGTCGGCGTAATGAGCTGCATAGGCTCACTAATTGAAAGAATCGCCTATTTGAGTAGCCATATTGTGACGGCATGATCCTCTATTAACCATGTTATATGATTAGGATCCCTGAATGGGCGAGGGTTTTCTGTGAGATTAGAGAGACGACCATGAATTTGGAGAAAACCCTGGAAGCTAGCTGTCCAAGTGACATAATTTGTCACATCGACGACAATATAGGGACTTTGAAGATGGTAGATGAATGTATTTGTCGAAGAAGATGATGAACCAACGATCGGCTATACTACCTAGCCAGGAATAAAAATCGGCAGTTACGCCGAAGTAGGGGGCAATGTTGGTTGTATTACTGGAGTAGAAGAAGGGACTGGCTAGTTTGCGGGGGGCGGCATGATGGCAAGAGAGGGAGGAATGGGCAAAGATGCCAATGGAGAGTCCTCGTTCATCATAATCATAAGGTGACGTGCCCTAAATCATTAAGCTAAGGATCAGTTAGGAAATCAATAAGCGGGACTATGACGTGCCCCAAAAGTCAGGTGGATAAATCATTTGTTTCTCCCTTATACAGTCCTCAAATCAAAAAAATTTTCAAAAGAAAACTTGTAGACCTCAAAATTTCATATTGAATATCACAAAAATCGATCCATTTCATCAAGTATAGAGAGAGATAGGTTGGAATAAAGATTCTATGTGAATTTTCAAGGACAGAACGTAATTTGTCAAAATATATTAGATTTAAGTCATCTAAACAGCTTTAAATCCAATCGGATTTTAAACAAGGCTTATAGATCATAAAAATCTGCTTGCAATGATACCTAATATAAAAAATTTTGAGGAAAGATTAAGAAGATATAACTTTTTGAAAATGATGCTCAGAAAACTAACAATTTTTTTAAAAAAAGCAAGATTGAAGGCATTAGGGCACCGTTTGCGATGTTCTTTGGCTTCACGTGTATTCAATGCTTTTGAATCTAGTACAACAAGTTTCAGGTCGATCTGACTTAAAAAAAGAAAGATATAATTGATTTAAGCTGACTGTACAGAGAAGTTTACCAGAGCAATGGAAAGTCGATGTGTGGGCGACAATAAGAAGATCCTGCTTTGCTATAAGGAATCCTAGGTTAAAGCTTTGATATCATATGAAAAATAGAAAAGAGATTATGATATTGATTAGGGAAAAGAAGAGAAGAGAAGAGAGACATATAGGGGAGACGAGAGAGAGTAGCAAATCTAGAATTACAAAAGTGTCATTATGACCCATATACACTCACAAATATCTGTATTGTTAATATACTTGGATTAGTGGATAATAGTGACAATCACAATTGTCATATGATCAACATGATCATTTTTTCAACCATAATCATTGTTAGACAGCTGCCTGATGAGGGTGATCCAGGTCATTAGCCCATAATTAATAGGCTTTAAGAGGCCCATTAAAATCCTTTTCTTCTCCACCTGTGGCAGTCAAGCAGCAGCACGGCAGATCAGAGAGGGCTTTGGGGAAAAACCTGTATTTTTCTCTTCTTTTTATACATATTTCTCAATCTGGTAACTTTGAATTCTTTTCAGCCAAATATATTCCTAGACAGTTCCAATGGCCCGGATTAACTCTTCTTGGATCTTGGTAGTTCTTACAATTGAGTGCCTCTTATAACCAGTACACTTAGAGATCGAGCCCTTGATCTCAATTGATCAGTCGATAATGCCTCTCAATGTGGAAAGCCTACCATCAATATTGTTATGTCTTCAATATTTCTCTCACATGCTCCCTTCCCCTTCATTTTTGTTATTCTTCGCAATTTGAGCCGTATGTGATTGTAAGTGATGTTGACACAGCCCACATAATCCAACCGGTAAAGTTTTCTCAATGGAAGAACTTAGAGCCATTGCCAAAATTTGCTGCAGTGTGGATTGCCTTGCTATAACCGATGAAGTATGATATATTTATTTTCTCAAAAAATTGACTTTCATTAATTTTTTATTTTATTCATTGAAAAGTGAATCAACCAATTTTCTCAACAGGTATATGAATTTATCTTATACGAAGGGAAAAGGCACATATCGATCGCCTCGTTTCCAGGGATGCAAGAACGAACTATCATCACATCGTCCTTGTCAAAAACCTTTTCGGTCACCGGTGAGACGTTTGCCCTCAGAAATCTTAGTTTTTATATTTTTTCTTTTTCCACATAAGTCAGAGATTATTCAATGACCAAAAATATTTTTTTATAGGTTGGAGAATTGGGTGGGCGATTGCGCCTTCCATATTTGCATCAGCCATAAGGAACATCCACGTTAAACTGACAGATTCAGCCCCTGCCCCCTTTCAGGAAGCAGCATTGACAGCGTTGAGCAGTCCACCACAATTCTTCGAATCTCTGAGAAAAGTCAGAACCTTTTTCTGTGACTTTTAGTAACTTTCCGATAAAGGTGCATTGATTTTTCCCTGTTGTTCTTCTTCAGGACTACGAGACAAGAGAGACCAACTCATAAATATATTGGTGACATTCGGCTTCCAAGTCCAGTTCAGGCCGCTGGGCTCCTTTTTTGTGTTTGCTGAGCTCCCAGAAGATTGGATATCCTCTGATGTGTGCTTTTTCTCTCTAACCTTCTCCTATTATCCTGCTCGAGAATCATAATTTTCTTTCTTCTTATGTGTAGAAAGATCAAAATCTAGATTGATAGTTTGAAGAGTAAAGGCTAATGGAATCCTCATGATTTCATGATCCAACTCACTCTAATTTCTCTCTTTAGACCTGGTATCTTTACCAACTGTTCATTTGACCTGAAGGTTGACTTCGTCGAGGCCCTGATCAGGAAGGCCCGAATAACCGCGGTTCCAGGGTGTGGATTCTTCCACGCAAGATCAGACGGCCAGCAGCATCAGTCAAGGTACGTGAGATTCGCTTTCTGCAAGAGCATGGCCACTCTTTCTGCGGCAGCTGAAAGAATGAGCAAGCTGGTCGCCCTAGGGGATGACATCAGCCCCATAGAGTGAGGACAATTTTCTGTCCGCTATTTTTTTGCCATTTATCATATAATTGCTGTCGTTGACTTTCTGGGTCACCAGTCAGACGATTCGAGGTATTGGAAAAGAAAATGTCAACGCTTTGTATATTTTACCTGATTATAATAATAGTCGATTAATAAACAGATATCAGGCTTATATCTGTTTATATGGTCAGAGTCAGCTGCGTAAAAACTCTGACATTTTGACTTATCAGCTCCACGCGGTTAGCCAGTGAAATTCAAAGTCAAACAGATCGGAAGTCTCGATCCCTAATTATCTCCCGCCAGAAAAAAGTGCCGTCCCGGCGTGATTCATGGCTTCTCTCTCTTCTCTTCGCCGTCCCTTCTTTCCCTCAGATAACCCATTCTCTCTCTTCCTCTCTGTCTCTCTAGATAGCTCGTTCCCTCTTAAACTCTAATTCTCTCTTTTTTTCTGCGGAGGCACGCAATTAGGGAGGCCTTTCTCGTTGAATTCCATTTGCCTCCGGCGTAAACCTACCGGAGGCGGAGATGGCGGAATTCACGGGCTACCAAGGTCCCATATTCTCTCCACAACCGGCGGCGCCGCCGTCGCCGGAGCTTCCGGCGGCGAGGTCCTCCGGCGGGGTCTTGTGGGGCTGTTTCTCCTCCGACCCGGAGATGAAGCGCCGGCGGCGAGTTGCCAGCTACAAGGCCTACGGTGTAGAGGGCAAGCTCAAGTCCAGCGTTCGCCTGAGTCTCCGCTGGATCAAACTCAAGTGCGCGGTGCTCGTCAGCCGCTGGTGATTCACGCCACCTCCTTCTCTCTCTCTCTCTCTATTTTCCAATTTCTTTCTGGTGGACCCGGCGTTTGGTCTAATCAATCTATTATAATCGGTGAAGATATAAGTCGTTTCGTCCGCGTCATTACTGGAGAAGACGGAGCCACCGCCCGCGGAAGTGTTCAATTGGGTTGGACGATCAGTGTTGATCGTCGACCTGGATCGACTGACGATAATATCGTCGATGCGATATCAACACCACGGTGACGACACGATATATCGTCGTCGACATGGTACATCGACAGTGTCAACAAAATAATAAGGGTAAACATTCCACGTCAGCATTCCAGCTGAGGTGGACGGTTTTGTTATTCGGTCCCCCCATGTGGCTGCCACGTTTTGTCCACGTACTTCTTCCTTCTCTCTCTCTTCATTCTCTCTCTCTTTATTCTTTATCTCTTTATCTCTCTCTCTCTCTCTCTCTCTCTCTCTCTCTCTCTCTCTTTCTCTCTTTCTATCTCTCCCTCTCTTTCTCTCTCTCTCTTTCTACGGTCTCTCTCGCGACGTCTCCTCTCCCCCTTCTCTCCGGCACGCGCGCGTGCGTAACAGGAGGAGGGGGAGATTTTTCTTTCCTCTCCTCTCTTCTCGCGCTCTTCTTCTCCTCTCTCCCTCTTTCTTCTCCTCTCTTCATCGCGAGAGGGAGAAATCGCTTCTCCCTCTCTCACGATCTTTCTCTCACTCTCTCCTTCTCTTCCTCACTTTCTTCCTCGCCTGCGCGTCTCTCTCTCTCTCTCTTTCTTCCTCACTTTCTTCTGATTTCTTTTTCTCTCTTCTTCTCTTATTTCTCTCACTCTCTCTTTCTCTTCCTCACTTTATCTCACTCGCGCGGGCCAAAGCATCTGGAGCCCCGTTTCCGTTGACTTCGTTTGTCATTTGCATATTCGAGCTGAAGAGAAAGTGTCCGAAAGTCAATGCCTTGCTCGATACTTCGCTTCACGGATCACAACTAGGTTTACATCTCTCCAACTATAGGGCCAAAACATGTCTTGAAAAGACAGAGCCGTCCTCGATAGCTTGATAGATTTTCATTTGCTGGTCAACTATTGGGCCAACACATGTGTAGGAAGAGAGTACTGCTACCTATCGCCGTTGACTTTATTCATTGTTACGTACACAGAGGGAGTCAGGGAGGGAGGGAGAGAGAGGTGTAACTGCATCAGAAGGAGTTCATCTCCAGGCAGTATTTTCGTCTCTTAAGCAGCAAACTCACGGCCGTGGCGTAGGGCTCCTCAAACGCCGACCGCATCCATCCATCGTCTTCCCCGGTGCCCTCTCCCGGCCGAATAGCTATCATGGTCGCCCCCTTCAGCACGACTCCCCCGGGAAGCTCCAATTGCGGAGCGAACCACAACTCCAGTTTCACTGCCGGCATCAGCGTCCTCTCTCCCCCCGACTTCACTGGTTTCTCTCTCATCTCCTCCACCTGCCGTCTCCTTATTACAAGTCTCCCCTGCAACTCCCCGTCGACCGCCTCCAATCCCTCCAACTTATCGTGCTCCGCCACCTCAGGATACACCAGATAATGCCTAACGGACGCCGCGATCAGCGCGCTAATTGCCCACCCCAATCCTCTCTTCAGCCTCCCGTTCGACAGCAAGCACCCGGAGGTCCTCTCTCAGAATTCCGCCCCCAGGACCACGCAGTTCTCAAGGGTGGCGCCGAACTCGGCGCGCCATTTGACCAGCTCGACGGCCTTCAAGTTATCGACGGGGACGGAAGAAGGAACCTCTCTCCTACCCTTCGCCGGGAACGCCGTTATCGTCACTCTCGTTTGTCTATCGCGGAATTCAAAGGTCGAAAATCGTCTCCAGAGATCAAAATCTGAGAAGGTGCGGAAGAAGGAACACTTCGAGAAGGTGCTTAGGCGATCGCAGACAAGTCAAGTGCGTCTGTGGAGGGAGGAGAAAGATGATGGGCAATTCAGGAAGAAGATCGAGGAGTTTATTGCGAAGAGGAAGTCCGAGTTTAATGCGGAAGAAGATCGAGGAGTTCATACCATCAATCTCTATCTCTCTCTCCCGTAGCCCAGGCGGCCAGCCCTCCCGGTTGCGGAACAACCGCCGACAATTTCGCCGGAAGCAAAACCTCCTTCCCGAGTCCTCGCACCCCCTCCAAAATATCCGTCCGTTACTCTCGCTCTCTCTGTGGGGTTTAAGTATTTGACCCGCCCGATCAATCTGAAATCGAAGCAGACGCGAGCGATCATGGCCAACGAAGAGGTAGGACTCTTCTCGTGGCGGTGGCGAAAGGAGGATTTCTTTCCCGGGGAGTCCTTCACCTCCTGGGCCTTCCGTCGCGAGACAGAGAGAGGGAGAAGAACGTGGGAGAGAGGGAGAAGGGGAGAGCGAGAGAAGGAAAAGAGGGAGAAGGAAGGAAATAATTTCCGAAAAAGAGAGAGAAGAGAGAAAAAGTAATCTCTCTTCTCTCGTGAGAGAGAGAACGTGAGAGAGAGAGAGAGAGACGCGCAGGCGAGGAAGAAAGTGAGGAAGAGAAGGAGAGAGTGAGAGAAAGAAGAGAAGAAGAGAGAAAGATCGTGAGAGAGGGAGAAGCGATTTCTCCCTCTCGCGATGAAGAGAGGAGAAGAAAGAGGAAAGAAGAGAGGAGAGGAAAGAAGAGAGGAGAGGAGAGGAGAGGAGAGGAGAGGAGAGGAGAGGAAGAAAGAGGAAAGAGACGAGAGAGAGAGAGAGAGAAAATAAAGAGAGATGAAGGAGGACCGCGTGAGATGAAGAGAGAGAGAATGAAGAATGACGTGTACAAAATGTGGCAGCCAGGTAGGGGACGGAATCACAAAACCGTCCACCTCAGCGGGAATGCTGACGTGGTGCCACAAACGGGACATAGAAAAAGGTGGTGCCACAATCTGGACCTAAAATGAAAGGTCATGCCACTAAAAGATGTTTACCCAAATAATAATAATAATAATAATATAATCAAGGATTAAAACTGTATAATCCAAACTATTTTAAATAGAACATAAAATAAATCCGAAAGGTGTAGCCAAACTCTGCCTAGATCGGTCGCGTCCTCCCGGCTCCAACGCCGCCATCCACTAGCTCCTAACCCCTTCCACCTACGGCAGCTCCAGCCACCTCCACTGCCAGTCGCCCACTGCCAACGACGTTCGTCCCCCGTCTCCAACTCAAGCTCCAGCTCCCTTGACTTCCAGCAACCTCCGCCGGCTTCCACGCCCCCTGCGACCTCTAAAAAGAAACAAGATGAAAGATCAAGAAGGAAGAAGAGAGATGAACAGAAAAGATAAATTGTTTTTTGTATCTTATTATGACAACATTGATGTACATATGTATTTATAGATGTGGAGATTCTAAAAGAAGAATGAAGACCAAGATCCGAGCTGGCAAGATGGTTATAACTTTCTACACGGTTATAACCTAGTTGCGGAAAGTGATCGTCGGGCATGTGTTGGTTCTTTAACACCTCCCCGAAAGTGAAACGCTAGTAAGACGTTGAGCTTGGATCTCAGCAGAACAAACTGCTATCTTGGTAGAGCCTTGGT
Organism: Lemna minuta; assembly: GCA_024174645.1. Lineage (NCBI taxonomy): Eukaryota > Viridiplantae > Streptophyta > Magnoliopsida > Alismatales > Araceae > Lemna > Lemna minuta. Next base: position 6,332,963 of record CM044111.1, on the reverse strand, counting down.
CAAAAGTTTCACTATTTGTTCTTGACTAGAGATGACACAGACAGCAACTTGTTCACGAACGAAGTGAAAATCAACTTCAATGTGTTTCATTCGAGCATGAAACACCGGGTTGGCAGACAGATAAGTCGCTCCTATGTTGTCGCACCATAAGATAGGAGCAGGTAACGAAATATGGAGCTCACGAAGGAGAGCTCCAAATTAACTCGGATGAGGCATTCGTGACTACCTTATATTCGCCTTTAGTGCTAGAACGTGCCACGGTGGACTTTTTTTTTAGCGCCATGAGATTAAATTACCGCTAAGGTACATAAAAATGCTCCAATTGAGTGCCTATCAAGTGCATTTCCAGCCCAATCTACATCAATGTATGCTGTGAGCGAAAAATTAGAGTTGCGTTTGATGTGAAGACCGTAGTCGATTGTCCCTTTCAAGTACTGTAGAAGGTGCTTAAGTCTAACCCAGTCATCTGACTGCAGAGAATGAATCAATTGACATGCTTGGTTAACTACAAAGGCAATGTATGGTCGAGTCATATTTAGATACTGTAGAGCACCAACTATGCTTCAGTAGAGAGCTGGGTCATCATAAGACATTGACTTCGAAGAAGGATTGATAACTAAAGTGGGAGTTTCTAAAGGTTTGCAGAGATCCGTATGCAATTTCTATAGTATAGAGGTTGTTTAGTGCCCCTTAGTGAGGAGGTATCCATCTTTGCTAGGCCAAAATTCAACTCCAAGAAAATGGGAAGCTTGGCCAAGATCTTAGAGAGTAAATTGTGCGCTGAGGGATTTCACAAGATCATCAATTTTAGCTGACGATGGTCCAAGAATTAGGATATCATCCACATAAATTAGGATGTAAATTGGCCCTGAATTTAAATAGAATAATAATGTCTTAGTCTTCGAACCTGTGAATCCAAGTCGTATGAGTTAACTAGATGAAACCATTCACACGACACTTGTTTCAGCCCATATAAGGACTTCCGGAGTTTTCATACATGATTTGGAAAAGCAGGATGATTAAATCCTTGAGATTGTTCCATATATATGAGTTCCGTTAAATCACTGTGAAGAAATGCATTTGAAATGTCGAGCTGACGAATCTACCATTGCTTGCTGATTTCTAGTGAGAGGAGAAGCCGGATTGTACTTACTTTAATTATCGGGCTAAAGGTTTCATGATAGTCAATACCCCCCTCTTGATGAAAGCCCTTTGCCACCAATCGGGCCTTGAAACGGTCAACACTACCATCAGGATAAAAATTGGTCTTGTATACCCATTTACAACCGATGACTGGTCGGTTTGGAGGACGAGGCACTAGCCACCACGTATGATTTCGAATGAGAGCAATATACTCATACTTCATAGCATGAACCCAATTAGATTGTTTCGAGGCAGAGGAGTTATCAATCGGCTCAGGTCTTGAGGTGATGGAGTAACATTGAGGGAGATGATGTCAAGCACGGGTGGTAGTTTTTGTTTGATCAATAGACTGAAGAATGTTGGAAAGTGGTTTAGTTCGGGTGTGGGAAGGTGAAGCCTGATGATCTAAGTTGGAGGGAGATAGAGGATTAATGGATGGTATATGTTCAAATGGTGATGTTGGCATGGGACTTTCACAAGTGGACAAAAACAAGATTACTATGATGAGGAGGTGACATAGCCGGTAATGACTCGTCATCTGAGGTAGGAAGGGTGGAGATTGTGTATGGAGCGGTGGGTATGTGGTTGGAGTTGAGAACTTTGATAACATGCAATCTTAACATGCAATTACATGATTATTAATGCAAAATAAGGCATAAAATATTCCATTTTTATGCATGTTATCATACTTTGCATATCTATCATTTCATGCAAATTTAAGTTAAAATCTCAAAATGCACTATTTTAGGGATAATTATGTATTTTTAAGAATATATTTTTAAAGTAGATTATTCTCATCTATATTTGAGATTATAATTGTGTTTCAATGCTAAATAATGAGAGAAAATATTTTTTTATATACTCATTTATTCTTATAAGTTATAATTTTTAAGAGAAATGAGTATATTTTTGAAATAGAAATTTATCCTCTTATTATTTAAATAATTTGATTTTGTATACTGATAGATATTTAATTTCTGATCCAATAAAACAAATTTAGATTAATTTAGAGTTTTATTTTGAAAGTTATGAATTTTCCAAATTTTAGGGATTTTTTCGAATTTTTTAAATTTTTTTGAATTTTTCAGAATTAAAAATCAAATTTTCTAAGCATGCAGGTGACGTGGTGCAATCTGATTCGTCAGTGAATCATTTTAAAACAATTTAATCTCAGCCGTCGATCTAAGGAGTTATAACGACTGAGATTAAAACCCACAGAAATGTATCTGAGCGTTTGATCAAGATCCAACGGAGGGCGTTTGATGCATTATTTGTAACGCGCGTGACGTGGCATCATCTCGGTGGTCCATCTGCAATCCAATAGTCATGACTTAATCATAACGATTCGCATCCGCGCATTTCATCACAGCCGTTGATCGAAGATGAAATGTCGATCAAGACGGTTACGTCCAAATTTGCTATAAATTGAGATGTTCTTCAACATTGCAATGCATTCTTGTATGATTTCAAGCAATTGAACTATCTAGGCGCCACCATCCTTGAATCTCTTGCTTCCAAACGCTTCTAGACTCATTTCCCCGTTGACGGAGTGGTTGGAAGTGAGATTTCATTGATCGAATACGGAGAATTCGCCTCTTGAACACCGATAATGGTCTTTGAAATAGCAGAATGAAAAGCCTTGAATCCAGCGATTAATTGGATCATTTAGATTGCTATCTCGGGTTAGACTATGTGTTTTCCGCCTAATCTTTTGTCATGCTTCATTAATTTGTAATTTACGATAGTAGCTTTAGTCAATTTCGTTTTTAATTTCGGATTTCTCTCTCTTTGCGTACAGAAATTTCTCTCTAATTCGCTCATCAATTTCTCTGCGAATCTTGATCCAAATCAAGTGATTTTTTATTTTGTGGATTCCTCTTTGAGTTCTCTTTCCAAATCTATCAATTTACCTAATTTATCACCTCAATTCATTGTCCGATTTGTTCGAATTTAAAAATATATCTCAAAAATCTCTTAGTTCTCCGTTGATTCAACCCTTATTCACCACTATACTTCTTAATTCGTATTAATTTCTTAAAATTGATGAGTTTGATATTATTTTGACTCTTGACCGTGTGTTTTCAACGACCTCGCGGTCTCGATTCGTCAAACTTCAGGATCAAGTGGTTTAGTAGAGACTTCAAGAGGAAATGATCCAAGTATGCCTCGGACTATTTGAGTGGATGCCTTGGATGAAGGACCATCACTGAGATTATCTGCAAATGGGTAACAATATTCAGTGAAAATAACATCTCGAGTGATTTAGATTCAGCCAGATGTCATGGAGAGACACCTATAACCATGATGAAATGTACTATGGCCGATGAAAGCACATCTTTCTGATCGAGAATCCAATTTAGAAGCTGCATAGTGACGAAGATATGGATAACATGTGCATCCCAAATTTCAAAGAAATTTGTAATCTGGCTCTTGAGTAAAGAGTAGGTTGTAAGGAGACTTATAATTCAAGAGAGGAGTTAGCATCAGGTTAATAAGATATACATCGGCACAGATAGCTTCATCCCAAAATTTGTGAGGCTTTGATGCTTGCTTCAGTAGAGAACGAGCAGTCTCAATTACATGCATGTGCTTTCTCACTGCAATGCTGTTTTGAGCTGGAGTATGAGGGCATGACAGTCTGTGATGTATACCATGGTCTTTGAGATACTTACTCACTGGCTGAAATTCTCCCCCCCAATCTGATTGGAAGTTCTGTATTTTCAAGTTAAATTGCCGGTGAACTCGTCAATAAAAATTTACAAAAGTTTAAAGGACATCACTCTTGAATTTTAGAGGATACAACCATATACCGCGTGAAGCCATTGACGAAGATTACATAGTACTTATGACCAAGATGTGATATGAATGGTGAAGGACCCTATAGATTAGAATGAACCAACTCGTGGTCTGCTCAATTGATTTTTTGAGTTTGCATAAGGCAATCTATATGATTTAGATGACAGACATGCATTACAAAAAACCAATGTAGGAAGTCCATGAGTGGAAATTATATGATGAAGAATTTTAAAATGTGGATGACCAAGTCGTTGATGCCATAGCTCCATCGCCACCTTCTCTGCAGCAAATGCTCTTGGATCATTTGATTGACTGAGTAGATAGAGTCCATCTCTAATTGTTCCCCTGAGCAGAGGTCTCCCGGTGCCCTCTGAGAGTCCCGATAGGGTGGTGGTTTAACCTAAAGGGGGGGGTGAATTAGGTTAAAGGTTAATTTTAATTTTTAAACTCTATTATTTTATTTTTACTAGGATTCATTAGCTAAGCACTCACTTCTTGTCCTCTCGATGCACCAAATATTATTTTACTGGCTGGGGGACCTAATGTCCCTTAATCCATTCTCGAGTGCTGTAGACTCGGAGCCTCAATCCTCACCAAAATAAAACCTATTCCCCTCACCCCTCAAATGGGTGAAGGACAATGTTCAAATACAAGGATTTAGATTTGCCCCCAACGGCAAACCTAACACTCACCTTTACTTGTCCCTACGACACTATCCTCTGGGCCTCGACCTCCTCGGCTCCTGGATGTCCTAACTCCCTCAGGCCGATCTCCACCCGATCGCTCGTCCCTTCATGCCCTATTGTGCCTCTTCCGCAAGTATCGCCGACCATCGGTAAATTGAGACCTCGTCTTCATGCTCCACTCGGTTTTCCCGCTGCCGAAGTCTAGACTCCTTCTCGTCTCAACGAATGAGACGCTCCCATCCTCTACGTGTGTGTGAATCTAAAATGGTGTGTATCTAACTGCTGCTACCTAAATAAGTAGATCTTCTGACTAGGGATGACTTTTTGTCAAATGTTGGCTTTCTGTTAAAGTTGACTTTTTTTTACGAATGTTGACTTTCTGCTAAAGTTGACTTTTTTTGACAAATGTTGACTTTCTTGACTTCTGTTGACTCTAGGTTGACTTTTGACATAGAGTTGACTTTCTTGACTTCTGTTGACTCTGGATTGACTTTTGACCTAGAGTAGACTTTCTGACTTTTGTTGACTCTGGGTTGACTTTTGACCTAGAGTTGACTTTCTAACTTCTGTTGACAGGAGTTGACTTTCCACTAATACAGTTGATTGTAATAAATCAGGGTTGACTCAGATCTATATGATGGACTTGGGTTGACTCTAAGGAAGGTTGACTGGATTTAAATAAGGTTGACTGTGTGAAAGGTCACTGTATATCACAACAGATAGACTTACCTAAATAGATAGATATATTAGGAAGTAACCAGATAGATGTATCACAACAGATAGTAAATAATTATTAGGAAATAAATTTCAATACCAAATAATTGTAATACAAATAAAACAAACTTTAATTCCTAATCAATTATTACTATATTCAATAGACAGAACAATATTCTCCCTGCAAATGAAATAAGTGTTAATATATAATCAACGAATAATAAATCTAGTATATTGTATCTGATGAAATAATCAATAAAAGGTAGATTACATACCACTTTGTCTTGAATTTCAATTCCGATCACCACAATATTAGGGTATTCACGATTATACGAATTTGTTAAAGAGAAAAACTACAATGTAACTGAAAAACTGTACCTTAGTTGACCTCTGTCAAAATTGGGTCACTGTAACAACAGTTTGTTAAGTTGATGAACAGATTATAAACTCCAATGAAGTTCAATTCAGTCTAAAATTCAATTCAGTCTTACACTACAGAGCAATTTGAATTTAGTCGTTAATTGTGAAGATACAATCTCAGAGAAACGTATGAGGGCAGGTATGGTAAGATGGCTGAATTATATGCTCAGATGTAACAAGGGCAAAACACATAGGAAACAGTGTGCTGCTGTGTCTACGAATTTAAAGACGCCGAGAATCATTAAGAAAAATAGAAAGATAATTTTTCAGTTTAGAAAAATAGATTCGAGGATGTAATAACAACAATGAGAAGCACACTGAGACGAATCCGACAGTTGCAGCCTTAACTACGAGATACTAGTTATAACCTAATTAGAAGAACTCTAAATCGTCGAATCAAATAGAAACCAAAATAAGCATAAAGACAATCGATTTATGATGTCAGATAAACTTGCTCGTGAATGAGTGAAATAAGAAAGATACAAACACAATTTTTGATGCTAAACTAATAAATATCCGTTGCGTCGGAATCAAGAAAGAGAACCATAATGACCTGCGAAGAAATGACAGTGGAAAGAACAAAGAAAAAAACTTCAAGGATTAAATACTAAAGAAGATTTAGATTAGGAAGGAACTTGAGATTCGATGAGTGTTGAAGATGATTCCACGGATCTTTTTCGAAGATTTGCAGAAGACATTTGTATGCTGCCATGAAGGGAGAAACACGAGAGAAAGACAAATTTTGCAGTCTTCTTGATCATTGGTCACCGATAATTGTTTTTCGCCCCCTTTTCTCTTTCACAATTTCAACTTTGATCTTTCAACAAAAAGAGGCGTTAACCCTAGAAACGGGAAACCTAAGGCTTTTAAGTCATCTGAAAAATATTGTTACGATAATACCCTAAAAATATTTTTTTATATAAATAACAGTATTACCAAGCCTATATGTATATTTATATCTATATAGATATATGCACATCTATATATGCTAGCGGCATTAACAAATGACTTAGCTCATTTATAATGCATCTGTGAATTCAACTATTTAACTAGAAAGTGAGAAGATATGCATGATAGAAACAACAAATTAATGAATTAGAAGATAATGACTACTTGAGGCAATAAGTTCCTGAAAAAACACAAATCTTCATGGACACATTAGTTGGTTAGTGAAAAATAATCAAAGTATAATATGGCATAATAAAGTCTGACATTAATGAAATTATTGAAGGATGAAAATAACTGAAAATATAATGACATGAACAAAACTAAAAATGAAAAGAGAAAATTAGATATGTCCTTTGCACTCCATTCATACCCTAATCATGCCTACATCCATTCAATCGATGTATACCTTCAAAACTAATTCTCTAACACCCTCTTCCTTTATGAGGCAATGATCGACATGGAATTCAACATATATGTAATTGTCGTTAGTTATTCTGTAAATAGACAACAAATTCTTCTTGATATCCAGAACATGGATAATATTTTGAAGCTTTAGAGGATGTGATCGCGAAGAAATAGAAGAAGAGCCAGTGGAGTGTATGGACAGACTTGAGCCATTTCCGATTTGGAGTTGTTATGTCCCTTGACATAGTGCTGGATCCACTAGTGCTTGAGGATCATTTGTTACATGATGGGTTGCTCCACTATCTGGATACCAGATTATGTTATCCAATGGTGTAGTCATAGGTGGCAAGCACAGGTTATATGCATGAGGACTTGACTGTGCATTTTTCGTAGAAGTTTGTCATCCATAGAAATTCCTATTAAATCTTTCTCGGCAATCTTGAGCTCTATGCCCAAATTGACCACAAATTTGGCAGCGTGGTGTGTATCTCCCACCATTATGACCTCTTCCTCGGTCATTTCGTCCTCCATTCCTTCCTCGGCCACGATCAAATGCAGGTAACTGCACTTGATTTGCAACGAGAAGTAATTCTGAGGCCGCATCATCTTTAGAAGAATTGAAGAAACTGAGAAGCTCATAAGGAGAAGTAATCTGTGCTATAACATCTTCAAATGCCAGATTATGTAGGTTTGAAGTGATCCCTGCGTTGAAGGCTATATAGGTCAGTCCAAGACCTCGGAGGAGCGTGACGAATGGAGATCGCGAGGTCGTCAATTGCACACGGTTTCGTGTCAAAACAAAGTGCAAACTTACCAATTTAATAAAAATATCTTGAATTGAGGGGTATAATGGTAAATATGGGTCGAATCCACAGAGAATTAGGAAAATTTCTTATGATCTCTTTGAATTTGATCAAATCGGAAGATGAATCGATGATAGAAATAGGGGAAAATGGTATATTATGAAATAGAACTTCAAGATGATTCCACGGAATAAAAAATCATCGAATTTGAGTTTGATTTTGCGGAGAAATTGAAGATCAAAGTGAGGAGTAATTTCTGAAAATCGGAAGAACGAAAATGATGAAAATAAACTTAAAATCACTCAATTTAACTAATCTAAAATGAAATTAAACGGGAAGAGATGATAGATTAGCCAAAATTGCTTACATTAACCCACAATTGCGATTGGATTAACCCAATTTTTCGCCGAAATCAAGGCTTTTCATAAAAATTCAGAAAATCATGATCGTGGAGTTCAAGCGTCAATTTCTTCCTCGTCTTTCATCCAAATCTTGATCTGAAGCACTCCGTGGACGCGGAAATGGGTCTAGAAGTGATTGGGATCAAGAGATTCAACAGATTTGGTGTCTAAACAGTTCAATTAGATTGAATTGCTCTCGAATGCTTTACAAATTAGAAGAACATCTCAATTTATAAAGTATTTGGGCGTAACCGTCCGATCAAATCGATCAACAGCTCTGATGAAATGGTCAATCGCGAACCGTTACCGTTAAGTCCCGTCTGTTGGATCGCAGATGGACGCTCGAGATGATGCCACGTCGATGCGCGTTATAAAGCGCATAGAAATCGTCGTTGTTGGATCGCGATCGGACGCATCAGATGCGTTTCTACATGATTTAATCTCGACCGTTATAACTCTTGCGATCAACGGTGTAGATTAAACGCGATCCGGTGAACCCCGATTTAAGCCACGTGTGTCCATTTGATTTAAGTGAAGATCAAGGGCCGATATCACACGCGCGATCGGACACCCCACACGTCGCCACGTCGCCTCCTCATCACGATCGTTGATCGCGATCGATCGGACGGCTCTAATCGCGCCACGTCACCTGCGCACTTTAAATATTCTGAAAAATCGATTTTAAATTAGAAAAATTGATTTTTAATTCCAGAAAATCCTTAGAAATTCATTAAAAATTTAGAAATTTTCATAAAAGATTCGAAAAAATCCCTAAAAATTAGAAAATTCATAAATTTCAAAATATAACTCCAAATTAATCTAAATTTCTTTTATTTGATCAGAAATTTAATTATCTATCATTCAAAAAAGTCAAAATTAATAAATAAAAAGAGTTTTGATTTATTTTTCAAAAATACATTTGCTTTTTTAAGATTTTAACTTTAGAAAATTAAGTGAATGTTTATAAAAATGATTAATCTCATTATTTAACTTTAAAAACCACTTATAATCTCAAGTAAAGATAGGTTATAAAATTATTTATCTTTAGTTCATCATAATTAACCCTAATTTAAAGTATTTTGAGATTATAATGACTTTTTCATAGAATGATAGATAAATACTCATAAATATGATAACATGCATAGGAATGAAAGCTTTTAGGTTTAATTATGCATCAATAATCATGTATTATCATGTATAATTAGCATGTTATCAGAGCGCATATATGGAGTTGCTTTCTTGCACTCGGTGACCAACCGCTGCAAGGTCATTTCATGTTCGTCGGATATCCTGACATATTCGGCAACTGAGCGTGTACCTTTTGAGGAATTGTGAAGTTGATTGTGGAGATGCATAATCCGAGAAGGATTAGATGATGAACAATGCTTATTCAGTGCATCCCATGCTTCTTTTGTGGTTGTCTTCCCAACGACACACGGTATCACATTCTCGGAGAGCGAGGAGACAAGAAGAGAAATAACTTTCTGATCTTGCTTCCTCCAAACATGATATGTAGGATTCACGATAATTTTTTCGGTTGAGTTTGTTGCCGTTGGAATCTGTGGATCTTGTGTGAGAATGTGTGCAAGATCATTGCAGTTCAGCACAGGGAACAACTGCGTCTTCCATAGAAGAAAATTCTCCCGTGTAAGCTTGATTGGAACGTTTAATCCGATCGTGCTTGTGGTGACAAAGAGTGCGATGTTGTCTCCGTGACTTGTGATTGTTGTTGACGATGTTGAGTTCGCAATGAATCAAGAAGTCGAGCCCGCCGATGGCTTTGATACCATAAAGAGAAACAAGATGAAAGATCAAGAAGGAAGAAGAGAGATGAACATAAAAGATGAATTGTCTTTTGTATCTTATTATGAAAACATTGATGTACATCTGTGTTTATAGATGTCAAGATTGTAAAAGAAGAACGAAGACCAAGATCCGAGCTGGAAAGATGGTTATAACTGTCTCGTTGCGGGAAAGTGATCGTCGGGCAAGTGTTGGTTCTTTAACAACCTCCACCGCAAGCCCCCCCCCCCCCCACCCCCTCTCCAGCTACCGCTGCAGCTAGCAGCCACCTCTGTCGTCGGCTGCTGCCAACCCCAGCAAGCTCCGCTGCTGGTATCCTTTTGGATGGCTAAATATTTTCAATATCGATGTTTAATTCGATATTTCCAGATCAACGTTGAGATCAAGGATATTTTGGGTTGAAAACGTGGACGACACATGGAGTGTTTACTTTTAACAAAGCCGAAGGTTCATTTAGATATTTGTATTTAAAAAACTAATGGGGTCGACATGAATAAGGTTAAACCATGATATTGACTAGTATAATGCTCAGTTACACAAGTTTTATTTGCTCATATTACTGGAATTGTTACACGATGCGGTGCAAAACTATATTCGCGTACTTTCATTTGATTAAATGAAAATAAGGTCTATTGACAAAAAAATTATGTTATCTTTCTTCTATTCATTTTCTATAGTTAGAATTGTGTTATCTTTCTTGGCAACTGCTTTGTTCTCTTATTTTGTGCTTGATCTCGCAACAGTGGGTTGCTCATGTGAGCTCCAAGAGATGAGGTTGAGGTTGAGGAAGATGAGATAGCTCCCCGTAGAGCAACAGCAAGCTGGACATCCTGCCCAATCTAAAGATGGAGACGATGTTGTCCCATCCATCGTAAATCTAGAGTCCTTCGAGGATCATACCCTTTGAATATCTTAAAAATGCTTGCCTCAAGACCAATCTCGAGGAGAAGGATTATGCATTGATTATCATACTTTATTAACAACAAAGGAAATTTCCAGTCAAGTGATGTTTGGACTTTATATTCCTCCAACAATGCTTTTTTTGGTGGTCAAATCAACATTGTCACATGATTTGATTAGTGTGGCTGTGGTGCTAGGATTAGACACCAGTTTTAAGTCCTCCATGTTGGCTTTTTGCAGTAGTCAAGCTTTGTTCTCGGATTGAGAGCATAGAAAATCGCAAAATTTTTTTGTGAGTTCAATCCTAGAGAAAAAGTGTGTGATAACATGCTATTTATGCATGTAATTACATAATTATTAATGCAAATTAATGCATTAATCATTATAAATATATGCATGTTATCATCTTTTAAGCATATTTCTATCATTTTGTGTAAATTCATGTTATGATCTTAATATACATCAATTTATGGGTTATTATGCATAATTAAACATTATAATCTTTAATCCTAATTATATTTAAGATCATATTCATGTTTTAAGAGTGAAAATATAAGAGAAAAGACTTTTATTTACATTTATGTGTTTATATGAATTTATTTCATATAATACATAAATGTATAAAATTAATATAAATTAATTCTCTTATTATTTTAATAAATGATAGAATATTCAATTCTGAATCCAACAAAACAAATTTGAATTAATTTGGAGTTATATTTTGAAAGTTATGAATTTTACAATTTTTAGGAATTTTTCTGGAATTTTTCTAAATTTAATTAGATTTTATTTCGATTTTATTTCGATTTTTAAATATTTAATTTAATTAAAAAATGCAAAAAATGTGAGGTTTATCGCGCGTGTACACGTGGCATCGCCACGTGGACAGGCGCGAGCGCCTACGTGGCACGGAGGTGACGAGTGGCGCTGACGTGACATATTCATATATACTATATATATTTTTATAATATGTTCGGTCTCCCGTGTATAGGGAGACAAATTATCAATACCCTCTTATCGTCGTATTTTATATAGTGAGTATTTTCTTCTATTTCTTCGGTGTGGGACTAAAGTCCCATCGTTTTATTTGAATGCAGGACGCGTGGCGCATCGTGGAGCGTTGGATGATGTTCGCGATGAATCACGTGCGTAGATCGTGTATACCGGAGATCCACCTGATCAGATAATCACACACGTGCTTAAAAGAGGCTATAAGTGAAATCATCTTGGCCGTCGATCTTGATATTTATAACGGTCCAGATTATTCGCATCAGATGGATCTCCGATCAACTCAAAGCCATCCGATTTAAATCCGACGATCAAAATCAGACGTCGATTCATCTTAAGTAAAGCGCGATTGCGATCGTCCATCGCGATGATCGGCTTCATCGGACGGCTGAAATTAATTCCGGTTTTCTTTAAATGTGTTCTTCTCGAAGGAAAGAGGCATTCGCGATCAATCTTCAAATACTCTTTGTATACTCCACCAAATCGCGTGCCGTTTGCTCGAGAGCGTTCTTGACTCGTTTCCGCTTCAATTGAATGCTTGAAATCAAACTTTGATTGAACGAGAAGGAAGAAATCACATCTTGAACTCCACTTTCGTCTTTGAAAATTCGGAATGGAAAGCCTTGCATCCGGCGATTAATTGGATCATTTCGAAGGCTACTTTGGGTTAGGTTGCGTGATTTCATCTTAATCTTTCATCATTTAGTGTTAATTTTACTTTTAGCATCGTAGATTAGTTTAATTATAGATTAAATTTTAGTTTTTAATCATTTTTCAAAAATGTCATCTAACTTCAAACTTTGATTTCTCTTCAAATTCTTATCCAAATCACCTGATTTTTGATTCCGTGGATTCGATTTTGAGTTATCTTTCTTAATATACTAAAACGCCCAATTTCTAATCTCAATTCGTCGTCCGATTTGACCGAATTTCAAAGATATCTCTCAAATTTCCCTAATTCTTCGTGGATTCGACCCTTAATTACCATTATACTAATTAATTACTTTGATTAATCATAAATTGGTAAGTTTAGGACTTTTTTTGACACTAAGTCGTGTGCATTCAACGACCATACGATTTAGTCTCGTCAGTGTGTCAGAATAAGATCTCTCACGTAGAATGCATTTTGTAGTCTTCAGATGATGTAATCAATCCCTTGTGCATGTGGACTTATCAATAGTATATTGTCAGCATATGCAAGAATGAAGAAGGGATCCAATCATATTTGAAATATAATCACTCATCAACTCGAGACCCTTGAAATCCAAGTCCTTGAAGAAAGGATGTATGCCTTTTAAACTGCTCTTTGTTGTGGCTATAGAGTCATTTTTGGAGAAGGCAAATGATAACATGCAATATACACATCTAATTACTTGATTATTGTTGCATTTAAGGCACAAACTATACATTTATGATGCATGTTATCATATTGTGAGTGCACTATTATTCTAATTATCTAAAAATATTAAAATGATATATTTTACTACTAATTTTGCATAATTCATAAGTTAAAATTTTCATGAATTAAAATTCTTTTAATTTCGACCTCATTCTATTTTAGATTTTTACGGTATATGTGAAAATACGAAGAGAAAACATTTTTTTAAAGCTTTGAAAATTATATAGTTCTAGTTTTCTACATGAATTAACTGAGTTGAACATTTCATTCTCTTGTTATTTCTTAAATGAAATAGCATAGAATGATAGAGTATTTAATTTTTGTTAGATCCCATCCTCTTATTGGGCCCAAAGCCCAACTTCTCCTCTCTTCTATCTCTCTATTATATCTCTCTCCTATCCCCAATTTGATATGGAGTATGGTGATTGCGATTCTCTCTCTCCTCTCGTCTTATTCTCTCTCCTCTCGTCGCCCTATTTCACTATCAAACTACATGGTATCAGAGCTCCAGGCGGCGATCGATTTATCTCTCTCTTAAGAGAATCCAATCGCTCTCATTCGCAGACGTTCGCATTGACAACTCAATCCGCCGCGAACGCATCATTCCAGTTTTTCCGCCGCGAACGCATCGTTCCAGGTTTCCTTCTGATCGGCAACTTAATCTGATCGTTCCAGTTTTTCGTCTCATCAGCAACTCAATCTGATCGCCCCAGTCTTTCCGATCGTTCTTCCCGATCGTTCTTCCTGCTCGCCCCAGTCTTTCCGATCGCATTCATCCGCAAGAAGAAAAATTCTCTCTCCAGCAAAACGATCACATTCATCCTCTCGACTTCCGACTCCTCGCCTCCTCGACTGGTATCACCTCGACAAAACTACTCTAACATCGCGTCCACGAAAAAAAATCTTGTTCTCTCTCTGATGGACCCCGCGCACCTGCGACAGACATAACGGCCGACGACGACCCGGAGGCACCCGCAGGGACAGACGAGGACAACGCGATCTCTGACGAACGTACAACGCGATAGCAGGGGGAAGGGACAGAATGTTTTTGTTTTTCCTTTTTCTTTCTCTAGAATGATTAACTCTCTTTCCTGTGTTCGTTAACGGGGATAGCCGGGATAGGCTGGGCGTTACTACTCTACGAACGAGAGGGAAATCGCCACGAAGGCACCCCTCATTTCTCCTCCCTCTCGCTACGTCGATCTTCCTCCCCTCCACATTTGACCCCTTGTCCAGTTCCTCCCGCACGTACCGCATCATATTTCTGGTATCAGAGCCAACGAGGAGAAAGTTTACGCCTCGCCCGTTCGAGAGACATGTCCACTCGCTCGGGAGCCAAATTTCGAGCGGGAACTAATCCACCCGTTCACCCGGAAGATATCCCCGACTGGGCAACATCTATCCTACGGAGCCAAGAAGAAACTAAGGCACAAATCGAGTTCCTCATGGCGCAACTTTTGGAGCTCAAGAACACCAGGCCGGTGGTCACATTGCCCCTCGTGAACGCTGTCCACAATGACGCCCTGCCCATCCCCGCTTCCGAAGAACAGAAGGAGGATTCCCCGTGGGAGGCGGCGAAACGAGGAGCCAAGCCGGAGGTAACAGCCTTCGACGGCTCCCTGGACCCTAAGAAATATATGGATTGGGAAGCCGGTCTAGATGAATACTTCGATTGGTATCATCTACCCGAAGGCCGCCGCATTCAGTTCGCGCAGATGAAACTCACCGGGCAAGCCCGGATCTATTGGCGGAATCTGCAGGTTACCATGGAGCGCCGACACGAGCCAATGATTGCGTCGTGGGCAGAAATGAAGAGCCGACTACGGGACAAGTTCGTCCCTGCCTGTTACCGCCCAATGATCATCGATGAGTGGCGAAACCTCCGTCAAGGAGACGGCACCGTGGCAGATTATATCGCCAGATTCGACGAACTTATGATTCGTTGCAACCTCGACGAAGAACCCATGGCCACGCTCGCCCGTTTTCAGGCCGGATTACGACCGGAATTTCAACGAGAGTTGGTTCTACAGGAAGTATCGTCGTTGGAAAAGGCGTATCGTTACACGATAAATATGGAGCTATTCTCCTCCCATGCCCAGAGACCCATGACTCCCTGGATCGCCACCGCCGAGGTCACACGGACGGTCCACTCCACCCACGGTAATTCCCTCCCCTTACCACTCCCCCTAGTGAGTCCATCACCCGCACCACCACTGCCTTCACGCCTATATACACCAGCTTCAACCCCGAGCCCCGCGATAACTCCCACTACGACTGCGGGCGGCTTGCTAGGCCCCCGTACTGGCGCTCCTGCCACCAAAATCGGCCTACCCTATCCCCTGGTGAGCGAACGGTCGACCGACAGAAGACACCCGGGGGGGATACGTCCACGGGGATCTCCTACACCCCCACCCAACACGTGAGCGCAGGTCGCCTGCTTCAAGTGTCAAGGCTGGGGCCACTTTGCCTCCCAGTGTCCGTCCCCACGGCAGGCAACACGTCCGGCTCGCACGCTGCTGGTGGAAATTCAAGATGACGACCATCCACCCCCACCCGGCTTGGACGATCCGGAAGCCGAGGTTTACGAAGCGGACCCCACGCTCGCTAACACTTTTGAAGGGACACCTGGACTCCTGGGATGCATCATCAAGGAGATAATACCCTTAACGTCAGAGGAGCACAACTTCGCACTCACCGCCCTAATAGGCACAACCATATCGGAGGAAACGGCCAGAAGCAGTACACCACCGGGCCCCAAGAATACTTCCCTGGGCACTAAGAACCCCCTCCGGTCGGCAATATTTTTGACGTTTACCAAGATGGGAAGCCTCGTGATCAAGATTGTAGTCGACAGCGGCAGCGTGGTAAACGCAGTTGCGATTGCTTCCGTTCTCAGCCTCGGCCTCCAGCCACTGCTGCATCCGCGGCCATATAAAGCAATGTGGATCAATGACGCCTACCTTGTCGTGACGACGAGGTGCATTGTACTGTTATAGGTGGCTGGATACCAGGAGGACGACTGGTGCGACATTCTACCCATGGGTGTGGGCAGTGTGCTGCTCGGCCGGCCGTGGCTGTTTGACCGGGATGTTGCGCAGTACGGGCGGACCAACCGCTGCATCTTTTATTTCGGCGGGAGTAAACACGTCTGGCAGCCCTTCCTACCTCCTCTCAAGGACACGACGCCACCGACGGTCGCCCCCTCCTCCTGCGATAAACCCATCCAGCTCGGAATTGTCTCAGCTCGCCAATTCCTCAAAGGAGTGGAGACCAACGCTCCCGTGTGGGCGATCCAGGTGTGATCAAAAACATCAGATCAAAGCAATACCCATTACCCCTCTTTCCTTCAGGACTTTTGCCAGAGTGTTTCCCGCGGAGTCCCCCGATTCACTGCCACCCAGTAAAGCCATTCAGCACTTTATAGACTTCGTCCCGGGTGCGACGTGACAAGACGAGACCACGAGGTCATCGATTTCACACGGTCTCGTGTCAAAAATTAAGCCTAACTTACCAATTTGGGGAATTAATCATGAATTGAATGGCATAATGGTAAATAAGGGTCCAATCCACAGGGAATTAAGGTATTTTCGAGATATCTTTTGGAATTTGGTCAAATTGGACAATGAATTGAGGTGAGAAATTAGGGAAAATGGTGGATATAGAAAGATAACTTCAAAACGAATCCACAGAATCAAGAATCATCGAATTTGGACTTGATTTCGCGGAGAAATCGAAATTTGAAGTGGAGAGAAATTTTCGGACGTTAAAATCGTGATTTTGAGCTAAATTTGATGAAATTAAAATTTAAAACCTAATCTAAACAAAAATTAAACATAATAGGAAGATAATCTAGGAAAAACGGCTTCCACTAAACCCATTAGCGATCGAATCGTCGCGATTAAACCGATTAATCGCGAAAAATGCCAAGAACGTCACGACGAGATTCAAGCTGCCATTTCTCCTTCGATTCTCCACCAAATCTTGATTTCAACCCCTCCATGGATGCGGAAATGAAAGAGGAAGAGGATGGAATCAAGAGAAACGAGTGGAATGGTGTCTAGAAAGTTCAATTTGATTGAAATCCAACTCGAATACATACAACGACGAAGAACAAGTCTATTTAAAGGAAATTTGGGCGTAACCGTCCGATCGTTTCGATCGACGATTACGATGAAACGGTCCATCGTGGACCATTTCAGTTAACTCGTAGCCGTAGATCTCGATCGACGGCCCTGATTATCCGCGTAAATTAGCGTTATAAAAACGCTTCGATTTCGCTCCTTGGATTGCGATCCGACGGCTGAGATGCTTCCCGGAAGATTCAATCTCGTCCGTTATAACGCCTTAATTAAGGCACGTGCGTTTGATCTCTATCGGTGGTCCGCACGTCCACCTGATTGGCGCATGTGATGCCGCCACGTCACCTTCAATCATAGCCGTTTTAACTCTGGAATTAATGCACGTGCTTGATCAAGTCCGGTGGTCCACGCGTCCACTTGATCGGCGCTCTCTGATCGTGATCCGACGCTCCTCCGTCAGCCACGTCACTTGCAAAGTAAGTAACGCATGGATTAGTCCCACACGGCTTAAATTATTGAAATCCGTCGGGTTTATAAGCCCTGACGGATTAAGGGGTTGAATACCTTTCAGGGTCTACGGAAGCTGAAAACCCCTTTATATATAGTATATAATATAAATTATAAATATATAATACGCGCCACGTAGGCGCTGCGCGGGTCCGCGTGGCTCTGCCACGTGGCCTTGCGTGCCACGTCGCACCCGCGTTGGACTCGCGCACTTTTTTTGCATTTTTATTTATTTTAAACATTTTTTAAATAGAAAATAAAATCATAAAAGTCAGGAAAAATCCAGAAAAATATCCCTAAAATCGTAAAAATCATATCTTTTAAAATACAACTCCAAATTAATCCAAATTTCTTTCATTTGATCTGAAATTTAATTATCTATCATTCTAAAAAGTCAAATTATTTAAATAACAAGAGATTTAATTCTTATTTCAAAAATATATTCATTTCTTTAAGATTTTAACTTTAGAAAATTAAATGAATGTTTATAAAAATGATTTCTCTTATTATTTAACTTTAAAAACCATTTATAATCTCAAGTAAAGATGGGTTATAAAATATTTAATCTTTAATTCGTCATAATTAACCCTAAATTAATGCATTTTGAGATTATAACATAAAATTGCATAGAATGATAGAAATGCACTCAAAATATGATAACATGCATATAAATGGAATGTTTTATGCCTTATTTTGCATTAATAATCATGTTTTATCATGTTAAGATTGCATGTTATCACGACGTTGCCTAATGTCCCGCACTACCGACTAAGTCCCTCCCAAAGTGCAGAGCTTCAACGACAGATAGAGGATTTACTACGTCGCGGTCTCATCCATGAAAGCCAAAGTCCGTGCGCCGTCCCCGCCCTCTTGGCGCCTAAGAAAGATGGCAGCTGGCGATTATGCGTCAACTGTCGCGCCATCAACCGCATTACCATCCGCTATCGCTTTCCAATTCCACGCATTGACGACCTCTTGGATCAGTTAGTTGGAGCGGCAATCTTCTCCAAGCTGGATCTACGGAATGGATACCATTAGGTGCGGATTCGGGAAGGCGACGAGTGGAAGACGGCCTTCAAGATGGGCGAGGGGTTATACGAATGGCTTGTCATGCCTTTCGGACTATCCAATGCTCCAAGTACATTCATGAGGCTCATGAACGACGTCCTTCGTGCCTTCGCCGGTAAAATTTTGGTGGTTTATTTTGACGACATCCTCGTCTACAGCCAGTCCCTCGACGAACATCGGCAACACCTCCGAGCGGTCTGCGCCAAACTTCAACAGGAGCGACTATTCGCCAACCTCGCGAAATGCTCATTTCTGAACAAGACGGTGGCTTTCCTCGGGTTCCTCATCTTGCCAGCCGGAATTTCAGTCGACCCCGTTAAGACTTCAGCTATCCACAACTGGCCAGCTCCGAAAACCATATTCGACATCCGCAGTTTCCATGGCCTAGCTCAATTCTATCGCCGCTTTGTCCGAAATTTCAGCTCCATTGCCGCACCCCTGACGGAGCTATTCCGACATAACCAATTTGCGTGGAATTCGGATGCCGAACGCGCCTTCCAGCAGCTCAAGACAGTCTTAGTCACGGCCCCCATTCTTCATCTCCCCGATTTTAACAAATTATTCAACGTAGCTGCGGACGCTTCCGGAGTGGGAATCGGCGCGGTACTCTCCCAGGACGCGCACCCCGTGTCATATTTCAGCGAGAAATTGAGCGAGGCAAAGATTTGATACTCAAACTATGACCAGGAACTCTATGCCGTGGTCCAATCCCTTAAATTCTGGCGACATTACCTTCTCCACACCGACTTCACCCTATACAGTGACCATGAAGCCCTCTGGTTCCTCCATTCCCAAAAGAAACTTAGTGCCCGACACGCACGATGGATCGAAACACTCCAAGAATTTACATTTTCCCTGCGCCATCGTCCCAGGCGAGACAACAAAGTGGCAGATGCCCTCAGTCGCCGCCATCATACTCTTCAAATTTCACAGGTAGCGATCACGGGATTCGATCGCCTGCCCCTGATTTATAAGGAGTGTCCGGATTTCAAGGAGGCCTGGCAGGCAGCTCAATTGACGAATTCCCCTTCCGTCCTTCCTTGCTCGGAGGCACCACCACCCCGCAACGAGTATCGTGCAAAAGCAGAATTTCTATTCTTCCGCGACCGCCTCTGCGTACCAGTTGGCTCCACCCGCGATTTTCTCGTCTGGGAGCTTCATGGCGGCAGACTCGCGGGACACTTCGGCATCACCAAGACCTTACAGGCCCTCGAAGCCCGATACTATTGGCCTCAACTCCGTCGTGATGTCCGCCGTATGGTCGGTCGTTGCTCCACCTGCACCATCAGAAAGTTAACCAAGCAAAATACGGGACAATACCTACCTCTTCCAGTTCCCTCCGAGCCTTGGCAAGAGGTGAGTTTGTATTTCGTCCTAGGCTTACCTCGCACTCGGCGACAATTCAATGCCATCCTAGTGGTCGTCGATCGCTTCAGAAAAATGGCGCATTTTATCGCCTGCTCCCGGACAGCGGATGTCGCGCACACCGCCAAATTATTCTTCAA
Organism: Lemna minuta; assembly: GCA_024174645.1. Classification (NCBI taxonomy): domain Eukaryota; kingdom Viridiplantae; phylum Streptophyta; class Magnoliopsida; order Alismatales; family Araceae; genus Lemna; species Lemna minuta. Next base: position 6,312,378 of record CM044111.1, on the reverse strand, counting down.
CGAAGTGGTACGCCTTCACGGGGTCCCGCGCAACATCATCTCCAACTGAGACGTCCGCTTCACCAGCAATTTTTGGAAAACTCTATGGCGCTTGATGGGGAGGACGCTTCGGTTCTCGACCGCATTTCACCCACAAACGGACGAACAAACGGAAGTCACGAACCGAACTCTGGGAAACCTCCTGCGCTGCCTCGTTCAGGAACACACAGCTACCTGGGACGAGCTCCTTCCCCGCGCAGAATTCGCTTACAATGCGTCACAGCATCGTGCTACCGGATATTCCCCGTTCCAAGTTAACACAGGTCGAGTACCTAACTTACCCGTCGACCTCATACCCTTTCCAACGACGCGAGCCTACGCTCACGAAGCCTACACCTACGCCAACGACCTCGCGGAGCTCCATCGGCACGTCCACGAATGAATTATGGCCTACAATGCCAAAATCAAGACTGCTGTCGACGCGCACCGTCGACAGTGCGAAATTCAGGAGGGGAGCTTGGTAATGGTCCGGCTCCGCCCAGAACGCTACGCAGCGGAAAAAGCGCACACACTACACCCTCGCGCCGACGGCCCTTTCCTAGTCCGCTGTAGGATCAACCCCAATGCCTACGAGATTGCCATTCCCCCAGAATGGGGAATTCCCAACACCTTCAACGTCTGTGATCTCATCCCCTATCTAGGTCCTTAGACATTCCCACAGAACCGGGTCTTCCTCCGGACTCAACAGAGTCGAGTCTTGTTGATCCGGAGGAGAATGATGGACCCCGCGCACTGCGGACAGACATAACGGCCGACGACGACCTGGAGGCACCCGCAGGGACAAACGAGGACAACGCGATCTCTGACGAACGTACAACACGACCGCAGAGCGCAGCAAAACCGATGACACAACTCGCCGATTTCGTCTATTTCTAACGGCAGCCACCTTTATGAAAGAGAGGGCCAATGCCGTTAAATAGGGGGTGATAGCGGGGGGAAGGGACAGAATGTTTTTGTTTTTCCTTTTTCTTTCTCTAGAATGATTAACTCTCTTTCCTGTGTTCGTTAAGGGGGATAGCCGAGATAGGCTGGGCGTTACTACACTACGAACGAGAGGGAAATCGCCGCGAAGGCACCCCTCATTTCTCCTCCCTCTCGCTACATCGATCTTCCTCCCCTCCACGTTTGACCCCTTGTCCAGTTCCTCCCGCACGTACCGCATCACTCTCTCTCCGCAGTCTCGAGAAAAAAAACAAAACTCAAGTCCACATTTCCTTCATCGTGGAACTCTCTTGCATCGCAATTGCATCGCGGCGCCTCCTGCAACATTTCTGATTTCTCTTCAAATATCTTCAACTCTCTTCAAATCTCTTCAAATTCAAAACTCAAGTCCACATTTCCTTCGTCGTGGAACTCTCCTACATCACATCTGCATCGCGGCGCCTCCTACAACATTTCTGATTTCTCTTCAATCTCTTCAACTCTCTTCCAATCTCTTCAAATCACGAGGTCTTCAAATCAGCATTGTAATGGCTGACTCTTCGGAAGTCTCATCCATCGCGGCCACTCCTTTGTCTGGAAATCTCCTTTTTGGGAAGCACTCCATTGTCACTGCTCTTACTCGCCCGGCATACATCTTCAACGGTACTAACTATGGATCGTGGTGCACGGCGTTTCTCGAGTTCCTTAATGCCCATCGACTGCGACATCATCTCACTGATCTCCCCCCAAAGGAATCCAACCCGTCCTATGTAGAATGGAGCTCCCTAGAGTCTGTAGTGTGCACCTGGCTATGTCAGAGCGTCACAAATAGCATCATGCAACCGATTAGTCAAACTCATCATGCTCGCGCTCTATGGCAGCGACTGGCTACGATGTATGCTAACAAGAGTAATGTGAGCAAGACGGTGCGTCTATATGAGGATCAATTTGCTTGCCAGTAGGGCTCCTAGTCACTCCAAGCCTACTATGGTGCAATCGAAGCCATATTCATTGACCTGACCATATATCAACCTCCCTCGATCGATACAGAGACACTAGCACATTACAAAGACGAGCTTCGGGAGGGAGCTTTTCTTAGTGGTCTTCGCCCTGAGCTTGCCGACATGATTCGGGGCCAAGTGCTAGGCGGCGCCCGGGTTATGCCCACCGAGGAGATCTTCGCAGCTGCGCTCCGGGTGCAGGAAAGTCCGTCGTCGTCATCGGTTCCTCCTTCTACTAAGGTATCTGTTCTTGTCGTCACTGGGGGGGGGGGGGGTCCTCTAAGCCCTCTGGGAAGGGAGTGGCGTCTGGCAAGTCTCAGAACTCCTTCCCTCCATGGAAGTATTGTGGGAAGATGTCACATCCTACTGAAAAATGCTGGAAGGAGTTCAGAAATCCTGGATGGGTGCTTGCTGTTGCAGGGGGAAGTCGGGGTCTGCTCCACTCATTCCCGAGGCGCCCGCACCCGCCGCTCCCCCGTTCGGCAATTTTCAGGTTGCCGTCTCTTCGGCCGAGCTCGCATATCTCCAGGCCTCTCGTGCTTCCGCCATGCACACTCTACCATCGGCTTCCACCAGTTTCGCTTCGCTGGCCAGCCACCTTGCATCTTATGCTGAAGGGGATGCATCTACTCCATGTATGTCTGCTCTCATTGCTTCTCATAATATATCTTGGGTTATTGACTCAAGCGCTTTGGCCCATATGACGGGACCCCCCTCTATCCTTAATTCCTATCATCCTGACTCCTATATTCCCAACGTCCACATTGCCGATGGTTACCCATGCCCGGTCTGTGGTTTTGGTACCTCGCGAGCTACTACTACCCTGCCATTACATAATATCCTTCTTGTCCTTGGATTTCCCACAAACCTTTTATCCATCTGTGCTATAACTAAAACCCTTAATTGCATAGTATTCTTCTATCCATATCATTGCATCTTCCAGGATCTCAGTACGGGACAAAGGATTGGACTGGGCCGTGAGAATGGGCACGGTCTCTATGAGCTGGTGGCAGATTCTCCTTCTGCTGGACGCCGCACGCTCTTCTCACTTTCTGCATCTTCTTGTTCTTCTCAGACATCGTTTTTGTGGCATTGTCGATTGGGACATCCTAGTTTTTCAAAGCTTAAAGAAACTTTACCTTGGTTACGTCTCTGCGATTACAAATATGAATCGTGTGAACTAGGAAAACATCATCGCTCAACCTATCCTGCATGCACTGGCATACCATCTAAACGCCCATTTGATCTTGTGCACTGTGATGTCTGGGGTCCTACGCAACATGCCTCGCCTTCCGGAGGACGATATTACATTGTTTTTGTGGATGACTATACCGGAGTTAGCTAGACCTATATCATCAAAAGCCGCAAGGAAAAAATCCAATAAAAAAAAAAAGACTTGTGTCTCCCATGCGTTCAGCAGTTTGTTGCGGAGGTCGCCACACACTATGATATTCCTCTAAAGGTACTCCGCACGGACAATGCTCTAGAGTTTACCCAAAGCGGTGTCATAGCCCTTTGTACTGCACGAGGGATTCTCCACCAACCACGTGTCCTTACACCTCTCAACAAAATTGTGTCGTTGAACAAAAACATCGACATCTATTGGATATGGTGCGCACATTATTAGCTGGGATGAATGTCTCTATGTATCTATGGTTCGATGCTGTCCTCACTGCCACCTTTCTCGTGAACCGTCTACCCTCAGCTGCCCTTGGCGGTGCCATTCTAGTTCAGAGACTTGCTTCCAATGCCGAATTATTATCTCTACCTCCACGAGTGTTCGGGTGCACGGCTTTTGTCCAAGATCACAACCCGGGCTTGTCAAAGCTTGCCCCTCGAGCCTTAAAAGGAGTCTTTGTGGGTTACTCTCGGACTCAGAAAGGATATCGCATCTATTTTTCCGCCACACATCATTACGTTACCTCCGCTAATGTCACCTTTCACGAGGATGTCCCCTTCTTCTCATCATCTCCTCCAGTTCATGCCCTTCTCTTATCTATCGATTCCCCTACTCCATAATCGGGCACTGTTATTCCCTCACCACCATTACTTGGGTCATCTCCACCAGCTTCGTCCTCTTCCACTATGACTGTCTCTCCGCTCCCTCCACCAGAGTCCTCTCCATCTGACATCCCTCTTCCCGGTTTTTTGAACCATCACCAACTGGTCAGTCTCCTGTCCTTGCATCTCCTATCTTGGCTTCGCCTCCACCTCCCCCCGACCTCAATCTTTCAATCACCATCCGCAAGGGTTCTCGCCAGTGCACAGAACATCCAATCGGCAACCACGTCTCTTCCATACATCTCTCGTCACCCTATCGTGCCTTTGCCCTCTCTATCCTGTCTGGGTCAATTCCCAAGACATATCTTGAAGCTTTATAGGTACCGGAGTGGAAGGCTGCTATGGATGCAAAAATATACGCATTCCTTCAATGAGAGACTTGGACTTTAGTCCCTCACCCGTCGGACGTCAATGTTGTCTCGTGCAAGTGGGTGTACTCCCTCAAGTACAATCCCGATGGCTCCATCGCTCGCCATAAGGCGCGTCTCGTGGCTTAGGAATTCTCTCAAGCCTACGATCTCAACTACATTGAGACCCTTCTATCATGAGGCTCGCCTCAGCTCCATCCGTTTTCTCTTTTCCGTTGCGCTAAACTAGACATGTTCTCTCCATCAACTTTATGTTTCTAATGTCTTTCTTTATGGTGACCTTGCAGAGCAAGTTTATATGGAGCAACCTCCTGGGTATATTGCTCAAAGGGAGTCTTCCCAAGTGTGTCTCCTAAAGAAGGCAATCTATGGCCTGAAGCAGAGCCCTCGTGCCTGGTTTCATAAGCTCTCCAAGCTACTATTCGCGTATGGCTTCATCTCCACAGTCTCTGATCCCACTGTGATGCGCAAATGTACTCCTCAGGGGTGTGTTGTGCTGGCAGTCTATGTTGATGATATCATCCTTACTAGTAGTGATGAAGCCGAAGTTGCTGCAATCAAGGTTTATCTACGTCAGCACTTTGTGACGCACGACCTCTCTCCACCACGGTACTTTCTTGGCCTTGAAATTGCGTACATGCGGGATCAAATGGTTGTGTGTCAATGGAAGTACGCTCTAGATCTCTTGGAGGAAACATGCATGTTGGGTTGCAAACCAATTGCCTCTCCTATGGAGACAAATATTGACTGGTGGAACAAGTCGACAACATTACTGGAGGATGCAGGCTTGTATTGTCGCTTGGTAGGCAAGCTCATATACCTTACAGTGACACGACCTGATATTGCGTATGTTGTAAGCATACTAAGCCAGTTCATGCAAGCCCCTCGCATGGTACATTTGGATGGGGTGCATCGTGTCCTCGCCTACATCAAATGAGCTCTCGGGAAAGGCTTATTATACAAGAAATGGGGGCATTTGTTGGTTGAAGCATACTCTGATGTAGGCTATGCAGGCGATAAGGCGGATCGAAAGTCGCATGGTGGCTATGCAACATATGTCGGGGGCAATCTCGTCATGTGGAGATCACAAAAACAATCAGTGGTCTCTCGCTCTACTTTTGAATCTGAATACCGGGCCATGGCAGACACCACAACGGAGATGCTTTGGTTGAGGTCACTTTTGATTGAGCTTGGCTTCCCTCCTCACTCACCTATGAAGATGTACTGTGATAACGAGCGCAGCCAATTTCATCGCCAGCAACGATACCTTTCACATGAGGACAAAACATATTGAGGTCAACTATCATTTCATTTGCCAGTATGTTATGGAGGATACCATCTGTACACCTCATGTCGCTTCCGCACACCAGCTCGCCAATATATTTACGAAGGCGCTGGCTGGGACGGCCTATTGATAACATGCTACATTGACATAATAAAACATGATTTTTATTGCATATTAAGGCATAAATGATTTCATTTCCATGCATGTTATCATATTTATATGTATTTTTGTATTATTCTCTTAAAAAGTCATTATAATCTCTAAATACTTTAATTTAGGGTTAATTTTGATAAATTAGAGTTTAATAATTTGATAACCCATATTTTTCTTGAGATTATAACTATTTTTAAAGTTAAAATAATAAGAGAAACAATTTTTAATAATAAACATTCATTTTGCTAAAGTTTAAAATCTTAATAAATGAATGTATTTTTGAAATAATAATTTTAACTCTTATTATTTATTAAATCTGACTTTTTATAATAATAGATAATTAAATTTTGGATCAAATGAAAGAAATTTGGATTAATTTGGAGTTATATATTAAAAGATGTGATTTTTACAATTTAGGGAATTTTTCTAGAATTTTAAACCGTTTTTCTTGATTTTATTTTCGATTTTTAAGCCGTTTTAAATGAATAGAAAAATTGAAAAATTGGTTTTATTCAGTGCGGGCCCCACGTGGATGCAACGTGGCACACAAGGCCACGTGGCAGCGCCACGCGGACCCGCGCAACGCCTACGTGGCGCATATATATCATATAGTTATATAGTATATATATATTATATAGTATTCAGCTCTCCATAGACCGGAGAGGTATTCGAACCTCTTATGTCGTCGGGTATTATAAACCCGACAACTCTTCTTCTTTATTTCCGTGTGGGACTAATCCACACGGTGTTCTATAAGTACAGGTGACGTGGCGCGTTGAGGAACGGCGGATCTGGCGGGCGATCGATCGACGCGCGTCGATCACATGCGCCGTGGACCACCGGATCGTGATCAGAGCACGTGTCAATTATAGATGCATTATAACGGTCTAGATGAAACGGCGCGGATCGCATCTGGACCGCCCGATCGTGATCCAACGGACGTGATCGAACGCATTTTAACACGCAAAATCAAGGAGCATCTGGACCATCCATCGGCGATCCGACGGACGCGACATTTCCGAAAATGGTCCACCGTGGACCGTTTATCGTAACCGTTGATCGTTTCGATCGGACGGTTACAATCAAACACCCTATAAAACTCTATGTTCTTCGTCGTTCTAAGCATCCGAGTTGAGATTTCAAGCAAATTGAGCTGTCTAGACACCCTCTCTCTCGTTTCTCTCGAGTTCTTCCTCTTCCTCTTTCAATTCAGCATCCACGGAGGGGTAGAAGTCAAGATTTGGTGGAAAATCGAAGGAGAAATCGCCACTTGAACGTCACGCTCGCGCTCTTTACGTTTACGGTGATTGAGAAGCTTAATCACGATTATTTGATTGCAATCGTGGGTTAGTGGGAGCAGTTTTTGCTTCCTAATCGTCCAATCTAGTTTAATTTACGTTTAGATTAGGATTTAGAACTTAATTTCTTCGAAATTTAGATGAAATCGCTATTTTCACGCTCGAAATTTTCTCTCCACTTCAAATCTTGATTTCTCCGCGAAATCAAGTCCAAATTCGACGACTTTTGATTCCGTGGAATCGATTTGAAGTCTACTTTCTTAAAATACCATTTTCCCCTATTTTTACCATCAATTTCTCATCCGATTTGATCAAATTTGAAGATTACGTCAAGAAATTCCTTAATTCCCTGTGGATTCTTCCCATATTTACCATTATACCCCTCAATTCGAGTGAATTTTATAAAATTGGTAAGTTTGGAATAATTTTTGAAACGATACCGCGTGAAATCGACAACCTCGCGGTTTCGTCTCGTCACCTATGAGACTATTGGAGGCAAGTTGGGTGTGTTTGATCTCCACACTCCTACTTGAGGGGGAGTGTTAGTGCTGGATCTGAGGCTCGAAAAGCTCTCCAAATATTTGTCCAAAATAATGATTGCAGCGGAAGGTGTTGAATCAAAACATTCAACATCGTGAAAGCACCAAGAATGGATGATCTCATCATCCATTCTAGGCGATCCTATCATCTAGTATGGAATAAAATTCATACTTACTTCGATCATTTGAAAGAGTTCTTCAACCGTTCAAGCGTCCGGCCTCTAGCAGTATCCACACAGTCTCCAGACGATCGGATCTCCTCTTGAACACTCGTCACCACGAGAGGAAGAGAAGAGGGAGGAGAAGTTTCACTAGGCTTGCATGGGCACCTCTATTATGGTCGTTCTCCCCCTATTTATAGACTTTGGGAATGTGAACTTTTTCACAAAAACCCTTATTATTATGTCTATATCCACGAGCGTCCATTGACCTTATGTGTGTGACCCTCTAGGTCCATTTATCTCGCTCGATTAATGACTCTATCAACCCAATAACACTTATTGGTCCTTCTTATCAATTAACTATATCAACATATAGATTAATTGACTAAGGATCGATTTAACCCAATCGACGGAGTTGAGTCGCCCGGCCGGTGGGTGCCAAGCTACACCACGTGCTCAAGGAGATATGGAGTATATTAGAACTCTTTCATGGAACCCTGCCGTCATTGGTTACCGTGTAGGTATAATCCTTCATCTACACGAGACTCATGAATGACTTAGGGTATGGTTAATTGTCAAACCCTAATCTGTCACTCAATTTAGTACTGATGCGAGTAGGAAATCATTGAGAACAACTTCTCTAATATTTCTGCTACCTTGGCCAAGGATTTAACCGCATCTCATTCCTTGAGTCAATCTCCTCATATATCGAGGGTGGATGATCCCATCTTGACCACTCAATCACCTTCGAGGACTTCATGTCGTATCCAATCTATGACGTTTTGGAGATCCCGTGGCTAGGGGGTCGTAAGTCATAGTCAAAACATGATCATCCATCCACAAGATGTCTTTGGTGTCTCAGGTCAAAGGACCACGTACACAACCGTGACATGAATCAACCTGATTGACAATTTAGGTATATTACCATTCAGGGATTCATACAAATCAATTCAGTGAACTCTTTCTCCAAAGAGCACCCACTATCTATCCTTAGTGTCTCCACACCGATGGCTATAGGATCAGCCATACTCATCGTATGAGTTGGATTAGATAGTACTATTCTATCCGGATAATTCGATGTCTTTCTCGAATATCCCACGAATAAGAATGTTTAGAACATATGTTTAAAGACTAGTGATCGCTATATTATGATCTCATCATAATTCACTTAGTCATTGCACCTGCTCATGGACTTCATTGCAAATATCACACAAGAATGACAATGAATAAATTTCATTTCAACGAACATAAACAAGATTGATGAAAGTGAGATTGGCTTATAGGCCACATAATATCCATCAGTTAGAGCCCATCCTCTTATTGGGCCCAAAGCCCAACTTCTCCTCTCTTCTATCTCTCTATTATATCTCTCTTCTATCCCTAATTTGATATGGAGTATGGTGATTGCGATTCTCTCGCTCCTCTCGTCTTCTTCTCTCTCCTCTCGTCGCCCTATTTATCCATCAAACTACAATTTTTAATTTAATGAATACGATTTCGATTAAAGAGGAGTTATATTTTGAAATATATGAATTTTTGAAGTTCTTATGGATCTTTCTAGAATATTTTAAATTTTATTTTGAATATATTTAAGTAAAAATCAACAAACAAATGCTTCATATGGTATGTTGATGTGACAGAGGTGACGCAGCTGCGATGACAGGATGGTGCATTTACATGGCAACATGTGGTAGCGTTAGAGGCGCCACGTGGCGTAAGCAACATCTATGTCTCGCCTGATTAAGGGGAGTATTAGTTTTAATTATGGTGTCCTATTGGCCAAATTAATATCACTTACATCCTTTTTTATATATTAGTTATTGATATTCATTTTTCATGATATGGGACTAATGTTACCTCATTTATTTTATAGATGACATGGCTTACCTAGAATCATTATTCTTTAATCTACACCCTCCATTTTCAATTAAATGGGTGGGGGCCACTTGAGGCTCTGGGGTTTTTTTTGGGGGGGTGTATGTAGCTAAACCCAATTTGGTGTTGATACGTCTTATAACTGTTGATCAATTTGACCCATTAATTAAAGGAGTTATGACAGTCTACATTAAAAACGCTTCATGGTCCCCTAAGTGAGACGTGATGTCATTTGATATCATGCCATTGATACATTTATTTTCATCATTATTAACATATTGTAATGCATAATTCTTGAGAATATGTTTCATGTTATCATAATTGAATGAGATTTTTAAATTGATTATGTCCTTCTACTCATACACTCAATTTGTATCTATTCAGTGTTAATCGAGGTATAAACATGATTATGTCCTATGATGCATCATTTATTTATTGCTTATATTATGATATTAACCCCACTTGATTTCTTTTAAGATAAGCGGTTGAATTCTAACATCTTATATGATTTATGTGCACCATGAGGAAAGTATGGATAAACATTGAGAAGAGATAGGAAGAAATGAACCCTCCAACGTTTAGAGCTAAGTCAATCCTATAATCGTAAAGAAAAAGTGTTCAATCAAGTTTTGAATGATTTAAATTCTAAGAAAGTCATGGATGGACAAGTTCCATAATTTTAGGGGATTTGGACCAAACTTAACTCAATTTCTGTCGAAATATGTTAGATGTATTTTAAGTTAATAGCTAAGAAGATAGAGAATTAAATTTGTGATATAGGGAAGAATTTTTTTAGTTTTATTTGGATAGATATTAGATTTTTAAGTTTAGGAAATTTTGTGGAGTTTTAGAGCTTTATTTGGTGGATATAGGGAAGAATTATGTGGTGTTTCAGCCAATCGTGCTGAAACTTGTGGCAATGAAGGGGAAAACTACCAAGGCGCCACGTGCACACACTAATGCATCATAAGGTATGCCACATGGCATGTTGATAACATGCTATATTTACATCATAAAACATGATTTTTGATGCATATTTAAGTATAAATGATTTCATTTCCATGCATGTTATCGTACTTATATGTATTTTTCTATTATTCTCTTAAAAAGTCATTATAATCTCAAAATACTTTAATTTAGGGTTAATTTTTATAAATTAGAGTTTAATAATTTGATAACCCATATTTTTTTCTTGAGATTATAACTATTTTTTAAAGTTAAAATAATAAGAGAAACAATTTTTTTATAAACATTCATTTTATTTTTCTAAAGTTTAAAAATCTTAATAAATGAATGTATTTTTGAAATAATACTTTTAACTCTTATTATTTATTTAATTTGACCTTTTAGAATAATAGATAATTAAATTTTGGATCAACTGAAAGAAATTTGGATTAATTTGGAGTTATATATTAAAAGATATGATTTTTACAATTTAGGGAATTGTTTCGGATTTTTAAACTATTTTTCTTATTTTATTTTCGATTTTTAATTCGTTTTTAATAAATAAAAAAATAAAAAAATAGGGCGCGGGGCCCGCGTGGATGCGACGTGGCATGCAAGGCCATGTGGCAGCGCCACGCGGACCCGTGCAGCGCCTACGTGGCGCCTGATATATAGTTTATATATTTATTTAATATATATATAAAAGGGGTCTTTAGCCTGCCCTATATGGGGAGGGTTATTAACCCTCTAAATTCCGTGTGGGACTAAACAGAAGTTATTTTACGATGCAGGTGATGTGGCGCGACGAGGAACGCCGGATCAATTAAGCGATGGATCAAGGCGCGTCGATCGCGTGCGCCTACGGTCCACCGGGAGATCAATCGCACGTGCTTCAAATTAGTGGATTATAACGGCTGCGATTGATTGGCGCGGATCGGATCTTAGCCGTTGGATCGCGATCCAAGGAGCGAAAATCAAGCGTTTTTATAACGCTTATTAGAGAGATCATCTGGGCCCTCCATCCACGATCCGACGGATGCGATATTTCCGAAAACGGTCCATCGTGGACCGTTTATCGTAACCGTCGATCGTTTCGATCGGACGGTTACGAAATTTCGCCCTATAAAAAGCCATGTTCTTCACGAATGTAAGCATCCGAGTTTGAGATTCAATCTAATTGACTGTCAAGACACCTCTCTCTCTCTCGTTTCTCTCGAGTTCTTCCTCTTCCTCTTTCATTTCCCCGTCCACGGAGGGGTAGAAGTCGAGATTTGGTGGAAAATTGAGGGAGAAATCGACGCTTGAAGCTCACGTTCGCGTTCTTCACGTTTTTGGTGATTAATCGGCTTAATCACCTCGTTTCGATCGCTAATTAGGTTTAGTGGAAGCGGTTTTACCTTAATTATCTCCCTATCATGTTTAATTTGTGTTTAGATTAGGATTTAGATGTTAATTTTATCGAAATTTAGCTAAAATCGCGATTTCTTCGGTCCGAAATTTCTCTCCACTTTGAAATTTGATTTCTCCGCGAAATCAAGTCCAAATTGGACGATTTTTGATTCCGTGGAATCGATTTGAAGTCTACTTTCTTAAAATACCATTTTCCCCAATTTCTTCCATCGATTTCCCGTCTGATTTGATCAAATTTGAAGATTACATCAAGAAATTGCTTAATTCCCTGCGGATTCGACCCGTATTTACCATTATACCCTTGAATTCGATTCATTTTCATCAAATTGGTAAGTTCGGTATTATTTTTGATGCGATACCGCGTGAAATCGACGACCTCGCGGTCTCGTCTCGTCACATGTGCATGGGGCCTAGGTAGCCTACATGGTGCCATATAAGTAGAAAATCATTAGAGTCAAGATATTGGTCTATGCATACCACACCTATGAGGAAGCCTTAGAGATCTATCTTTATAAAGAGAACAAAACCCACATATTTTCAATGTGGGACAAAAAGAAAGGAAGGCCCAGTGCACCACATGGTGCACTCAAGGCACTTTGATTAGCATCACCAAGAAGAGTTGTTTGATCTCTTAGAAGATTTCACAAACTAGACTGAGAGAAGGGGTATTGCTATTGCCTCATGGTTGTGACTAATCAGATCACCCAACACGGCACTATACAAAGTGACAAATCACGATTGATGGTAGCAATATCTTTGACCTTTTTTAAAAGGAACCTTAAGACACATGCAGATTCCTTGGGCCATCTGATCGTGATCAAAGTCATTGGACGACTAGGATTCTAATGAAGTGTAATCATGCAATCACAATAACACACATCTATGCATAAAAAATTAAGTCCAAAATCACGTAATACTAAGATTAATCAAGGCCAAATTAGCATAATAGTGGGAAAGGGTCAAATTCATGGAGAATGAGGGTTTATTTTTTAGATTTTTTATAAATTGATAAAATTGGATGATGAATTAGTTGAAAAATTAGATAACGAGAACTCAAAGATCTTCCCCCCTAAACCATAAATCATACAAATAAAATTTAAATCTACAGATAAATCAAGGAGAAAATTTAGAGAGAGAAAATTGTTCACAATAAGAGAGAAATCGATGGAAATGAAAATGAATTATAATTTGAAATGAAAATTTAATGCTAGATGATGAAATATTAGGGATAATGAGCAATAACTAACCCAAAAACATGTTGATAAAGGATCCATTTATTTTCTAGATCAACGGCTTTTCATTCCACATTTTTAAAATTGAATTTCAAAGTTCAAACGATAATTTCTCCCTAGTTCTTCATTGAAACCTTGATAGTAAATGCTCTATGGATTAAAAAATAAGTCTAGATCACAATTCATTCAAGAGATTCAAGGACAAAACAATTAAAATGGTCTGATCAATCAAAATTTTGAATAATGCATACACCATCAAAGATAGAGAGAGAATTTAAAGAGATGTAGAATTAGATGTGAGCATTGGATCTTCTCTATGATGAGATCGATAGTTACATTTAAATTTAAGGAGACAAATCAATATCGTTATCTCAAGGCTGATAGATCATCAATGGAGCACTTAGATTTTGCTACATCATTTCAGGAAGAAGAATTGTAATTTAATCCCATCTATTGGATCATCATCTGATGCCTTAGATTATGCCACATGTTAGGGAAGTCCATTAAGTCCTTTTAATAAGGACCATTATAATTCCTTTGATGGCTGGTCAGGATTGAATGATGTTTATAAAGCAAATCATTATCAACTAAAATTGCACCATGTACCACCCCCCCGTAAGGTGAAAATTGACAGTTGCAATTTAATTGAGAGATCCAAAACCCCACATTGTGCTGCATCACTTGGGAAATAAAAACCAAAACTTAGTCCCACATTGGAAAAATAAGAAATATTTAACTATGAATACTCTTGTGATGCCTTGACATCTAATCAAAACATTACTCCCTTGACACAATACCATGTAGATGTCATGCAATGCCTATAAGCAATGCTGCACGTCACCATGCATGTTAGCTCCCCCATCTTAGTGTACTATTAAACCTCCTTTTTGCTAATTTAAAACAAAATAAATTCAAAAAAATCTAAAAAATCCCTAAAATTTAGAAAATTTAGAGAATAAAATATTTAACTCCAAAATTTCCTAAATTCACTTCCACCATATTTAGATACAATTATGATAAAGGGGATTGGAAGTCAACCACTAGTTGGTGTGCCTATGATGGAAAAATCTTGGTCACCTCACTCTGATGAAATGAAATGTAGTCGATTCATCTATGATAGGTGCTAAATGCATGGTCACTAAAACATATATTAACGCACAAATTTGTGCATCTAAAATAGAAAAATCTAATTTAAAGACAAAAAAAATTAAGTAAAAAGATAAATACAACTTGAATCCATATTGAATTGGGTTGACAATGATGATCGACAAAAACTTAGTAAATTTAGTCAAATAAAAAATTCAAAATAAGCCAAGAAAATTTTTAAAAGAGGGAAAATAATGTAATCCAATGCAACAACCCTAACATCAATTAGAGTTGAAATGAAGGAGATATCTAAGAAAGAATGATAGATTTGGTGATGCAGGACCGGGTGCGAAACCGGCCCAACACCGCGATACTAGGGGTGTACTAGAGAAATTCTAATATGATGAACTAAACTGATTATGCAGCCAAGCAGGATGCCGTCTCGGACGTCGCCTCCGTAGACCTTGGGGTGCACCGAGTAGAGTCCGTCCGGGATGCCTTCCGATCCACGTCCTCGCGGGCGTAGGGCCGTGAGTCGCCGAGGGGAGCTCGACAATCAACCCGACGGGTTGGACCGCGAGGAATCCTATCAAGTCGTCTAAGCTCTCAACCTAATCTAAGTCCCGTTGGCGGTGGAGACGATGCGGGAAACACTGTAGGAAATATAGACTTGACGTAAAGTAAAGGGGGATGAGTGCCTAACCTGCGGGGCGCGAGCCCGGTCGGTCGTGTCGGCGGAGATCAATCGTACGCAGCACGGACGGAAGGTAGTCGAAGATTTCCTCAGCGTCGACGCGTCGGCAGAGATCACGGTCTGCTGGAGGGAAGACGTTGACAGGTCCTCGTCAGCGACAGTGTAGAGCTGGTGACGTACGGAAGCGAAGATAGAGGAGTGATGTTTTGCAGGGCGGATATCGTTCTCCCGATGGAATGAAGGAGGTGGAAGTTTCCGGCTGGAACGGGACCCGTGCAGTAGATGGAGAACACGCATGACGCAGGAGGGTGAGTTGGTGTCGTCCTCCGGCTGGGGAAGAGATGCAGGAAAATCGTCAGGTTTCAAGGTCGTGTGGGACGGTGAGCACGCCGCGGTTTGGGGAGGCGATGGAGAATGTAAGGGGGTGGGGGGGAGAAATGAGAACGACGTTGAGGAAGGGAGGAGTAAGAAGTAAGGCGCGGAATTGATTTCCGCTGATGGGAGGGTCGTGCGGGCGATCGACTGTCGGAACCTCACGGAAATGATGAGGAGCGATCGGAAGTTCGGCAGGCGCGTCGGAAGTTTCCGCTGGTCAGGAGAGAGGGAGAGAGGCGTTCGAGAGTTAGAAGGATCGGGAAATTGGGGAAATAGCGGGGAAGGAATTTTGCGGAGGGTGCTGTGGGGATGATCGGGGTAAGGGATAGGCAGCGCGGGAGGCTGTCGGAGGGGAGAGGGAGAACCGACGGCGTCAGGGAGGGCAGGTGTGGTGCGTCGGTTGAGATGATGCGGAAGGCGTACGGTCGGGGGAACAGAAAGAGGGGATCTGCCGATAGGTGGCAGATCCGAAAACGTTGGAGATCACGAGGGACGGGCAGGGGCGGACGGGGATTTCCGTCGATTTTCTGGTGCAAGGAGGTGGATGGGTTGGCAGGTGGCGGCGGTGGAATGGAGCTTGTCAGGGATGCGGAATCTCGTGGGTGATCGGGACGGGAACGTTGATGGGAAAGGGGAGACTCAGATGGGGTGGAAAATTCGGGAAGATCTGGGGATAGCGAAAAATCGTCGTGGTGTATTGGTAGTGGGGGGGGGGCCTGTGGAGAAGATGATCGGGAATGACAGGGATGGGAGGGTATACGGGAAGGTACGTGGCGGAGGAGGGGTGGTGGAGCAGTTTTCCGGCGGCGGTGGTAGCGGCGGCCAATGGCGGCGGCGACGACGGCGGCGGGTAGACTGCTCGATGGGGAATACGCGACCAAAGCAAGGAGAGGCGGCGGTCTCGGCGGCGGGCACGGCGGCGGCACGCGGTGGTGCGGCGGCGGTGGCGGCGGCTGAGGCGGCGGTTGGTCTCCTTCCTTGATCTTCCTTGAGCAGCCACTTGAGAGAGGAACACTCCTTTTTCTTCAAATGACGGCTAGGGTTTGTGGGGGGGTCCCTTCCCCTCTTATAGAGCCCTTAGTGGGCCGAGAGGGGAAAGGGCCCACTTGAGGCCCACAACCCACACCTAACATAATCATAGAAAATAGAAAAAGGTCCACAAAGAGAATGACTTAACGAATGGGATCCCGAAAAAGGGAAGAGCCCACCCGAAAGCCTAAAGGGGAGAGAAGAAGATATGCAAAGGCCCGCTTAAACACGTGCGGGCTAATAAAGTTCGAAATGAAATAAAGCTGGAAAGATAAATCCACGCGCGCGAGCCCTGTGAAATGTGTTGTGGCGAGATGAGGTCCTCACTTGGTGTAGTGAAACTCGGCATCCTTCATCTTCGCTTGTCGACGGGGCTGGACGCGCGCGGGTGTCGGCTCCTCCGGCGCCGTAGTGTCATGCCTTGGTGGCGACGGGGGTCGTACGCCACCATTTGGGCCTTGAAATAGCCTAAGCGGATTATTTTAATCACCCACCATTTGATCAAGCTGTTAATGGGGTGTGTGCGATATGGTGTATTGAATCCAACAACCTCACTTTAATAGTAAAAATTTAATGGTTAAGAGGCGACGTGACACAATTTGAGACCTCCATCTAACTAAAGGAAATGATTGGATGGTAGGCCCAAATTTCTCCAATAAATACACTCTCTCTCCTCATGTCGCGATCTAAGGTTGATAAGTGTTCCAAAATTTTGAAGACATCGAATGCAATGAAGGACACATAATATCCATCAATTACAAATGAGGTATTCATGGAAAAATCTTAACTAATGGAGCCTTTGGACAGATTTTTCTACAATCAATTTGTGTTCTTAACTCATTTTTGTGTCTGTTTATTAAAAATATCAGCATGTTGATGGTAAATTTATGAGATTTTTTCTCTTGAACTTCAAATTTTGACTTTGGAATCTCATAATGCAAAGAGCTTGATGTGGAATTTAAGTGGATCGATTTCATTCTGTTTTTTTGTTTAGTTGGGTCATAGTGTATGTAATTTATGTTCATTTCTCATTAGATTTCAATTTTGAATTTTAGATTTAGTAGAATTTCAATTAGTTTAATCAATTCCTTTCTCTTCAAGTGCTATTTCTCAGATAACTTCTCTCTTTTATTTTCTCCTTTAATTTAAATCAAATTTGCATCATTTTTTTTCATTAGAAACATCTATACAACTTTTTTCTAAAATTTCACCCATTTCATTGTCCAATTTACCAAATTCTAAAACAACTCAAATTCTACTCAAATTCTCCATGAATTTTGACACATTCAATAATTTTACCTAAATTAGTCTTTACTTATGTGAGGTTGGAACTTTTTTTGACTGGTGATTGTGTGTATCCAATAACCATCTGAAGTCGGCTTATTAGGCCTCATCATAAATGTTTGTTTCCTGCTTGAGCGATTGAAGGATTCACCTAGGCAAGCTTACTCAATCTTGAATAGAAAAATACTTCTATTTCACTCTACTGTCCACCACCTGCACGATAACAAAGTCATTGCTACATAGAAGCCAGTTCTAGTACCCATCTAATATGTGGCTCATGGCCTTGGAATTTTAATTGATCTAGAATAGTTGTGTTTAGGTGAGGGCTATGTCATTCAGAAACAGCATCTTCTCCTTGATGTCTGCATATTGCATCTTAAAAATTCATCTAGAATAGCTAGACTATCATGAATAATTTAATTTATCTAGAATAACAATATCATCATGATTTCCTTTGAACCAGTAATAGCCTTGGACCTAAAGAGAATATGTGTGATATCATTTAATGGTTTGAGTATGGGGACAAAGTCCCACATTAGTTCCTACTCATGTCTCGAGAGACAAAACTTTTATTTATAATCAGCTTGCGTCCCATACAACTCCATCTTCTCCAACACATTTCTCTTCAAATGAGAAATTACATGTATTGTATATCAATTTCCATCACATTGGAACATCTAATGATGAAAATTTCTTGGGGTCTATGTGCAAATTAGTGCGAGCTTCTATTTATTGTGGCGGTGATTGAATTTCATTATTTCCTTTACACATTGATATGCCCCAATTACCATGTAATTGTTACCTCGAGTAGTTGAAGACCATTGTTGAATTCATCCTTTATTGTCATTATGTGGCTGGTGGGATGCTAAGTGTCTCCACATGTCTAGAAATACATGGATAAAATTAAATTATTTCTCAATTTTTGCTTGCACTATTTGTTGTAATTGCAATAACCTTGATTATGAAATTTTCAATTACTACTCATTTCCAAGTTAAACTAGTATGACAATATGAAAGTAAAAAAGTTACCTTCCCTCAAAAGAGAAGTCCTTGATTATGTTGATCTATACCTTAGGCAGATGCTCCTATTTATGCTTCCCCTTCAACTTAGTAAGGATCAATATGTGAAGGAAAAATTTCTAATTTTCATCAACCCGATGTATAGTCACTCCCAAAAAGGAAACCATTTTCCTAGACATCCAAAAATTATCTGTCAATGAGATGCATCAGACTTTAAATTCAGATATTTCACCTTTTAAGAAATCTACTCATTTTTATTAGTATTTTCTGTTGCTTAAGAAGTCCAAATTCTTTTTGTCCTCCTTTCCATTCCATAATATTCTCTCCCTCTCTGGTACCCTCTCTCTATCTCCCACTTTCACTCTCTCTCATTGTTTGAATCTCCCCTAAATATTTGTCCCTCCCTCGATTATTCCTACATCGCAAGAACGTCTTTGTGTCTCCTCCAATTTACCTCTCGTTCTCCCTGCCCCTCTCTCAAGAAGCATAGTTTCTCTTTCCCATAACAATCTATCTTACATGCACACAAAAATGAAAAAATAAAGATAAATTAACAATTTAAAAAATTGATGACATGTGATATAGTTTGGTGGGGATTATATCACTATGTAGCTTAAAGTGCCACTTAGGAGCACTCGTGGACCAGCAACAAGGGGGTCAATTGAGAAGAAACAAAGAATGGAAAACAAGCCCTAGAGTCTTTTCAAGAGTTCAACCTCCCAAAAACATCTTTTAGTTGGACCATGAACTATTACCAAATCAAGGATCTAGTGACGAACGATAGTCAAAAAGATTTTTTTTTTCTTGATTTCATACATTTGATAAGATAATGAATTATTTCACAATTTTCATCTGCGATCAAATGTAAACTAACGCAATAGTCGATTGATAAGATCGACCAAATTGATATTAAATATTCTATTGGATCACCATCCATCTTTGGATTATTGATCATACTCCATGATCATTCACATGATAGATCTAAAATGCTCATTCCTTGTCATGACTTAGCATTGTGCTAGCACACTCCCTTGTGCCATGCTTCCCCTTAGCACCTGGGGCCCCAATTTTCTATTTTTAGCCTTATAAATTCATAAAAATCCTTTAAATTCCAAAAGAAATTGAGTAAATCTATAAATATAAAACTCTTTATATTCCAAATATAGGGATTTTTATATCCAAATTATCTTCTTAGGAAGAATAATTTAATCTTCTATATTTTCATGTCATTTTAAAGAATAAATGAAAAATTGATAATGGATAAGTAATGAAAACCACTAATTTGATGGAAAATGTCAAACTAGGTCACATTTTATTTGACTTGGCTCGTTTGTTCTCCATCTTATCTGCTATACTTGATGATTCGCTTGACCTTTCTCCTAGAATCCATAAACTTTAGAAGATAGGGTTACTACTCGCGATATTTGACCTTGAAAAAGGGTGAAACGTAGTGAATTTCTAAGATTAACCGTAAATAAGAATTTGCATTGGGTTTTTAAGTAAATTTCCCCGTAAATCATCCCATTCATATGTTTTGGATTTGGAGGGAAATTCAGTGATGAGCAGGGAAATGAGCGACAACTTGGAGATTGAGAAGGCGCGGCTGCTGAGTCTCGCATCCGATTTCGGCTTTGACGAGGAAAATGCCAGGAAATGCCTCGACAATCTTGTTCGCCTCTATGGTTCGATTATCCCACTTTTGTCGCTAGCCCTGTTTCTCGTGTTCTTTTCAACTACAAATGCCATAATATTCGAATAACTCCAGGGGACGATGGCAGAGATTTCGTCACGGTTGAGCTCTGCGGCGATGATTTCCTCGCGGCGCTGGCGGACTCTGTCGCCGAGAGCGAGGATTGGGACGATCCTCAGGCGATCGAATCTGAGACTTGTGCTGAGCTTAATGACATTTATAAAAGAGAAGGAACGAGGAGGGAGATTTCTTCCAAGGAAGAATCATCGCGTATCAGCGGAGGAAAATCAACATCAGTTAATCATTCGTCGGAAGACGAGATGGACTTAGAAGTTTTAAGTGATATGGTTGAAAGCTCTGACCGTTTTCTCAGACCTGGTGCGGCTAGCGCCAGTTGTGTCGACAATTGTAGCTACGTAAGCAAGGGGAAACACATGAATTATTTTAAATTCTGATCAAGAAATATTTTCTCTCTTTTTGATCATGCTGTGTTTTTTCTTCTTCGTTACTTTTCAGGAGAGTCAAAGAAGGAAAAGAACTGGGTCTATTTCCTTTTATCCCAGAAGCAAAACACCTTGTAGTAAATCAAAAAGTATTCAGAAAACTCTTAATTATGATGACATTCAAGCCTTGGACGACATTGAACTAGCCAACGTTGTTATATTCGGAAATAAATCATTTCGGCCACTTCAGCGTGAAGCATGCCAAGCGGCAATGGAAAACAGAGATTGCTTTGTTCTTCTACCTACTGGTGGCGGCAAAAGTTTATGCTACCAGGTCATCTTTGCTTACGAATATGTGCCATCCTTTTATCTATGGTTTGGAATTATTTAGAATATCATTGATTTGAAATATCTCGTCTTATCGTATTCCTTCCTAGAATTGCATCAACTTTTGACCGATTCTTGGAGAGTAGAGAGAAATGCATGATGAACAATATTGAATAATCATGTTCGAGTTCTAACATATTCATTTGCAGCTTCCAGCAACTCTAAATCCTGGTGTTTCCGTTGTAGTGTGTCCTCTTCTTTCGCTTATCCAAGATCAAATCGTCACATTAAACTATAAGTTTGGGATTCCAGCAGCTTTTCTAAGCTCCCAACAGACAACTTCCCAGGCATCAGCTGTTATTAAAGAGCTCCGGTAATAACCTGATAATTTATCTTCTACAGATCTTTTCACAGTTATTTTTTTAACCGGGAAGTTGGTTTTTGTATGAAAATGACAAATATCATGTTTTCCACGTGTCACCATAGCTGGCACCTGATAGTCATAATTATTTAGGTTCAAAGAGTTTTTTAGTTGGAACCGTCTCTCTCTCTGGTCTCATGGAAGTGCCAATACTGACAGTGTTCTATCCTTTCTCTTCCTAATCTTCCTCCCTCGATTTTCTTATATCTGTTGTCTAGCCTTCCCTTTTGATCCTACTCAATAGATAAAGATCTTCCCCATCTTCCTGGTCTGATCTCCTTTCCTCCTATCGATCCTTCAATTTCTCCCTCACTATCCACAACGATTGAAGTCAGATTACATACCTCAACTGGGAGGATTGTATCAGATTGACTATATTCTTTGGAACTATCCTAGAAAATCCATGTTGGAAAAGTGTTGATCATCATTCGGGGAAATTTTGAACCAATGAGAAGCAAATTTAGAATCCTGATAATAAATATTTCTGTAAGTGCAGGAATGATAACTCATCCTGCAAACTTTTGTATGTCACTCCTGAGAGAATTGCCGGAAGCACATCATTTATGGAAATCTTGAAGAACCTGCATCAAAAGGTATCACTTTAGATGTTAGAATCAGAATTTTCTGTTCATTACTCTGAAAATGGAATCGCATCAGGGACTACTTGCTAGATTTGTTATTGATGAAGCCCATTGTGTCAGGTAAGTAGTGTAATTATTCTCACTCCTGCAAATTCCACTAAGTAAAACTAGAATATATTTCCCAATTACTTTTCAGTCAGTGGGGACATGATTTTCGCCCGGATTATAGAGAGCTAGGATGCTTGAAGCTTCACTTCCCTGGGGTACCCATAATGGCATTGACTGCCACTGCCACACAGTCTGTTCGTAAGGTGAACTTCATGAAATATATCTTGGCCAGGCCAGAATAAATGCTATTTCTCTGGGCTCAATTAGTCTCCTTAAAACCTACATACTTTACTTCAAAGGAAGGGGTTTTCACTTAACAAACCCATTGACCAGATAGTAAGGATTAGGGTTAGACTTTTGATTGCTCACATTGATTATGGTTCTGAATTGAGTTCTTTCTGATGCAGGACATTTTGCATGCTTTGAAAATCCCACATGCCCTAGTTCTTGAAACAAGCTTCGACAGGCCGAATCTCAAGTACGAAGTCTTGGCCAAGGGCAAGGACCCATTGAAGCAGCTGGGGAAACTGCTCAAGGACAAGTTCCATGGCATGTGTGGAATCATCTACTGCCTCTCGAAGAGTGAAACTGTCGATGTCTCTACTTACTTGAACGCTGATTGCAAGGTCAAAGCAGTTTTCTATCATGCAGGCTTGGGTTCTCATCAGCGGGTCAGCGTCCAGAAGAGATGGCACTCTGGAGAGGTCAATGTTGTCTGTGCCACGATTGCCTTTGGGATGGGCATAGATAAACCCGATGTAGTGAGTCTTTTGCTCATTCTTTCTTCTTGTTTTCTTTCTCTCCCTTCCCTATTTAATTTCTCATTTAGGGATTATCATCACTCTAATCATTATCATCGTCAACACTGTTGTTGTCATCAACTTATTCTCTCTCCCAGAAAAAGTTGCCACTTGGGGCATTCCCTTCATTGTCATTTTTGTACAATATCTGCCTCGTCATCATAGTTAATTATCTCCTCTCGAAGTGCATTCTTTTTGGAGCAAAGATGAGGTTGCATCTGACTTCATCATATATCCTTAAGGATATGATGCAAGATCATATACTTGGTACAAGAGCCAGGTTTTTGGAACCATGGTTCTGGAGGCGATTGTTGAAAAGCTTGAAGTTATTTGAGAAAGCAAAAAAATGTATCTACGAAGAACATCTAAGATTACAAAGAAAGGATTTGAAGGTAAAAAGAAGAATTAAGGTGTCTGTCTGAAAATTTTCTTCAACAGGTCTTTGATCAGATGGAGAATTTCATGAAATGGCAACGTTATGCATTAACAATTGAAAGGAAATCTCTGTCTGCTGGAATTGTTTCAATTTTAGATTAGAACCAGATTCGCCAGAAATTTCAAGAAAAAGGCAAGATTGATCAAC
Organism: Lemna minuta; assembly: GCA_024174645.1. NCBI lineage: Eukaryota > Viridiplantae > Streptophyta > Magnoliopsida > Alismatales > Araceae > Lemna > Lemna minuta. The sequence continues at coordinate 6,288,649 of CM044111.1, read as the reverse complement.
TAAGCAGAGGAGATTTTCGTGAAGGATCAAAATTTGGTACGACAACATGATGGATTTGTTATGGATGATGTATTTTCAAATACTCTGGAAAATAATACAGCTCTAAGGGTTCATGAAGATAACACAAAATTTTTAAAGATTTTTCTTGACAAATGCCTCAAAGAAGATATATGTCAATTCTCAAATCCCAGGAGCAACAGCTCCAAGAATTCATTTTGTCGGCAGACTCTCAATTTCATAATAAAATATAAATATAAAAAGATTTCAAATAAGGAAGAGCTAAAGTTCAAACATCTTGAATGGAGAACAGAATCCAGCGTATCTTCTGAAGGAATTTGAATTATTTTGGAGATGTTCTGGACAGAAGAAATGTGTCTTCATATTCCTGGATCAGACCACTGCGAATTTTATCATCAAAGAACTCGATTGTTACTGCAACCACGACTGCACTGTAAAGAAGAAGAGCTCCACCTAAAACTCTGTATGGACCTTGCCTCCAGCTCTTTCCAGGTTGTTGTTGTGTATACCAAAAAAAGGAGTTTCACCAATTTGAAAACAGTTTCATTGCTTGCTTTTGTATAAATTTCTTAACTTTCTGTCATCAGCATTGTTCCAGCAGACTGGAAGGTTTGCAGATATCATACCTCATGCCTTTTGGAGGAAGACACTGTGGTTGCCGCCACCATGTCCCCCAAGTGCAACACATGGCCGATGCACACTGCCAATTCCATTGGATTGCTTGCCATCATTAAGGAGTTCGATTCGCATACTCTTCAAAGAGTTTATTGCTGACTTGGGAAGCTACAAAGGCCAACAGTGAGAGGGCAAAACAAACGAGGGAAATATAAGGATGGAGATATAGTCAGAGGATTCTGTCTGCAATTTCTGATCCTGAGAACAAGATCTTATTCATGAGGAAAGTATTGATCTACCCCCAATACTGATGAAGGCTAGTAACTGATAAATTGGAGTTGGGCAGTAATTGACAATGCAGTCTTGAAATAGATCCAGTGAATGGCCCTTTGGATTAGAGAGGAACGGAAGTCCCTCTTGAATTGCATTTCCCTGGACCTAAAACAAGGTCAGGTTGCATCTTACTCCATCTTCACTTCTCAAAGATATGATCTAAGATCAGATCAATATCCATGTAGGTTATCTTTGTCGTCATAATTATCTTTCTCTTATTTTGATGCTTCCAACTAGCATTCCTTCTGAATATCACTGCCTTATTTTTTTCATTATTTTTGTTGTATCATCCAAAGATGACATTTTGGTCTAACAATACCATGGCATCATTGTAATGACAGAGGTTTGTAATCCATAACACACTGTCAAAATCAATTGAGAGCTACTACCAGGAATCTGGAAGGGCGGGGAGGGATAACCTTCCTGCAACGTGTGTCATTTTGTATCAGAAAAAGGATTTCAGTCGTATTGTCTGCATGCTAAGGAGTGGGAAGGGCTCCAAAACCTCGAGCTTCAAGAATGCCATGGCTCAGGCGAGGAAAATGCAGGAGTATTGTGAACTTAAGGTATTTCCGCTGTCCTCCAGTTGAATTTCTTACATCTTTGGCATTTGTGGTTGTCTGCAAACACAATAAAACATCTGCTGTTGAGTTATATGGGTTTTTGAATTTCAGACTGAGTGCCGTAGGCAAGCTCTTCTGGAGCATTTTGGCGAGTTCTTGGACAGACAACGTTGTAAATCTTCTCCAAATCGTTGTGACAACTGCCAGAAGGTCTCTGGATGAGTATCATTACTCCTAGGAGTCTGTCTCTGTCTGTCTCTCCTTCGTTGCTATCTGAAAAAGGTGGCAATTTTGGGAAGTGTGTCTTCACATGGCTCGCTTACAAAGCATATTAAGTCTCTGGTAGTTAGATTTATGGCTTCCAGATGAGCCATCTTTTTCATAGGGGAGATGATGATCAAGCTTCTAGGGTCATCAGCAGTTGCTTAAACCTTCAAGTTAAGCTCACCGATGAATGGTAAACTTATTTGGCATGCTCTTTTTGCTGGTTTGAGGAAGGACATGTGATTCAAAGTAAACCTTTAGGCTGAGAAGGCTATTCCCTGAAGTGTTCCTCTCTTTTATGTATAGAGAATCCCTCAATGAATGCTATCAGTGCTCGCCTCCCTGAAAATGGGCATGTCATCTAATTCCTTGGAGCTGTTATGCTGACTTCTATGATATACCATCTCTGAGGAGACAGAGGTCTTTTGTCTGAAATTATCTCTGCTGAAAAAGAGGATCATCCACGGAATCGTCAAATGCTCACAAACATGATATGACATGATCATTGTATTGACTTCAATATTATAGAACTCCACTGATTTTGACTATGATCTCATGGGTTTGATCTTCATCAATCTTCACATGAAAATGATTTCCAAGAAGATTAGGGTTCATTGATAGATAACACCATCGATATATTTCATATATGAGCTCATTTTCTTGATCATTCTTTTCTGCCCTATGTATTGTTAAATTTAGACCACATTTAATATTCTACCATGTGATTTATAAATAGCATACACATAGAGCATTGTAAATGCATGTGTCAAGATGAATGAACGTTTTTGTGCCTAAAAAACAGTTATTGAAAATGTTTTCATTCGTTCGTGTTGTTCGCTCATGTTGAAACTATTTATTAAAATAGTCCATAAAAAATATTACTAATAAGAAAATATAAATTCTACAAAATAACCAAAAGAAATTAAGCTATATATCATATATATGTCAACTATTTTAAATTAAAATTTGAAAGGTATTTATACTGATTAATCGTGAATAAACATCAAAGATTGAATATATTTATTCATCTCATATCATATCATATGTAAGTCAAGTATGTTGAATTAACTTTCTTAAATATATATACATATAAGAAATAATTAATAGACTTAAGATTTTGATGACAAATATAACATACATGTGTCAAATATTTTAGATTAAATTTTTGAAAGCGATTTATGTTACTTAATCATTTATAGCCAATTAATACTGAAAAGATGCATACATATATTTGTAAATATATATTCATCTTTGTATATCATATCATATAGATGTCAAATTCATTTTTTTGGAAGGCATTTATATATTTTAAAGACTTGTAAAAGATATATATATATATATATATAATGCATATGTCAAAAAATTTAAATTTTATTTTTGAAATATATGTAAAATAATTATGAATAGATATTAAATAGTTAAGATCACTATATATTTTTATCAAGTTTATTAAATAAAAATTTGAAATATATGATATTTATTAAAAGTGAATATAAAATGAAGAAAAATTAATAATGTAATCAGAAATAAACTGATTTAATTAGCGTTGAAAAATATAACTTATATGGATACTAAGAGAAATATATTACAATATTCAAGATATTTATTACATGTTAAATATATGTTAAGTTTTTGAAAGATATATTCGAGGTTTTTGAAAGTTTTTGAAAGATACTAAGACAAATATTTAGCAATTTTATTTTATTTTTATTTTTAAAAAAATGAGTTCACTCATCAATTGGGTCAACTTGTGGTTCACGAACGATGAACATGATTGACAGATGGTTCGCTGTTCATGTGCTTGTTAAGAAGGTCAGTAGTATTCATTAGTTTGTGAACACTGATAACATGCTATATTTACATCATAAAACATGATTTTTCATGCATAATAAAGCATAAATGATTTCATTTACATGCATGTTATCATATTTATATGTATTTTTCTATTATTCTCTTAAAAAGTCATTATAATCTCAAAATACTTTAATTTAGGGTTAATTTTTATAAATTAGAGTTTCATAATTTGATAACCCATATTTTTCTTGAGATTATAACTATTTTTAAAGATAAAATAATAAGAGAAACAACTTTTATAAACATTCATTTTTATTTTCTAAAGATTAAAATCTTAATAAATGAATGTATTTTTTTGAAAATAATAATTTTAACTCTTATTATTTAATTAATTTGACCTTTTAAGATAATAGATAATTAAATTTTTGGATCAAATGAAAGAAATTTGGATTAAATCGGAGTTATATATTAAAAGTTATGAATTTTTTTCTATTTTTTTAGGATCCGGATTTTTTTAAATTATTTTTTTCTTATTTTTATTTTCGATTTTTTTAACCGTTTTAATAAATAAAAATAATAAAAAAACAATAAAAAATGGGCGCGGGGCCGCGTGGATGCGGCGTGGCACAAAAGGCCACATGGCAGCGCCACGCGGACCCGCAGCTGCCTACGTGGCGCGTATATTTATTTAGCATTATTATTATATTCAATATAGTTAAAGGGGTCCCCACGTGTCTAAGGGACGGTATTTCGAAAGGCTAGATTCGGCGCGCCTTATATAGAGGTAAGTCCCTATTTTTTTCTTCCGTGTGGGACTAAGTTCCACGCGTTTTTTCTTGATGCAGGTGACGTGGCGCGAGGAGGAGCGTCGGATTTGGCGGGCGATTGATCGACGCGCGTCGATCACGTGGAACGCCGGACCACCGATCGATCAATCAAGCACGTGCGTGATTAAAGGAGTTATAACGGCTTAGATTAAACGCGCGGGGGAGAATCACGACCGTCCGATCGCGATCCAAGGAGCGAAATTGAAGCGTTTTTATAACGCTAATCCACGCGGAAGATCAGAGCCGTTGATCCAGATCCGACGGCCACGATATTTTCCGAAACGGTCCATCGTGGACGTTTCATCGTAACCGTCGATCAATTTGATCGGACTGTTACGCCCAAATTTTGTATAAATAGAGATGTTCTTCACGATTCTAAGCATTCGAGTTGGAAATCAAGCTTTTTGATCTGTTTAGACACCTCCCCACTTGAATCTCTTGATCTCCTCGCGTTCCCACCTCATTTCCGCACCACCGGAGCTTTGGAAATCAAGAATTGGTTGAGTAAATCGAGAGAAATCGTAGCTTGAACATCCTCTTCGCGTTCTTCGTTTTTGTGGTGATTAATCGATTTAATTACCTCATTTCGGTCGCTAATTGGAGTTAGTGCAAACGGTTTTTCGTAATTTACCTTCCTATTATGCTTAATTTCTGTTTAGATTAGGATTTAACTTTCAATTTCATAGAATTTAGCTCAAAATCGTGATTTTAACGTCCGAAAATTTCTCTCCACTTCAATTTACGATTTCTCCACGAAATCAAGATCATTTTCGATGATTTTTGATTCCATGAATTTGTTTTGAAGTCTACTTTCATAAAATACCATTTTCCCCAATTTCTACCATCAATTTCTCGTCCGATTTGATCAAATTTGAAGAATACGTCAAGAAATTGCTTAATTCCCTGTGGATTCGACCCATATTTACCATTATACCCCTCAATTCGAGTGAATTTCCTAAAATTGGTAAGTTTGGAATTATTTTTGACGCGATACCGCTTGCAATCGACGACCTCGCGGTTTCGTCTCGTCAAACACATGAATGGACATGTTTGCACAACCCTACCTACATATGTCTCTATTAGTGCAACGACTTTAACTTTAGAAATATTACATGTAGAATGGGCCTTTCAAGAAATGCTCGAAAACTTAACGTGTAAATAGTTTATTGGGAATAAAGAATTCATTTTTATGTTCACTAAATCATTGAGCTCTCCCCCCACTTCAATGACCTATTTTCTCCATTTAAGGAATTCTCTCATGCTCAATCTCACAACATGGAATCAGCAATCTAATTCTAAGGCATGGTTTGTTTTGTTTTTTTTACTATATACCTTGTTAGTTGAATGTGAATTTACTATTTTATATTGATATTATGAAATATTTTACTCTGTAGCCAAATTGTTTGGAGGAAGGTTATTTTCATTGCTGTAGGCATAGAAGGCTCAAGTGGCTTACCCATGTTAACATAGGAACCCCAACACCTTAGAACGTAAGCCATATATATACATATATATTCTCAACCTTATGTTTCTCGTTTAAGAATCTTAACGTTATAAAAAACAATTGAGCAATCACCATTATTTTTGGAATCATCATCAATATCAAACATTTTTGGGTAGTTTAAAACCAGGGACATTCCCCTGACCTTTTTTCCTTAGGGACGTGGAGTAGATGAGTGATAACATTTATTTTTAAACATATAATTCATTATTCTTAGATATTTTAAGATATAATTCATATCACTATCACACATGTTATCATTGATGAACTCGCTTTGGGGATTTTTTAAAGTCATTGTTTTAAATCGATTTCATGCAACAATATTTATAATTCTTCACTTTGTATAATGCTAAAGTAAGGGAAGAATATTTAGGGAGCTTAGGTAATGTGATTAGTGCTTTTAAGAAGTAAATATACTATTATAGGGAAAAAGTAATGGTAGAAAGGATTTTGAAGAAATATATAGGGATAAATAAATAGAATATGGTATGAAGGAAATTCTAAATAGATGTATTTTTATTATATGATAAATAATGATGAAAATACTGAGAATGGAATGATGGAATAGAGAAATGAGAATAATAGAATGGAAGATGATGGAAGAATGATAAAAAATTAAGAATTCGGGTAATCTGGAAATTAGGTTATGATGAGAGATTTTTTAAAAAAAAGAAAACAAATATAAAATATAAAAAGGGAAATAGGTTCTACACTATCCATGGAGGGGATTACAAGAGAAAATCATATCCAAATCCTCATACAAACCTTGTTTTTTATGCCAGTCCTAGGGCGGGTGATGCTTGACTAGTTACGATCTCGATCCTCCACTTAATCTTGCCTCCACAATAAACTTGAATACCAAACAATGTCAATCTTGGGCCTAAGCCTCTCATTTTCCTTCTGGTATCCTGATGCTAAGAGAGAGCCAAAAAAAAAAAAAGGAAGAATAAGATTCTTTTATATGTTAGGTAAAGAGGTTCCTTTGAATCAATGGTGGAGATTTAATCTTTTTGGGTGCAACCAAAGAAATGGTGGAGATTAAGTCCATAGGTCATGACCATAATCACCTCCTAAAGAGGCCATAGAGCCCCTTTTAAGGAGATGGGCCCGACAACTACTTCCTTAGGGAGTGGGTTGAGCACTCGCTAAGAGGTGGTAACCTTACCACTTCCGTGAGGAGGTGGGCTTACCTCTATCTCCTCCTATAAATATAGATCTTCCCTAAAAAATTGAAAAAACAAAATTGATTAATAATAAATAAGAGATAATAATTTTGACCTCTTTGACCCTTCAAGAATGCCTTTGACCACATTTGACTTATCAAGAATCAATTTGACTATTGTTGACTTCCAAGATAAATGGAGTGACTAGTCTCCTAAAAAGGTGGAATGAGTTGACTCCCCCTTATAAGGCGGTTGACCATCCTCCTAAAAAGGTGTAAATGTTTAACTAACCTCCTAAAAAGGTGGAATGGCTTGGCCAACCTCCTAAAAAGGTGGAAAGGCTTGACCATCCTCCTAAAAAAGTGGAAAGGTTTGAATAACCTCCTAAAAAGGTAGAAAAGGTTTACCAACCTCCTAAAAAGGTGAAGTAATCATTTTATTATTCTTCTTCTGGATAGTTTGCATCTATGCTCCAATTGAACGTCATCTAAGTCTTGCATCCACATAAATCATAAAAATGTGAGAATTCAACCTTTTGACTTCTAAGAAATCAAGTGGGGTTAGACTCATAATACAATCAAAATGTAATAAATGATGCATGATAGGACTTAGTCATATTTTTCTCACATCCAACCATATAAAAAATAGATATTCTCATTCTTATAGTCTTTATCAACACTTAAACATGATAAATGATGCATGAAATGTGACCTATATTTTAGAGTTATCAATCATGTCTTGATGAAATTTTTTTCATTTCATCATATCATATCATTCATAACTTGAATTTTACATTAAATTACAGTTAAATTGATGAATAATTCATGTTTAACCTTTTTTTCAAGGTTAAAAATAATTCTATTTTCATGAGTTTTATGATCCTAGATTATGAACAAAGGATGATAGTGTCGAAAACAAGTGGTTTTAAAGAAATATGTAATTTTCTAACTTGTTTAGATTCTAATTTGAGCTGAAATGATAGATAAGAAGACAAAAAGGATTAAAATTACAAAAAATTCATTCCAAAAAGAGTTTTCTACGAGAAGATATGAACATTTTCAAGTTTTGGGATTTAGTTAACTCCAACTAGTATTATTTCATATTTAAGCTTTCTCTCTCCTAAAAAAACTAGTCTTGGAATGTTTGACTGATCAAACCATAAGGGACATTTTTTTTAATTCTTTTGTTAATTGAGTGTTCTTATGATTTTATCTCCAAAGGAACTCAGAAAGATGAAGATTTTGATAATAAATGGGTGGAGAGTTTCCTCTTGATAAATGGAATTATGCCATGTAATGATGGAATGAAAAGTTTTGATCTAGAAAGCTTTGGGCAATTTCTTGGACATTTCATAGTTATCTTAGGATTTTTGGACCTTCATCAGTACAAGTATGTTGTTTTATTACTTACACTTTCCTAATATGAAATTTTTCTGTCTCTAATATATTTTCTTAATTTCTTATTCCTTAAAGGTTCAATCCCCTTCAAATTTTATTTGTTGGAAAGAATTTTATTTTCTTTATAAAAAACTAAATTCTAACATTTTTTTCCCTAATTCATGTAATTCTAAAAGATCTCATGGTCAAATAATTATTTATTGAGTTGACCCTCACTCAAAATTATGCTCAACCGCTCATCTAATTAAATTGAACTTAGAATATATTTTTGCCCCTCATTCTTGAGACTCAATAATGTGATTTTTGACTTGTCAAAAATCCAAAAGGATGAAATCTATTTTTAAAATAAATTTACCCATCCTTGTAAAAATGGTCATCATTCATATGTATAGTTGGGATCACTGCATATCATTTATTTTATTTTATCTTATCCAGAAAATGCAAGATTTGAAGCCATTTCTTTGGGGCTAGAGGGGTGGTAGAAATAAATTGGACACCATGTTTAACGGATTGGGGTGGATATCCCTTAACCTTATCTTTTGAAGACTAATCTGCTTGAAGATGGGTGCTATCTACAATCGTCGAACAAGAAATTTCAAGAACTCAAACCAATTATTTCGACTCTCCCCCCAAGAAGGGTTTATCAATTATAACTCTCAAAAAGCTTTATAATGGACACAGTTTTTACACCTACATGCCCCATAACATTATGAATAATTTCTTAATCTCGAACTATATAGAATCACTATATTTGGAATAGCAAAAACAGATTAATCCTTCATAAACATCCCAAAAAGGCCATTCCCCTTGATTAAGAAAAATATAATTGTGATTCACAAGTTCATTGAGAATATTGTGAAGGAAAAAATAAATTAATCATTGACTTGAATTTTAGAAAGTCAAACTTGACGGGAAGAAATTTAACTGACATAGGGTCATGGTTTTAAAATCAAGAAATATTCAATGTGCCCTTGTACCTGACAACCTCTATAATGCAAAATATTCAAATAAATGACGATGCCTCGCTCTCACCCGAAGTTTACTCATGATCTTTGGAACTTAGTATCGATTACGGCGAGCAATTTCCTAAAATCTCCTCACCTTACATCTCCTAATAAATGCGTCGATGCACACATTTCCCCCACTTTGGTTTAATTTAAATGATGAGGGCAAAATGACAAAACATTTGTATAATATTTCATCGGATGAGCATGAATGGACGGATTAATGGAGCAAGATCTTTCCCTTCCCTCCCCTGCTAGGGACAAACCTTGACAGCTAATTCCTAGATCTAGAACCCCCAAGATCAATGTGGTTGTGTGGTGTTTTGATCGTTGACCAGCGTTTTTGACCAGACCAGCACATTCCTCCTTGGAGGATTTTTTATGTAGAGGGGATTCCACGGCGTGTCAAGGAGCTTTTGCTCCTCGCTAAGCTTCATTATTCTTCTATAAAGTTCGCATTTACTTCCCTCCTTCGGTGATCTGTGCTTGCCTTGTTCCATCATCCTTCTCCCATTAAAGCAACCTTTTTCTAGCTGATCATTTCCCTCTCTCTCTCTAACTTAGAATTCAACTATTTCTCATTCGTCGCCTCTGTCACTCAACGTTTCATCGATGGTCTCCTCCCTCTTTCTGTCTCTCTCATCCATGGGGGAGGACAGGTGCAGCTGCAGGAGCACTAGAACCCTCACATGGCTCGTGAAATCCTGCCTCCCGGATCCCCCGCCGCCGCCAACTCCCCTCCGGCGCCGCCCACTCCCTGCCCCCTCTCTCTCCTCTCTCCCCGACGACCTCCTCTTGGAATGCCTCTCCCGGGTCTCTCTCTCCTCCCTCCCCTCTCTCTTCCTCGTCTCCCGCCGCTTCTCTCTCCTTCTCTCCTCCCCCTCCTTCCTCCTCCTCCGCCGCTCCCTCGGCCTCCTCCGCCGTACCCTCTTCGCCTTCTCCCTCTCCGGCGAAAATCTTCTAATCCTCTCCTCCCACGGCGGAGCCGCCTGGACTCAGGCGGCGCTGCCGCTCCCCGCCAGCGGCGGCTCCCTCCCACGGCTCGTCCCCCTCGGCCGGTCCATCTTCCTCCTTAGCCGTCAAACCGCCGCCTGCTACGACCCTTGGACCGGCGCCGCCGCCGTCACTGCCCCCACGCTCTTCCCCCGGAAGAAGTTCGCCGCCGCCGCCGTCGCCGGGAAAATCTACGTCGCCGGCGGCTCCTCCAAAACATCCGCCGTCGAGGAGTACGACCCGTTGACCGACACGTGGCAGGTCGTAGCGGCGGCCCCGCGCCGGCGCTACGGCTGCGTCGGCGCGGCTGCGGGCGGCGTGTTCTTTATCATCGGGGGGTTAAAGCTTGCTCGCAACGGGGAGGCCGGCTTGGATGCTTACACCTGTGCAGGGACCATGGATTTATATGACGTCAGGGAGAGAAAGTGGACGCGCGCCGGAGCGGTGCCTAACGGAGGTTGCGTTGTAGCCGCCTGCGCCGCCGGAGAGAGAATCTTTGTCGTTGCTAGTCATGCAGTGGAGATTTCTTTCTGGAGGTGGGAATGGAGGGGGAAGAGAAACGGCGAGTGGGTGAGGCTGGAGTCGCCGCACGTGCCGGCGGCGGGGCGTTTTTCGTGCGCCGGGATTGGGGAGAATGCGGTGGCCTTGGTGGTGGATTATTGCGGCGGAGAAAAGAATTTCCTGGTGTATGACGTCGTGGAAGGGGGGTGGAGTGGCGGCGCCGCCATGCCGTCGGCTCTTTGGCGTTTGGCTTGCGTGTGCGTTGAGTGCTAGTTCTCTTTCTCTCTCTAAGTGGAGCCGCCGGTAAATCGGGAGGCGGCACGTGAGCTGTCCGGATTTCTCGGGAATAGCTATTTGCTTTGAAAGTGAAAACTTTTTAAATTGTATTTATATCCTATTTAATTTATTATTTTGCATGGGCCATTGGGCCAAGTTCCCGACTCCCGAACAGTTCCATTACATTTTAACCCATCCAATATTTTAAATTGCATACTACCCTGTTAAAGTAACCGAAAAGGCCACGCAATTAAATAATAAAATTCTGTGTCAACGTTGACCGGATGAGGATAATATGGGAATAACTTGCTTCACGCCCGATAACTCGAAGACGGGTAAAAGTGTCATTTCCTTTTGTGAACTCGCCTTATCCCGATAAGAGAAGCCCTCAGTCTCAGTGGACAGAGAAAAGTGAAGGGAAAGGAATGGTGGTGACAATGGCGTCGCTCTCCGGTGCAGCGTCGATGGGGCTCATCGCGGGCGGTAAGCGGAGCGCGGGAGTGTTCTCTTCCGCGAGCGTCGCGAGGCTTCCGTCGTCACGCCGTTTCAATTCTCTGCTTCACACTTCTTTCCTCTCTTCTTCGTCTGGAGCACTGTCATTCCCTTCATCCTTCTCAGGTAAAATTCTGGATGATTTCATATAATTTTTTCTTCCATAGGTTGTTGCGTCATTTGTACATTTTTGTTCGTATTTTTTATTAACTTGAGTTTACGATTGGCCTTCCAATCGCTACATCTACTTGTCTTTTTTCCCTCCTCTATGAATTTTCAATTTTACGGCCTTTGTTATTGCCCCCTATTTTTGACAATAATCGTCAATTGTTCGGTTCTCTTACTGTTTGACTCAATTGTTCGGTTCCCATAGTGCTTTGAGGTCATGAAATATGAAGTTTAGCGTAGAATCCAAATTCCTTCGCATTTCTATAATCCATAAACAGGTCTTCTCGGGTTACGCTTGAAATCGGTGGAGTTCGACTGAGAAGATACTGGTAGATTAAGATGAGTTTCAGTAGAAGTTTCTTGATTATTTTCCTCCAATGTAGAATCTATAAACCAAGTCGTGTTTCTGGAAATTTAAGTGAAGAAAATCACGTAACCAGAGCGAGAAAATCGTTTCGGTTCTTTGAAATGAGTTTTCATCGGTTCACTGAGAGATTTATTGCGGCATCAGCTCATTTTCTTGAGATCTGAGTTTCACTCATTAACTCTTTATGCAGTTGAAATGATCATCGCAATATCAAATAAGCAACTGTTTTGTTCATAAAAATGCTCAATTTCTCTGGGTGCAGCGGCACATCAGCAATATATTGTCTTATCGATACTGTACTTTTGGCCGCTCTGGCTCTCTAGCTGCTGAACTAAACATCTATGTATCTATATCACCAACCATCTTTGATGACGTTGATGTCATCCCATTTATTACTGGATTCATAAATCTTTATTTTCATACAACCCAATTGATTACATATAAATACTCCAGGCCTTGTTTAATTGTGAAACCAGAAAACCCTAGAAATGCCCAAAGAGTAAGATTTTACTTATGGAAAAGTGAAAAAATTATGTGCTTGACATCTCTCTCTCCGAGTGTTCATCTATGTACCTATATATAAATTTATATATGACTTTTGTGAGTATTATGCCATTTATTTATATATAAATGTAAAGTCTCTTTTCTAGCAACCCATCATGTGATTTGGACGAGCAATCTATTCTCCATGACTAAAGATCATTGATGTAATATATACATTTGATAGAGATAGAGGAGAGGCGTTTAGAGAAGTGAATGCTTTTGGTAGTTCTCTCTCTCCCTTCATCTGTATACTATTGCATGATTTGTTTATGAACCTTATTGATTATCGCACAATGGGTAGCAAGACGTTAAACCTTCCGAATTCTAGTTAAAAAATATAGATGTATATGTGTATGCATGTATATCAATTTTGAGGGGAAAAGAGATTAGATTACCCCTGTGAATTTAATCTGGTGTTTCAAACACAGGTCTCTCCTTAGGTCTGGACCTGGGTTCCAGCAGAAAACCTTTGGAGAAGAGGAGTGGTCTGGTGGTGCGAGCAGGTAAGCCAGCATTATGCTTGACGAAGAGAAATCGGTCGAGAAAGTCTCTGGCAAGAACCCATGGCTTCCGCCGCCGGATGAGGACCACCGGCGGCAGGGCCTTGCTCCAGCGCCGCCGTGCCAAGGGCCGCAAGGTCCTCTGCCCCAAGTCCAACCCCAGCAGTGGCAAGCGCGCTTGATACATGTTCTGGTAATTCATCACCTGATCTCTACTCTTCAAGCTGACTCTTGCCCCTCAACTACTTGTTTTTTGAGTTCATGTTTCCATCATTGAATTTTTGTTTCACTGAATTGTTTGTATGAGAGAGAGAGAACAATGAAAATGTGAGAGGCTGAGTCTCCCAAGAAAAACTGTACTCACACCACTGAAACGCAAGAGAGAGAAAGAGAAACCTCAAAGCAGAAGAAGCCTTTCCCCCCTCCTAGGGTGCTGCCATCACCTCCCCTCATGCAGATCTTCGGAGACCACGCCAGTTCTTGATATATTCTCATGATCAGCGAGGCTGAGGCCAGAGAATGGCCCCGAAGAGAACACGCAAGAAGTGCAATCTGACTCAAAAGTGGAGGATTGCCGAAGATTTGGCCGAGAAGATGATGATGAGACGCCTGCCACTGTCTGTGAGGGTGGCAGAGTCGGTTCAGTGACCCTCTGGACCATCTTAAGGGACTGCACTACCTCCCCCATTGTTGGCCTCTGGCTCGACTCAGATGCCACGCAGGCAGCTGCAATCGTGCACACTCTGAGAAAATCCTCTCTTGGATACTTACCCCCCAGCTTTAGGTCCGCAAGCTCTTCCAACCGCTCTTTATCTCGAAGAATTGGCCGAGCCTGCAGGGATCACCACCTATCTTAGAAAGAAAAAATGGAGAGAAAGAGAGAGAGAGAGAGTGTGGGTGTGTGTTGACCCAGGTCACTAGATTCTCCTGGCCAGAGGGCTGTGACATGTCCACCGGCTTTCGCCCAGTCAGTAGCTCCAGCAGGACAACTCCATAGCTGTACACATCACTCTTCACAAGGAGATGCCCGGTCATTGCATATTCCGGAGCCACATAGCTACATTATCATCATTCAGCCAAAATCAAACACAAATCCAAAACAATCATCATCATTTCCAAAAGTCAAATCTAAAAACAATAAAATCCGGAATCAAAATCATCGTCATTGTTGTCAAGCAGAAGACAGAGGAAGAGTCGGAGATACTGACCCGAAGGTTCCCATGACACGCGTCGAGAGGTAGTTAGTCCGGTCCTCAGGTGCCTGTTTAGCTAAACCAAAATCCGACACCTTTGCGTGGAAATCATTCTCCAGCAATATATTAGAAGCTTTAAAATCCCTGTGAATAACGCACGGCTGAGAATCCTCATGCAAATAGGCCAATCCTCGAGCAGCATCAAGTGCGATCCTCATCCTTGTGTCCCAATCGAGGGGACAGTTTATACCAAGGGGACCTAAAAATACCCAGAATAACGTAAAAAGTATTTTAAGTGATGAAGGATTTATGTTTTAAGAGGTCCCAGTACCATGAAGCCAGTTCTCAAGGCTTCCATTGGAGACAAGCTCGTAGCAGAGTAGGTGCTGGGCTGAGTCACGGCTAGTGTAGTAGCCAACAAGCTTCACTAAGTTACGGTGGTGGAGTCGGCTTAGCATTTCAACTTCGACAAGGAATTCTTTGTCTCCCTGATGACCACCGCCAGTAAGCTTTTTGATGGCGACAGGGGTGCCGTCAGCAAGGCAGCCCTTGAAGACGCGGCCAAAGCCGCCTTCGCCTAGCAAGCTGGAAGGCTGGAAATTGTTTGTGGCATCTCTCAGCTCATCGTAAGGAAGGAAACGAGTGCTACTCGGGTGTCTGAGAGATCCTTCAATTGATATGGAGTCTGCAACTGCCACTGACTTTGCTGAAGAATTTATGAGAAACATAAGGGACATAAGATTAAGTTAAACTCCAAAAAGTTGATTTCAATAATCTCATTGGACATTAATATAAGAGCCAATATTTAGTGTTCTAGTCCCTCTTAAGTATAAGAGGGGAAGCAGGGTGGAGAAGAACTTCAGAGTAAGGCATGTTTAGGTTTGGGCGGTACAGAGACGAGGGACCTCTTTGGACGAGGGTGCAGATGTGGGTGACCTCTTGGGACTATGGATTTAAGCATGCTTAGGCTTGGGCATTGCAGGGAGATGTGACTCCCTGGGAAGGGAGATGCTGGGATGAGAAGAACTCAAGGGTGAAGGATGCTCAAGCTTGGGCCATGTAAGGATAGGTGACCTCCTGGGAAGAGGTCACCTGCCCTTGGTTGCCCCACCCAGGGAAGTGGAATAGATGAAGTGTTTATTAAAACGAGGGACTCTGGAGTCGAGCATGCTCAAGTTTGGGCACAGCATGATGCATGATTTCCATGGAAGGGAGATGCCGGGGTGAGAAGAACTGCAAGGTTAGGGGTGCTCAGGCTTGGACCATCCAAGGATGGGTGGCCTCTGGGGATGAGTATGAGTTAAAGAAAGAAAAACTATGAGTTAAGCATGCTCAGGCTTGGGCATAGCAGGGATGTGTGCCTTCCTGGGAAGGGGGATACTTGGGTGAAAGGAACTCCAGGGTTAAAGGTGCTCAGGCTTGGGCTATCTAGGTATGGGTGAACTCTTGGGGGGGAAGAAAAGGGTATTTGTACCAGTTGACCACCAACTTTGTAACTTCGAAACTAATATTTAATGCTATTAGGGATCATAGAACACCAAAATATGTCCAACCTTAATGAGGGCACTCTATCCATTGGAGAGAGATTCAGCATGAAAAAGGAAAAGAAAAATAAGGACCCTTGAGCATGTAATTTTACATTAATGACAAGTCCAGGTATGCTAACATGATTATTATACAAAGATTTTGAAAATTGACCCTTGAACATCTCTCACTCTGATCATAAGTAAAATATCTATGCAAGCATTGATACATAGAGAAGAATGCATGTCACTCAAACACTCTGATACTTCCATTATTTTCCCCGTTGACCAGATAAAAGGAGTACTTTCCACCTATGGACCACGATTCTTCTCACAATCTCTATAGCTTTCTCTTTACCTATCTATATAATAATTTTAAGGGAAGCACACTAAACTGTTCATGACAAATAATTTAAGAGAATTCCTGAATCATGTACCTGTTTCTTGGACTGTGGTTCTCCTCTTCCACTTTGACAGAGTGCATAAGATTACAGAAAGCAATATTATAATTAATGCAATTAACGAGCCCACAGAAATACCAACGAGGAGTACTAAATTAGAGTTGCTTCTGCCATTAACATCACCACTTGGAAAGTGAACAGAGGCTACGACAGGAGGTAGAGCTGCCATAAATGTTGGGCCTGAAAGAGAAATCATCATTCAAAACATCTTCATGAAAAAAAAAATTGGACTACTTAATGTGTACCAGGAGAAGGAGCCAAAGGCTTAAATGAGGTCAAATTAAGCAACCTGTAACCACCATCAATGTGCACATCATGGAAAGTTAGCAAAGCATTCATTTCTTTCACTTCTTCATCAGAGAAGCTGATCCCCAAATGAGGAATTATATTCATCGTGATATTGAGGCCAGAGACGCCAACAACATAGAAGTCAACAATCTCAAACTGTGAGATACGCAGGTGCAATTGTGAAGCCAGTTCTTCCAGAAACTTGTCACTCCAATTTGAGCTGAGGGAAACGTTTAGGAGGTATAGTTCAACTTTCACCGGGTACACACATTGGCATTCCAGGCTGCCATGCTTGTTAACCATGTTTGGCCCACAACAACCTAGTCCAAAAGAGCCACCGTTACTTTTTACCAAAAGATGAGATCTTTGAATAGGGTTATGGGATCGTTTGCTGAAGATTGTCTAATCAAGATCAAGGTCTCAAGTCAACAAGACAATCACATGCATTTGCTGTATGATTGATTGAGAACCATAAAACTGATCAATAAAAGGATCGTAGTGAACTAAGATCCACTTCTCTACTTTATCTCAAAAACTGATGTTAGAATACACCAAATCTGGGTTGTTGTCAAAATCTAGATTTAGCTAATCATGATAAAGCATTACAGATTGAAGCAAAATCGCCAGCTTGATTTTGAAATGTGTCAAATCTCGTCAACTATCAATGCGTGAGCAAACTAAAGTAAATTGAGAGAGAGAGAGAGAGAGAGATTTTGACATTGAGGATAGAGATCACTTATCAATATCAAAAAGGTTGATGATAAGATACTTCAAACACATAGGCCAGCAGCAGAACTGACATTCCAGGTTTAAAATAGACCATATATTGAAAATTGTTTTTTCCAGAAGAGAGGGATGAACTTATCATTATTCTTATAACTAACAAATTGATGTTAAACTAGGCCATCTGGTAATGGCCCATTATTCAATGGCTTGATCAGTGACAATCATTTTATCAATCAGGCGCACATGATAACCACAATCCTAAATCATGATGATTGCAGTCATCACTTCATGAAAATACCACCCAATTAATTGAACTTATCTGTAAAAGCGTGAATACCAGGTATGTGAAAAGATGGGGATTGTGCAGGAGTAGGAGGCTTTGAGCTGTCGTTGAAACTTCCTGGACTGTTATCAACTGCAGAAGGATTCCCAGAATATACATCATATCCTGAATACTTAGACGATAAACTTGGTAGACCCAAAATTGAACGACGAATATAAGATTTAGGCTCATGCCCCGGAGCTTCAGCATAAACCGTAGGAAAATCTGATGGAATGTGATCTACTCCGGCTGGCTCCACCATCTTTGCACGAATCGCTTCAACATTGCTGATCAAGACTGTGAATGATGAAATCAACAAATAATTCATGATAAACAGCCATTGAATTCCCTTCCGGTTTACTGAAGATCCGCCACTCCACAGGCAGAAGTTCATGACACTGGATTCTGAACCTGCTAAAGTTCAGAAACTTTGAAGATTAGTGACTTTGATAGCAGCCAGTGCCCGTGGAGACACATTTGTCATCATCTAGGGCACCCACTCCACTCCTTCAACACAAGAGAAGGCAAACTTTTACATGATGGATAAAAGCTTCTAAATTCTTGCTATTTTCGTTTTTTCAGCGATTTTTTCAATACCGTGACAATCATCACCAGAAACAGATTATTATGCCAAATTCCACAAATTGTCCCCCCTCCCCGCAATAATTGGAAGAATGGGAAGTAACACAAGCAATCGCATTACAATGCTACATCCAAGGATTTAAAATTCTACATGGAGAAGAATAATGATCAATTCGTAATATGGGCTGATGAAACAGTCACTGCATTTTGCGGTCCAGATGATCTTGCTAATTCTACTAATGGGTAGAACATGAAGAAACAGAAGCCAAAGTACCATAATACTACAGCCCTAGGGTCCAAAATTACTAAGGAGGCAGAATGAACATTGTGAAAAAAAAGGTGTGATAGACAATTCTGTTTACCTCAAAATCCGGAATCGGACACTCCTGCTTCATCACCAAGAGCTACGCAACGTGAAGATCCCCAAAATGACGCAGACTAGAAGCAGAAGCTCATCCTATAAAATTGCCAGGGCGAGTGGACGGAGAGAAACATCCACTCCGAAATCGGTTCCTGCGGCGATTGTCGAAGATCTAGAATGAAGCTACTGGAGGAAAAAACCTTCGATTGAACCCTTCGGGGAAAAGATTAGGGTTTTCGTTGAGAACCTCGTAAATATTTGATTTCGCGGGCTGGATGAAAAGCTTTCGTAGCTCCAGCGACTCTAACGTGCGCACATGACGGCACTGTAGATCTAACGGTTTAGCCCTCGAGGGGACGCTATCGTGAAAAGGGGGAAAAAAAGTGGGGCCCACCGTACCAGTACTAACCAGCCTTGAAAAACGCTGCAATCGGTCTCCGTACCAGTGGAAAAAAAACCTAATACTTCGATCATTACGAGTCCAAGACCGATTCAAAGGCCGCATCTTTTCCCATAACGGAGCCCACAGGACCCTTTCGGAGACTCAGTCTGATGACGTCTCAGGAAAAAAAATCGGCAATTTTTCACCCATAAAACTTCCTGATATTTCGATGAAAGGTCGCTTCGTCAAGCTTTAGGGGGAAGAAATTAGCTCTGGGGCTGACACGGATCCTTCCCGAGATTCGAGAATCCATTAAATTATCTCTGGGGCTGACATTTTTCGAGACAGTAACTTTGGAATATCAGGAATGCTGCCGATAAAAGTGCAGTCATTCAGCTCGCCGTGAAAGGAATGCGCTAACATCTCCGACTCCAAGAATGATGAAAGCTCGCCGTTCTCATTCTCCCTAGCTTTTAGGGTTTAAGTGACATGCAATCGTTCAAGGTACCGGAGAATAAAATTCCCTAGAATTCATTTCATCAGATATCCAAGAAAACAACACCTGTCCTTACGGAATCTCTAGAATCATCAAAAGTTAACATTTTCCTAGGTTTTACGAGGAGAAGACGGCCTCGGAGACTACATGAGTCCTCCCACCCAGGAGATATTGCAGAAAAACCCTCCCGTCCTTCACAGTCGCAGAAGCAGCAATCCTGTGCGGCGGCCCGTAAAAGAATCCCGTCACCTTCGCCGTCTTCCACCCATCAGAACTCTCCACCATCCTGCCAGACGGCACTCCGGCGGCGACCGCGAGCTTCCCCGGCGACACCAGCGCCAACCCATCTCCCATAAACAAAGACCCACCGGACACCTCAACGATAAGAACTTCCTCCGTTGCCACGTCAACCCTAAAAAGCTTTCCACCCGTTGTGTGGATCACGAGGAGATAGCCATCCGGGTGGAAAACTATCCCATTAAGTCCAATTAATTTCCTCCACTTCTCTCTGGGGACAAACAGAGGATTCCTGATAGAAGAAACGACCTCGCCGAGAAACGTTAACTTTCCATATTTGACTCCCCTTCGCGTCCGTCACGAACGCGTTACCCTCGGAGTCGACCGCCACGTCGTCCGCCAACGAGAGCTCATCTCCTGCGACTCGCGAGTAAGGTATTTTAAAGCAGAAAATTGAATTTTTTTTGCGGCGAAGAGAGTACCAGAGAGGCGAGAGAGGAAGAGTTGACGGCGTGAAGAGAGGTCGTAGGCGCCGAGAGCGGAGAAGCGGTGGCCGAGGATGTCGGAGTAGACGACGAGGAGACGGCTTCTGGGGTGGTCGAGGGCGATGCCCAGAGAGCCGTTGCCGGCGACGGTTGGGTCGAAGAGGAAAGGGGTTTCCACAGGTCCGCCGGCACCGGATAAGAGGATCTCCGAGACGCCGCCGTCGAAGAAGGTGGACACGAGGAAACGGTGGTTTTGGTCGTCCCACTTGAGCGTTTCGCGAATCCAGCCGAGGCTGCGGTACTGGAAGGAATCGCCCCCCAGCTTACGCCGCTCCAGCGCCACCAGGAGCGCAAAGGGAACAAGCGGAGATAACGAGGAGCGCCGCGAGGGTCCTTCCTGAGCAGAGCCTCCAAGCCATGATAGATGGGGGAGAGAGAGACACAGAGAGGACTATGGTTCTTTGAATAGGCAGTAATAAGTTGGGTGGACGTTAATGGCCGTCATTAATTGACGGGCAGGGCTGAACGGGGGAAATTCTGCTGAAGATTTTGACGGCAGGAATAATGGGTCGCGCCAAATGGCCCTTTCAGGGATGTTGTTGAATTATTTACATTTCGGGTAGGGCCCGGAAAGTAACCGTTGGGTATGTGGACAAAAGGACTCACGGAGTCTCTCTCTCTCCCGCTCCCTATTTCTTCATGGGTTAACATCATATAGTGTCACGACCTTTAGGATAATTATCAGATACTGGCACGACCTTTTTTCACGCTCAAATAGTGGCACGAGCTTTTTCGATGGCTCAGATACTGGCACCACCTCAGCATTCCCGCTGAGGTGGCATTTTTTATTCTTCCCTCCCCCACTTGGCTGCCACCTCGTCCTCCTTATTCTCTCTCTCTCTCTTCATTCTCTTACTCTCTCTTCGCGTGATCTGTGATTCGCGTGATCGAGCGGTGGTGGAGTCGCAGCGGAGCAGAGTTGCGGCCGCGCCATTTCTACCCTTTTTTCCTCTATTTCTTGGTTTACGTCTTTCGGTTCGCAGCAACACCTTCGTCGTCGGCGCGCGCTTCTCCCCCTCCTCTAGTTACGCCTCCACGCATACTCGTCGAGTGGTGCTCTTCCGAGAGCCTCCGAATATTCTCCTGCAAGAGACCTCACGTAGCGCTGCTTCGCTGTTTACGCCCTAGCTCCATCTGCCGGTTGACTTCCTACGCTAACCCGCTTATCTCGGACGTGGCTGCCAGCTGCTCTTGCTTCTGCAAAGACTGTAAGCACTCCAGTCTCTCCACCTGGTGATCTCCTTATTTCCCTCGTCTCTCTCTCTCATTTTTTTTGTCTTAATCTCTTTCTTTCTCTCTCTCTCTCTCTCTCTTTCTGTAGCTCATTTTTAGTTTTTTTTGCCCTCGTCTCTCTCTCATTTTTTTGTCTTAATCTCTTTTTCTCTCTCTCTCTCTCTTTCTGTAGCTCATTTTTAGTTTTTTTGCCCTCGTCTCTCTCTCATTTTTATATCTTAATCTCTTTCTTTCTCTCTCTCTCTCTCTCTCTCTCTCTCTCTCTCTCTCTCTCTCTTTCTGTAGCTATTTTTAGTTTTTTTCCCTCGTCTCTCTCATTTTTTTGTCTTAATCTCTTTCTCTTTCTCTCTCTCCCTCTCTTTCTGTAGCTCATTTTTAGTTTTTTTTGCCCTCGTCTTTCTCTCATTTTTTGTCTTAATCTCTTTCTCTCTCTCTCTCTCTCTCTCTCTCTCTCTGTGTTTCTCCATGTCTCTGTCTATCAATCAATCTCGCCTTTTTCATTTTTTATTTCTTGCTCTGCGTGTCTCTCTCATTTATTTGTATGTCTCTCATCCTCTCTCTTGCTCTGCTTACCTATATTTTTCTTTCTCTTCTCTTTATCTGTCCTTTTTATCTCTCTCTCTCTCTCTCTCTCTCTCTCTCTCTTATCCTTTCGCTATCTTCCTCTGTATCTCTCTTATTCATTCTGTACCTTGCTTTATTTTACGTCATATTTCGCTCGCTCACGTAGTTACTTTCTCTCTCTTTCTCCACCAAGCTCTCTCATACTCTCTTTCTCCTCCCTCTCGTTCTCATACTTTCTCTGCTTCTCCGTACGTTCTCTCTCATTATTTTTCTCTTAATAACTCTGCCTCTGTCATTCTCTCTCATATTCTTGTTTTTCTTCCATTCCCCTCTTCCTTTATCTCTCCTTGAGACTCTCTTCCTCTCCCTCTATTTCTCTTCCTCAAGTTCGTCTCTCACACTCTACCCTTTCTCTCTCTTTACAGGGGGTGAGCAAGGGGATGATTGCCCTCAAGATACTGGCATCAATGAGGGAGAAAGGGCGACGAGCAGATTTCGTCCTGTGCATAGGCGACGATTGCCCTCAAGATACTGGCATCAATAAGGGCGACGAGCAGATTTCGTCCTGTGCATAGGCGACGATCGCTCCGACGAGGACATGTTCGAGGGGCTGACTGCGTTGACCAAGGACAAAAAAATGAGAGAGAGAGACGAGGGAAATAAGGAGATCACCACTGCGGGAGAAAGCAATCGTCGGGAAGAATAAGAGAGTAAGAGAATGAAGAGAGAGAGAGAGAGAATAAGGAGTACGAGGTGGCAGCCAGGTGGGGAAGGGAAGAATAAAAAATGCCACCTCAGCGGGAAGGCTGAGGTGGTGCCAGTATCTGAGCCATCGAAAAAGCTCGTGCCACTATTTGAGCGTGAAAAAAGGTCGTGCCAGTATCTGATAATTACCCTAAAGGTCGTGCCACTATATGATGTTAACCCTTTCTTCATTTAGTTCTTCAATTTTCCTAATACACACTTTCATCTTGTTTCTATCTCTCAAGGTATTTTTCGATGGACCCGGCTGCATTTGAAAAGCTTGTTGCATGTTATCATTGAAAGCTATTGAGGAGAGTAAAACCTAATTCCATGAACCAAAAGGGAGAGAGAGAGAGAAACATGTAGAGAGGAGGCCCTTGGGCTTAGGTCCACTAACAAGGATATAGAAAGAGAGCAACATAGAGAGAGACCCATTAACACTCTCCCACAAACTAGATACATGTCAATTGACTAGATGAGGCTACTTGCAGTGTGAATATGACACCTTAACGAACCTTATCATGAACAAAGTGACAAAAAAACTTCATATACTTCATTTGCATGTGAAAGGTGAGATTTGATAACTCCAAAAACTATCACATTACTTCTATTATTAAGCACCTCTACAACTCGTCCCTAAGGTGTTTATTTAGCATATTTTGGACTCTTTAAGTTGCTTTAAACCTCCGTTTAATTGAAAATCAATGCTTCTTGATATCTGTAAGTGGACTTATAAATTGTGTTAATTGATGCTTTTAAAAGTATAAAACCCACTTGGTTTTATTGCCCAAGGGGAAAGTATCTAATTGAATTTTTTTAGCCTTTTGAGTATTGGTTCACTTATTAGGATCGAGAAATCAAGGAAAGTAGTGATGACTTAGGCTAGGATCAAATCAGGTCAAAGGACACTTCAAAGGGACCCATTTCAACCCAAGAACATGGATCCAGCCTTAGAAAAAAGGCAGACCAAGCTTGGAGATCCAACCCATTAAGAGAATCCAAAAGAGGAAAGAGAAGAATAGAGGGAAAAGAAGGGAGGGAATTTGAAATTTCCCTTGCTATTTTTGAAGATAGAAGCTGATTGGAGGAGGACTGAGCTTCCCGGACCCAGGGGAGAGCTCAAATCAAGCCATCTATTAGCCTTCCCCCCTAGATCCAATGGCTGAGAATGCTTCAAATCCCTTTTAAAACCCCATATTCTTCATTTTTGTAAGGGGGGGGGGATTGGAGAGAAAATCGTGGAAGTTTTCTTATCCAATTTTGTATCTTGAGAGAGAAAACAAGGAGAAGGCTGTCCCAGCTTGAAACCCTGAAAGAAGGGAGGGGAGAATCCACTCCCAAAGTCTGTAAACCCTGTCAAGGTCGACTTTAATAAGTAAAAATCCCTTCCTCTCCTCCAGCATTTTCACCTTTGTCTTCTCTTCAAACCGACCAGGTGGAGCTTTAGACAACTGCGCCTTCGTCTTCCCTTTCTAGAAGCTCGAGTTTGCCTCAAGACCACTGCTTTGCCGCTAGTGAGATCAGACTAGGTACATGCAAATCGTGCACTCCAGCCATAAAACGCTCACCACGTCGACTACCGCTCGTGCCTAGAGCCAATAATCTGCGCTCTCTTTCCTATTGATTTTCTTGTTTTTCTATCCTTATTTTTGACTTCTTAGCTGCTTTCCATGATAGATAGAACATTCAAAAAGAGTTTTTCACCTCCAAGTTTCTCTGAATCACTACATGCTCTTTAAGGACGATCCCTTTACTCACTTCTATACTTGATGATATATTTGTCTAAAGGTATTTATAAATTTACTACATAAACCTGAATTACCAACAACTTCTTATCACCATTATCGGTGTCATCAGGATTCTTAGTGATAACTCTATATATGATAGTTGCATCTATGCATCATAGATCATATTTAGGTGCTAGTCATACTTTAATAATGGAGATGTCTACTCACATCAATGCAAATCTTTACCGTTAAGTCGTGGCTGTTAGATTGGGATCGGACGCATCAGATGAAGCCACGTCGGATGCATTATAAAATACATCAAAATGCTCGCCGTTGGATCGCGATCGGACGATCTTGATGCGGTTTGAGTCGGTTTAATCTTGACCGTTATAACTCCTTGCAATGAATGGTCGTGATTAAAACGCATCCGGTGAACCCGATTTCGCCACGTGCCCCTCTTCACTTAAGTGGAGATCAACGACTAAGAATCCACGCGCGATCGGACGCTCCTCACGCTGCCACGTCGCCTCCTCTCCTCGATCGTTGATCACGATCTGATCGAATGGTTTTGATCGCGCCACGTCACCTGCGCGCTTAGAAAATTTGGAAAAATTGATTTTAATTAGAAAAATCGATTTTTAATTCTGGGAAATCCTTAGAAATTCATTAAAAATTTGGAAAAATTTAGAAAAATTTCAGAAAAATCCCTAAAAATTAGAAAATTCATAACTTTTAAAATATAACTCCAAATTAATATAAATTTCTTTCATTTGATCAGAAATTTAATTATCTATCATTATAAATAGTCAGATTTAATAAATAACAAGAGATTTAATTTTTATCTCAAAAATACATTCATTTGTTTAAGATTTAAAATTTAGAAAATTAAATGAATATTTATAAAAATGGTTTCACTCATTATTTAACTTTAAAAACTACTTATAATCTCAAGTAAAGATGGGTTAAAAAATTATTTATCTTTAATTCATCATAGTTAACCCTAAATTAATCTATTGTCATATTATAATGACTTTTTCGTAGAATGATAGATAAATACTCATAAATATGATAACATGCATAGGAATGAAATATTTTATGCCTTAATATGTATTAATAATCATGGATAATCATGTCTAATTAGCACGTTATCAGTTAGCTGGAGGAAGGAGTGCGCTGATCAATCATTCTTCATGTATGGAACATCAATTCGAGTGAGTTTCTTCTCTTTTCTATTCATTCCTTGTGTTGGTTGCATTTTTCCAAGTCCACGCAAGATATACGAGTTGTCGAAGGTGTTTTTGATTGGAGATCACTATTAGAACGCGTTGTCCTCGCAAATATTTATATTAGGATCATTCTCCACCAATATTTTATATTTTCTCAATATTTTCATCCACATTTTCATATTTTCATTGTTCAATGAAGGGTTTTCAATTTTTGAAAGGAATGCAAAGGTCTTTGATTAGTTGATTGATTTTTTCTGTACATCTCTCTCTTTTTATTGATAATTTCTGCTTGATTAATCCAAAAATAGAAAAATATTCCTCTAATCATCCTCCCTATGGGTTCAATATCGATTCACAGGCTATTATAAGTTTTAAGATCAATTTTTAAAAGTTGAGTATAATTTTTGAGACATGAACTTGCACTTTCAACAAACGTGATTTTACGCATATCAGTCATTGTCACCGGATGCTAAGTGGGGTCATCTAGAGAGTTTAGCCTCTCTAATCGATGTGAGAATTGGTCAACTTGATAATAAGGGCGTCGCACATAACAGTCCCAATTTATTGACCCTACCAAACTAATTGTGGTGACTTGGCATGGGGGATGCAATTAACCAATTGTGTGGGCCCTTGTGTGGGGCCCAAGTGCTCCATAATTCAAAACTATTTGAATTAAGTGATGGTTGTAGGATTGGGTGACACCTCTATTGCGCCACCCTTGTTCCAAATACTTAGGAAGCTTGCAGCCACCTCTACTCCACCACCCTTAAACACAATTATACTTAATTAATAATCAATTTAAGATTTGAGGAAAAATTTAAACCCTTATGAGGTATATCATAAAATTGCATGATTTTTGCTTTTCAAATGTTACAATATTTGGGAAGATTTTGAACATTTGCCTATTTCATAAAAAATAATTACAGGAAAGTAAAACATCAATATGTGCTATGTGGTCTTGAACATGAGGTCATTGATAACATGCAATCACTAGTCACAATTAAGTAAAAAATTTACTAAGTTGATGATCAATTTCAATAGAATTAGTTTATCCATGTCAAATTTATTGAGGATTGAGGTTATTTTGTCTTACAATTCCTTTAAAGTAGATGATGAAAAAATTGCAAAATTAGGGAAAGAGTTTATATTTAGAAATTATATGAGTAATTCTAATGAATCAAGTTGGGCATCAATCAAACTAGATCAAATGAGAAATCATATAGAGAAGTTAGAGAGATAATCAAGGATGAGGAGAGAGAAAAAGTCATTAGGAATTCAAGGTTATCAAATACTTTATGAAAAACAAATGTAAACTTTTTGGATGATATTTTAGAGCAAAACCACACAAGACTAACCCAAATTCACCAAAAAAGACGAACCCACTCGAATTGAAGAAAGCCTAAATGTGATGGTGTGGGCAAAGTGTGTCGCTCAATGCGCAAATCTTGCATCCATCTAACTCCAAGTCTTGATCATTCAAACTCAACAAACTCATTAACAAATCTAGAATCTATTAATATCAAGAGATTCAAGGTCCAAGGGATCCAAGGCACAAACGATCAATTTTTCCCAATAATAAAATATTATAAGAGAAAGATGGCTATTTATAAGAATTTTAGGCTTTATTAAGTCATGGCCACTAATGAGATGTATTTGTGCAATTTTTGAAAACACATGAATGCATGTCAAAATAATTACCAAATTCACCAATTTAAAGCTTTAATCAATAATTAATTTCGTATAATGGTGAATAAGGGTCGAATCAACGGAGAAATAGGGTATTTTTTAGGTGTTCTTCTAATTTGATCAAATAGGATGACTAACTAAAGTGAGAAATAAGGGATTTTAGTAATTTGGAAAGAAGACTCCAAGGGCGAATCCACGGAATCAAAAATCACTCGATTTGGATCAGTATTCGTGAAGAAATCGAGGAGTGATATCTAGGTAAAAAATTTTGATTGAAAAGAGAGAGAATTTGATAAACATTAATCTAATATGAGCTTCAAAATTAAAATCTAATGATACACGATGAAAGATTACGAGGAAAACACATAATCTAACCCAAATTTGCAGCCAAAATGATCCAATTGATTGCCGGATCAAAGGCTTTTCATTCCACATTTTTAAAAGTGATATTCAGCATTTAAGAGGTGAAATCTCCATATTCTTTCAACAAAATCTCATTTTCAATCACTCTTTGGACGCGGAAATGAGTCTAGAAGAGGAAGAAAGCAAGAGATTCAAGGATTGAGATGTCTAAACATTTTGATTACTCGAAACATCTAAGAATACATTTTTTGAAATTGAGTATGACTGTCGGATCTTCTCCTTGATGGGATCAACAATCGCGATGGAATTTGAAGGGGCGAATCATTATGGTTAAGTCGTGACTATTTGATCTTCATTGAAGCATTAGGATCATGACACATGATTGCGTGAAGAGAGAGCATGCCATCATAACTCTTCAGATGAACGACCAAGATTGATCCGTTTAGTAAAACAAATCATTGTCCAGTTAGATGCTGCCATGTGACAGAGCGAGAGCAGGAGGTCATTTAAAACACACATTCAAGAGTCAAAATAAAGTCCAAACTTATCAATTTCAAGATTAATTCATGAATTGATGGGTATAATGATAAATAAGGGTCAAATACACAAGGAATGAGGGAATTTTTTTATGATCTCTTCGAATTTGATCAAATCGGATGATGAATCGCTGATAGAAATTATGAAATTCAATCTATTTTTAGAAAGAAGACTTGAAGACGAATCCATGGAATAAAAAATCACAGAATTTGACTTTGATTTCGCGGAGAAATCATTGAATGAAGAGAGGTGAAATTTCCAAAAATAAAAATCATGAAAAGCCAAAATTAAGACTAAAATTAAATCAAATTACGATTCTAAATTGAAATTAAAAGCTATACGAAGATAGATTAGGATAGAACATGATCACTAACCCACAATTGCGATCGAAATTGATCCAATTAATCGCCGAAAATCAAGGCTATTCATCAAAATTTTGAAAATCATGATCGTGGAGTTCAAGCTTCAATTTCTTCCTCATTGATCATCGAAATCTTGATCTCAAGCACTCGTGAACGTGGAAAATGAGTCTAGAAACGACTGTGAACAAGAGATTCAAGAGATTTGGTGTCTAGAAAGTTCGATTTACTTGAATTACTCTTGAATGTCTTACATCGTAGGAGAACATCTCAATTTATAGGCTAATTTGGGCGTAACCGTCCAATCGTCGATTCATCTTCGATCAACGGCTCTGATGAAGCGCATCGGATGCGAATTGTTGCGATTAAGTCGTGGTTGTTGGATCGCGGATGGACCGCCGAGATGATGCCACGTTGTGGACATTATAAAAATGTATCAAATGCTCGCCGTTAGATTGCGATCGGACAATTCATATCCGTTCCGTCGGTTCTAATCTCAGCCATTATAACTCCTTTGATCAACGAGCTGAGATTAAATCATTTAAAAAATGATTCGCCGACAAATCAAGATGCCCTACATACCCTGTGCTTTAAGTGAAGATCTATGATCACGATTCTTCGCGCAATCGGACGCTCCATAGGCTGCCATGTCATCTCCCCGCTTTGACTGTTGATCGCGATGTGATCAGACGCTCTAGATTGCGCCATGTCATCTGCACAATTTAAAATATCTAAAAAATCCTCAAAAATTCATTAAAAATTTAGAAAAATTTAGAAAAAATCTAGAAAAATCCCTTGAAATTATAAAATTCATAACTTTCAAAATATAACTCCAAATTAATTTAATTTTTTTCATTTGATCAGAAATTTAATTTTCTATCTTTCTAAAATTCAAATTAAATAAATAAAACGAGTTTTAATTTATATTTAAAAAATACATTCATTTCTGTAAGATTTTAAAACTTGGAAAATTAAATGAATGTATATAAAATGATTTCTCTCATTATTTAAATTTAAAAACTACTTATAATCTCAAGTAAAGATGGGTTATGAAATTATTTATCTTAAATTCATCATAATTAACCCTAATTTAATGTATTTTGAGATTATAATGACGTTTTAATAGAGTGATAGATAAACACTCATAAATATGATAACATGCATAGGAATGAAATCTTTTATGCCTTAATATGCATAAATAATCATAATACATTAAGGCATCAAAATATGTCTAATTAGCATGTTATCACCATGTAGCCCTCTCACTTAAGTAAAAATGAGGGGTTAAGATTAAATCCGTTTTTATATCTAATAACTGGACAATTCTAAGCGCCCTACACACCTACATAAAAAACATAATAACATAGTCCCACATAGAAAAAATCAAGACAAAAATTTCATATAAATATAGAGTGGTCTTTAGTGGGTTAGCTTATATCCGTTAATGGATGCTTAACTCACTAATGACACATGGGTATGTACACACATGAGTGCGCCACATGGCACGTGCACACGTTGTCATGTGAGGACACTTAATTTGCTTCGCTGAGTCAATTGCCACGTCAACGCGAGATAAATAAATTATTTTTTTAATTTTTCAATTGAAATAAAATAAACAATGCATCCAAATAAATTCAGAAAAATTCTAGAAAAATCCTTAAAATTTAGAAATATTCATAACTTTCAAAGTACAACTCCAAATTAATTCAAATTTATTTTTTTGGATCATAAATTAAATAACATATGATTATAAAAATTCAAATTTAATAAATAGCAAGAGAATAAATTTTTATTTAAAAAATACACTCATTTGTCTTAGAAAATAAAACTAAAAAAATAAATGAGTGTATAAAAAATATTTTCTCTTATTATTTAACTTTAAAACCCAATTATAATGTCAAATATAGATGAGAATAATATAATGTAAAATATATTATTTTAGTATGCATAATTATCCCTAAAATAATACATTTTTAGATTATAACTTGAAATTATATGAAACGATAGATATGCACTCAAAGTATGTTAACATCCATAAGAACGGAATGTTTTATGCCTTAATTTGTTTAATAATCATATAATTACATGTATAAATTGCATGCTATCAACCACCATATCATCTAAAGTGACAATCAATAACCAAAATTAACTTTAAAGGAAATGAAGAATCTATTTATATCTCCTTCGTTCACTTTGCAATGAAGCACTAGGAGACAACCACATCACCCCACCATTTTTAAGAGAAATGTGCTTGATTCATCATGATGCATATTCAAGTTCCAACAATTGGTATCAGAGCCAATCTATGAATCTATTCATCAGAATAATCATATTGATAAACCGAAATTAAACACATACCTGGATTCACCGGATTAATCTTCATCGTACTAGATTACTGAATCGGAGAATAGTCTTCTTGAATATCCCTGATGTAACCTCCTGATCTCTAGAGGAAATGGGATTCTCTCTTGAGGGTTATGAGCATCAGGTTATCCAAGTGGACTATGGCCTCCTATGTATAGAGATAGAGGAAAGCTTAAGCCTCTAATCAATCATTAGTCAGCCCATTAATGACTAATGACTTATTTACTGCTTCTACACATAATTAACCTCCACACACATACTTGAATGTCGTAATCCCCAGATTAAACATAATTGAATCACTTAATGGGATTAAAATGATAGCTAATCCACAATAATACATAACTATGTCCACTTAATAGAGATTAGATCTAACAATCTCCCACTTGGACAAGATATGTATTAACTGAATATTATGAATTATCACTTTATGAGCTCAACTTGATGCTATCATTCGTGAACATTCTCATCAATCTCGTCCATCATCAAACCAGCAACGAACCAAGGGGATTTTCATCACATTGAGCGTGAAGTTCCCAAGGTGGTGGTGGATTCACCTAAGAGGGGGGGGGTGAATTAGGTTTATGAGTTAATTTTTAGAATTATCAAACTCTGATTAATAGTTTACTACGATTCGTAGATTAATCACTCACTCTTTCCTTTCTCTGTGCTCTGGATATTATTATACTGGTTGGGGGACCTAATGTCCCTTAATCCAGTCCCGAGTACTATGGACTCGGAGCCTCCTCCTCACCAAAATGAAACCTAATCCTCTCACCACTCAAGGGTGAAGGACAATGTTTAAATACAAGGTTTTAGCTTTGCCCCCTACGGCAAACCTAACTCTCACCTTTACCTGTCCCTATGGCACTACCCACTAGGCCTCGACCTCCTTGGCTCCTGGACGTCCTGACTCCCTCAGGCTGACCTCCACGCGATCGCTCGTCCCTTCCCGCCTTGTCGTACCTCTTCTGCTAATGCCACGGACCACCAATAAACTGAGACCTTGTTTTCCGGCTTCACCCGGTCTTCCCGCTCCCCAAGTGTAGACTCCTTCTCGTCTCTACGAGTGAGACTCTCTGGTCCTCTGTGTGTGTGAATGCAAAATGACGACAGTTGACTTTCTTGACTTCTGTTGACTTAGGGTTGACTATTGACCTAGAGTTGACTTTCTGACTTCTGTTGACTCTAACTACTGTTGACCTAGAGTTGACTTTTCTGACTTCTGTTGACTTAGGGTTGACTGTTGACCTAAGGTTGAGTTCTGAGGTAACAGATTTGACTTCTGACTTATACTAAATCTGAGTTGACTTTTGTCCTAATAAAGTTGGCTCTACCTAATCTCACTGGATATACTGAACTTAACACTTACTGAATTAACTTGGGCTCAGCGAAGAATATTAAGATACTGTAGCAGGTATACGGAGCTTAGTCAACGATTAAAATGAACTAATCTAGGTGTGAAAGATAAGCTTTAATTAAAACAAAAGAAACTGTATATGCGATGAATTGAGATACTCTAATAAAATAGAATGCGTACCACTGCTCCTTTTCTATCAGATTATAAGCAGAACAAATATTTAAGCGATTAGGAAATGCAAATTATTTATATAGGGTAAGAATATGAAAATCTGTACCTTGCTTTACCTTCGTTGATATCACGTTGTCAGATACGTCAGTTATCCAGTTAAGTAATAACAAGATTCCAGGGAAGATTTTGAAAAATTGCAGTAAACAGAAAATGATACTCAATTTAATATACCTTTGCTGAATGACTGATGCT
This sequence comes from Lemna minuta, assembly GCA_024174645.1. Taxonomy (NCBI): domain Eukaryota; kingdom Viridiplantae; phylum Streptophyta; class Magnoliopsida; order Alismatales; family Araceae; genus Lemna; species Lemna minuta. The sequence continues at coordinate 6,255,631 of CM044111.1, read as the reverse complement.
GCAATAATAACTTAATAATGATACTTCATTGTTACTGAAAAGACTTGAACTTGACAAATATAATTTACTAAAAATTGATTAACAGAACCGATTTCCAATCGTAATACAATTTATAATAACCAACTGAGAAATAATCACTGACAGCAGAGACCTGGGTGAGACACAATCTGTATTATATTTGAGAAACAGTTCGCTGAGAGCAGAAATTAAAAATAAACCACAGTATGAATATCCTATGATAAGAAGCTGTACTTAAAATTAATTTATTCAAGAGAGTCGAGCTGAGATTAAGTTATGCAAATGCAAGACAGTGTGTTGAAATCGATTCCCTTTAAACACGTAATGTTAGTAGACCCCAAAACAACTAACCAACGAACTAGGTAATTGATTCAGAGGATAAAAGGATCGATATCAGAATTTTAAAACACAGTATGTATAACTGAACGATTAAAACTTATTCGGATTGACAAACTGAGACCTAAAACAATGCGAGACGGAAAACTGCGAGATTGGATTTTACCTCACGAAGATTTGAAGGAGACACAAAATAAACAATACCGTTAGAAATAGTTTCTCTTTGTGGTAGTCACTATGAAAGAGGGCCAGAATCAAATGCCAGATGAAACTTGCTCTTCGCACGTTCTTTTGTCTTCACAAAGATCGCAAGAAGGAAGGTGCCAGATGAAGATCGCTCTTCGCACGTTCTTCCGTCTTCTCAAAGATCGCAGGAAGGAAGGTGCCAGATGAAGATCGCTCTTCGCACGTTCTTCCATCTTCACAAAGATCGCAGGAAGGAAGGAGAAAATTGCAAAATCGCCCAACAGAACTTCATTTTTCTTCTCTATTATCGGTGATCATTTTTCAAAACCCTAACTTCCTTATATACTGTCGGGTTAGGGAGAGAGAGAAAAGGCAATAACAAAAATGAAAACACCCTCAATATAGTTAGTATATATCGACATAAATATTTAACTCTTAAGTTAGTAACAGCAAACTTAAACTATAGGAATAAATGAGATAATGCCTTGCCCCATATCAACTTTGCCTGAAATCAGACACAGATATTAGCCTTACTAAATGTATAATTAGAAATACGAAAGAGTTAAGTTAAATACGGAAGACTTAAACTGAATATCATCTAGAATTAAGTTAGATCATCAGATTGATCAGTGGCAATTCAAGATTAGTGTTGATGTCAAAACTATCTCTCTCACAGAGCGTAACTAAACCCAAACAATGATCACATATATTGATCAAATGAATGACATAGATCGTGTGTGGATGTGTAGCATGAAAATTACATGAAACGTGATTCATGCATGTACATTTTCAACTTAGTCCTCTGAAGTCTGAAGAGAGATCAACTGAAGTTAAGTTCATAATGGTAAACTTAAAAAACATGTCCGTTACAGAATAAGCACAGGAAATACACCAAACTCCTACTGAAATTACATATCGTCATATGATTTGAGACCCATAGATGCAGTATGTTCACGGAAAACTGAATCCGGAACTCCTTTAGTAAGTGGATCTGATAACATGGAGTTTGTACCGATGTGCTCAATAGACAGTTGTCCATTGTGAACTCATTCTTTAACAACCAGATACTTGATATCTATATGCTTAGATTTTTTCAAGCTTTGACTGTTATTGACAAACATAACGGCTGACTGATTGTCACAATAAAGCTTAAGTGGTCTTTCAACTCCTTGAACTACCTTTAAATTTGTGACAAAAAATTTTCAGCCAATTGCCAATATTTGATGCTTCATAGCATGCTATATGTTCTGCTACTGTAGTAGAAGATGCTATAAGTGCTTGTCTAGCACTTTTCCATGAGATAGCTCTTCTAGCTAGCAAAAAAATATAGCCTGAAGTTCAGTTTCTGCTATCAATGCATCCATAAATAATCAGAATACCTAATGATCTCTAATCAATCTGATTTTTCTATACGTTAGCATATTATTCTTTGTCCTCTTTATGTATCTCAAAACTCATTTTGCTGCCTTCCAATGTGTCATACCTGGATTACTCATGTATCGACCCAAAACCCCCATATAAGCAATATCTGGTCGCAAACAAAACTTGAACATGCATAAGGCTCACGACCACTTGTGCATATAGAAATTTTTCCATCTCTGGAATTTCTAATGCATTCTTTTTACATTAACTAGAGACTTAGCTTATCTCCTTTAGCAATTGGGGTATCTAATGGTTTACAATCCCGCATATTGTATCTTTGGAGAAGCTTTTCAATATAACCCTTTTGTGACAGCCCTAAGATATCTTTAGAACGATCTCAATAAATCTGAATGCCTAAAACATAAGAGGCGTTACCAAGGTCCTTGATCTCAAAGTTGTTTTTGACAGAAACTTCTTGGTATCACGTAATAAGTTTAGATCATTAGTGGCAAGTAAAATGTCATCGACATATAATACTAGAAATATACTTTCTCCCACTAAACTTATGATATATACATTCATCAGCAAGATTCATCACAAAACCGAACGAACTGATGATTTTATGAAATTTGTGATACCACAAGCGAGGAGATTGCTTCTTTCCATAAAGAGATTTCTTTAATTTGCAAACCATGGACTTTGAATCTCTTGTCACAAAATTTTTAGGTTGTTCCATATAGATGATTTCATCAATTTCTCCATTTAGAAATGCAATTTTTTCACCCATTTGATGCAACTTAAGATCAAAATGAGCTACAAGTGCCATTATGATTATGAATGAATCTTTCAATGATACTGGAGAAAAGGTTTCATTATAATCGATGCCTTCACGTTGAGTGAAACCCTTAGCAACAAGACGTGCCTTATATTTTTGTGTATTACCTTTTGAATCCCTCTTGATTTTAAAGATCTATTTACAAAAAATAGGTTTCAATCCTTCAGGTAACTCAACAAGATCCCAAACATCATTTTCATGCATGGATTTCATCTCTTCATTCATAGCATCAATCCACTTGTGAACATTAAAGCTCTGCAAGGCTTGACGTAAATTAATAGTATCATTTTTCTTTATCTCCAGATCAACCTCATGTTCTTGAAGATATATACTCAAATTATTTGAAATCTGAGCTTCTTCTTGAGGATATGCAATTTGACTATAGGAAGCTGAAGGACACGAAACATCTGCTTGAACACATGGAAGAATTAAATTTCCTTCTATATTAACACTATCATCGTGTTCTTCTTGAGAGTCAGTGTCTCTAACTTTATTTCCCCCATCAAATTCAATATCCTCAAAGAAATGTGCATTTCTAGTTTCAAAGATACCTCTAGTGCTAGGATCGTACAACTTGAAACCCCACGATTTTTCTGAATATCCAACAAAATAGCAACTAATAATTCTGGAGTCCAGTTTTCTTTCTTTAGGAACATACTGGTCATGCTTGAGCTGGACATCCCCAGATATGAAGATGCTTCAAATTGGGTTTTCTACCCATCCATAGTTCATATGGTGTCTTTATAGTTGCTTTGGTTGGAACTCGATTCAATAAGTATATAGTTGTCTTTAAGGCTTCACCCCATAAAATGATGTGAAGCGATGATTCAGCCATCATACTTCTGACCATATCTTGAAGTGTCCGATTCCGCCGTTCAGCACTGCCATTCATACTAGGAGTACCTAGCATAGTATATTGAGGAACAATTCCTGATTGCTCGAGATATCGAGCAAAACTTCCAGGACATTGCTCACCAGATGCATTACTCCTTTCATGAAATTTTCATGCTACACATCCACACACGATCTATGTCATTCATTTGATCAATATATGTGATCATTGTTTGGGTTTAGTTACGCTCAATGTGATGAAAATCCCCTTGGTTCGTTGCTGGTTTGATGATGGACGAGATTGATGAGAATGTTCACGAATGATAGCATCAAATTGAGCTCATAAAGTGATAATTCACAATATTCAGTTAATACATATCTTGTCCAAGTGGGAGATTGTTAGATCTAATCTCTATTAAGTGGACATAGTTATGTATTATTGTGGATTAGCTATCATTTTAATCCCATTAAGTGATTCAATTATGTTTAATCTGGGGATTACGACATTCAAGTATGTGTGTGGAGGTTAATTATGTGTAGAAGCAGTAAATAAGTCATTAGTCATTAATGGGCTGACTAATGATTGATTAGAGGTTTAAGCTTTCCTCTATCTCTATAAATAGGAGGCCATAGTCCACTTGGATAACCTGATGCTCATAACCCTCAAGAGAGAATCCCATTTCCTCTAGAGATCAGGAGGTTACATCAAGGATATTCAAGAAAACTATTCTCCGATTCAGTAATCTACTACAATGAAGATTAATCTGGTGAATCCAGGTATGTGTTTAATTTCGGTTTATCAATCTGATTATTCTTATGAATCATGATACATATTCAAGTTGCAACACCATGGGCTAAGCATTTTAATAGAATGCACAATCAACCTTCAATGATGCCAAGGTCTATGAGTTGTGAAGTTCGTAGTCAAGCCGTTTCCATGACAATTGATAATTTTTGAGTTGATGTCAAGGGATGTTCTTCCTATCTAGCTCGTCATTTTCAAGTATAACTTTTCAGAAAGAATATACACTTTTGGGAAAAAATTTCTTTAACACAATCCTTAGAAATAAAAATAATAGGCTTCAGTTGAGGCTTTTGTACATTATAAGAATCCCAAACGCATGAATGAATCTTCCACTTCCACATGTAGAGCAAGGTTTCAATATTTTAAGGGAATATTACCTTCCATTTGTTCTCCAAATCTCCATATTTGCACTTGCAATTGGTCGTTAATAAAATTTAAAATAGAAAATGAGAAATTTTAAGGATGATATCAAAGCATTTATGAGGAAAATGATTACATGAGAAAGGTTCTAGCATGTAAAGGAATCCTTAAAAAATAAACTTGTTGAACTTTCCAATATGTCCATGCCTAGGATTGAGAGGAAATGAGAATGAAAGAGAAAAAATAGGCCAACTCTTATCAAGAATACACGGCATGAGTACAGAGATGGACTTGAAAATAATCAAGGACTTCTCAAAATCAAAAAACAAAATCCTATGCGACATGGAGCATGAGGTCGAAAGAGAAAAAAATGGAAATCTTCCTTCCTTGTAGTGTCTCACCAAGTAGTGTTGTCCAAGTACTTGTGGATTTCAAAATCCATAATAGAAGTTTTCATTTGTGCTCCTACGATCTTATTATGGCTCGTTGAATATGTAAAACTTGGTGCTACATGGAGTGCAGCAAAAAATTTACATTTCATTTTTGTTTTTTTTGGCTTTTGTGATTTTTTTAATGTTTTTCTCATTGGACCTCAAAATGCTACAATGAAGAGCCATTCCCAAGGGATGGAATTAAGGAATAAATTTGGTTGCCATGATTCCAAAATTCTCAACTAATTTTTGAAACCCACTTTTCTATTGATTTAAATATTTTTTAACATGACATACATGGTTATTTCATCCTTGATTCCATATGCATGAATATTTCATTTAATACAATTTTTTTTAATTTTGGAAGTAGGCTGAGGGATTTATAAAATCATAAATATCGTATTTTCATTTATGATCTTCATGGAAACCAATTGCCATTTTTTTTTGAAATAATGGATTTTTTTTTAAAAAGTTCATTTTTCAAACATTATTTCACTTAATTTATTTACATTCAACGTGTAATGTAGATATACCTATGTGTGCAGAATTCAGGCCAAAAATTTTAAGCATGTCTCATGGATACATAAGGTATATGATACAAAGACTCTCATGCATTTAAGAGATCATCGGAAGAGAAAGTACGGATTTTCTTGTTGATGAATTGCACGGGTCAATATTGAAAAGGGTGTAGAGATTCCCTTGCGATTAAGGCATGATTAGTGAAGTATTTTGGCCAAGTTCTTTGAAGTTTTACAAATGAGTGAATGTGATTTTTCATCTTGTCTTGGGTATGGTGATATGCATAAAATTACGATCGTTGAAAGCTTTAAAATCAAATATCAAAAAAATATACTCAATTCTTCAAATTTGTATCCAAAATTGAAAATAGCGGTGACTCAAGATTGAATCTACCAAGAGGAAGGTTAAAATATTAAAATTGATAACATGCAATTTCTACATGTATAAATTTATTGCATAATTATTAATATAAATTAAGGCATAAAACATTCCATTCTTATGCATGTTATCTTACTTTGAGTGGATATCTATCATTCTATGCAATTTTAAGTTATAACATCAAAATTCATTATTTTAGGGATACTCATGTATAATTAAAGAATATATTTTATAGTAGATTATTCTCATCTTTATTTGAGATTATAATTAAGTTTTAATTACAAATAATAGGAGAAAGTATTTTTATATACACTCATTTATTTATCTAGTTATATTTTCCAAAGAAATGAGTGTATTTTTGAGAAAAAAATTATTTTCTTGTTATTTATTAAATTTGACCTTTGATAATGATAGATAATTTAATTTCTGATAAAAAAATGGATTAAAAAGGAGCTGTATTTTGAAAATTTTAAAATTTCTAATTTTTAGGGATTTTTCTTGAATTTTTATAAATTTTTTAAGATTTCTTTAGAATTTCTTTATATTTAAAACTATTAAAAATCTGTTTTTCTATATACACGCTTACCTGTTAACACGTGGCGGCATATGCGTGCGCCACATGTTGCATAGTGCGCACGTCATTAGCATGCAATTAATGGTTGAGTACCATGTTAAGGGTATATGTTAACCGTTAATATCACATATTGATTTATACGTAATATTTTCTGTTATTTTTCATGTGTGGGATTATCTTTCTATTTTATCTCTTCACAGGTGATGTGGTGCGCTTAGAATCATCCAATCGACGGAAATAAAATGAATTTAATCTTGATAACATACAATCTTAACATGATAAAACATGATTATTAATGCAAATTAAGGCATAAAACATTACATTTATGTGCATGTTATCATACTTTGAGTGCATTTCTATCATTTCATGCAAATTTATGTTATAATCTCAAAATACACTAAATTAGGGTTAATTGTGATAAATTAAGGATAAATGATTTTATAACCTATCTTTACTTGAGATTATAAGTGGTTTTTAAAGTAAAATAATAAGAGAAATTATTTTTATAAACATTCATTTAAATTTCTAAACTTAAAATCTTAAGGAAATGAGTGTATTTTTGAAATATAAATTAAATCTCTTATTATTTAAATATTTTGAATTTTTAGAATGATAGATAATTAAATTTCAGATCAAATGAAAGAAATTTGGATTAATTTGGAGTTGTATTTTTAAAAGATATGATTTTTTTACAATTTTTTTAGGGATTTTTTTCTAAATTTTTCGATTTTATTTTCTATTTAAAAACGTTTAAAAATAAATATAAAAAAAGCAAAAAGCGCGCGAGTCCCACGCGGGTGCGACGTGGCACGCAAGGCCACGTGGCAGAGCCACGCGGACCCGCGCAGCGCCTATGTGGCGCTATATACACATATATTTATTTATTTATATTATATAAAAGGGGTCTTTAGCCTGCCCTTATATGGGGTAGGGTTATTAACCCTCTAAATCGTCGGGTCTTATAAACCCGACGGTTTTGTAAATTAATTCCGTGTGGGACTATGTCCCACACAGTCTTTTGATGCGCAGGTGACGTGGCGCGACGATGGGCGTTGGATCTCATGGACGGACGATCGACATGCGTCGATCGCGTGGAGCGCGGACCATAGAAGATCAATCAAACACGTGCTTCTTTAAGGCGAGTTATAAGGGTCCGATTCGCCGCAACGTGGCAACATCACACGCGTCGATCGCGTGGAACACGGATCATCAAACCGCATCAACGCACGTGCTTAATCGGAAGCGTTATAACGGTCCAGATCAGATCTCGGAGGAAGCATCTGGAGCGTCGGATGAAGATCCAACGGATGCGATTCAAGGCGTTTTATAACGCATCTTGGGGGATCCAATCCGGACCTTTGATCAAGATCGGACGGTCACGACTTAATCGAAACGGTCCACGACGGACCGTTTCATCGTAACCGTCGATCGAAACGATCGGACGGTTACAAAAATTTGCCCTATAAAATGACTCGTTCTTCACGTTTGTATGCATTCGAGTTGGATTTCAATCAAATTGACTTGTCTAGACACCGATCCACTCGTTTCTCTTGATTCCATCCTCTTCCTCTCTCATTTCCGCATCCATGGAGGGGTTGAAATCAAGATTTGGTGGAGAATCGAAGGAGAAATCGCAGCTTGAAGCTCGGCGTGACGTTCTTGGCGTTTTCGGTGATTAATCGGCTTAATCAACTCGTTTCGATCGCTAAATGGGTTTAGTGGAAGCGGTTTTTCCTAGATTATCTTCCTATTATCTTTAATTTTTGTTTAGATTAGGTTTTAGATTTCAATTTCGTAAAATTTAGCTTAAAATCACGATTTTAACGTCCGACAAATTTCTCTCCACTTCGAATCTTGATTTCTCCGCGAATTTAAGTCCAAATTCAACGATTTTTGATTCCGTGGAATTGATTTGAAGTCTTCTTTCTAAAAATACCATTTTCCCCAATTTCTCACCTCAATTCATCCTCCAATTTGACCAAATTCCAAAAGATATCTCGAAAATACCTAAATTCCCTGTGGATTCGACCCTTATTTACCATTATACCCCTCAATTCTCTCTTAATTCCCCTAAATTGGTAAGTTAGGTATTATTTTTGACACGAGACCGTGTGAAAACGACGACCTCGCGGTCTCGTCTCGTCAAATGGCGCCGTTGCCGGGGAATTTAAAGGCATATTTTTGAGAAAATTCGTCAATTTTGACTTGGTCAACATCGGATTTTTCTTTTTATTTCTTGAATTTAACTCGCATCGATCATAATTTGAGTGATCCGAAGTGAATTCTATCTTTGTGATCCTTAATTCGACGAGAATAAGTGAATTCGACCCCTTCTCTACGGATTACGGGCGATCATTTTTCAAAATCGGGTTAAGAAATTGTAAACACTCGCGGATACCGACACCCAGGTCTGATCTTTGCCATTATTTGATAATTAGTAGTATATAATTATTTTCATGAAATGTCATTCATTTAGAAAACATGTTTTAATGCCTTCCGAAGATAAAATTTATCTTAAATGATCCTCAACTCGATGCCATCTTGAGTAATTTTCCCTCTTCTAAGGATTACGGTCTATTGCTCCCATGTATCGTTTTGAGAGGGCCAAGCTCTCACGGAATCACGCATGACTTGTTTTTCTAAATCATTGTTGAAATTTTTATCTTTATTGAAATTAACGATTCTATACGAAAAAGCCTGTTGTACTAGGGTTATTTAGAGTTTCTCATCGTCCTAGGCCGCATCGAAGCCATGCTCTGCGTAGACTTAGGCCATGATAGATTCGAAAGTAATCTGAATTTCAACCACTCTATCGATAGAAAATTTTTCTCGAAAAAATATATCTATATCTCTATATTTATATCTATAATATAATATTTCTATAATATATTATCTCCACTAATTTGTGATTACATGAATCAGATCTGATGATATGATTTGAATTTCATGCATAAAATTCTTAATTTCACTTTCAAACCATGGAGTATAATGATTTATTATTCATAATAAGGATAATTATGGTTTGGATCTTGAGGAATTTTCTTATCATGCATCAAGTTTTTAATCATAATAATCACATCAATTTTTGGAGAATATGAGCTTAAACGAGTCTGGCTAAAGACGATAAACTTAGCGCTTATTGGGAGGCAGCCCAAAGTTATCATTTTTGTGTTTTTCCTTTAGTTTTTCTTAGAATAAATACATTGGCGAAGAACTATATTATGAAGTGCGCGCACGCACGAGAAATCCCGTGAACAAGCATCAAAAAAAGCCCAAATGAGTTTTTTTCTAAACCCTTTTCTCCTTACCACATTTTTATTATCATTTTTCATGCCATGATCATTATTATTGCTATCTTTCATCATGAGCATAGTAATTTCATTGAGGACAATGAAGAGTTTAAGTTGGGGGGTGAGGACTTAGAAAAAAATTCAACAATTTTTTTCAAAAAAATTTTTAAAAAAATCTAAATTCTAAAAAAACTCCTATTTTCCAAATTTATTTACCACTCTTCTCCACCTTAGAAGTCTTGAAAGCTTGAGATCTTATCTACTAGAGATGTAGAAATGAGGGCCTAATAGCCCATATGATTACATTTTTGAGTAATAAAATCAAGTGATCTAGATAAACCATGGGATTATTCTTAGTGGTTGACTTCTTTGGGGTTGGGTATCTAACAAGGCACCGAGGAAAAAAATGAGTAATCAGAAGGTTGAAGTGCTATGGATTTGAAATGGAGAGATTTTTGAGTGAAGTTCAAGCAAAAATTCTTATCCCCTACCTTACATCAGCCGAACCTACTTAGTGTGGGAATTCCTCGATTCCGAACTTTCCCTTAAAAGAGTGCAATGATCCATCATTTTTATGAAATACCTATCTTTCCCTTATAGGCATTTAGTTTATCTCTTCCAAAGCAGTCAAGTAGTTACACCACTTTGTTTTAAACCTCACTTATGATAATCATACTCCCAAGTGACTCAAATATCCATCATATCTCCTCCACATTCCTCTCACATGTACACATTCCTTCAAACATTACACTTCACATTTTGGCAAACTCTCTTCAAACCTCCACAAAACAACTCCTTCATATCCTTATTTCATGTAAACTCTTTTGAAATTTTGAAGTATGTTACAAAAGCAAAACAAAAGAGAAAAAGAAAAAGGCAAGGAAAAAGGAAGGAGAAAAATAAAGAAAAAGAGAGAAATAGAAGAAGTGAAAAGAAGGAGAATAAGTTAGAGGAATATCTTCTCTTCTCAACACCACCATCTCTACCATTTCCATCTATCCCTACCATCCATCACCATCCACATCATTTGGGAGCTAAATTATCATAATTGGTACCACCTTTGCTTTTAAAAATACATTTTGTTTACACACATGTTTGCTTTTAACCACATCATTCCTTTAGATATAGTGTCTTTAAATTTTCTTTCAACCACCTCAAACGCTGCATACAAAGATAGGAATACCTTTGCAATTGCACTCTTTTTAGGAGGAAGGTAAGTTGAGGGGAATTCTAACACATTAAGTAGCCTCCATTTTGAGGGAAGGAGTGATGAATCTATGGAGAGGGTAAGGATTACATCTGCTCATGAGAGTGTCAGGATCTTTTCATCCCCATAGCATTAAACCCTAGATATGCTCACCTCGATCACAATTGAGAATTAGACTCGAGCATCAGCCAATGAGCACTACCCTAATATGCACTAAAGAAGTCAACCTAGAAATGGAATCTAGATCACTATGGTCCACACTATGAGGAAGAGTAATCATACTTATATACATTTCACCTCTTTAGTAGTAGGATTGAGAAGTAGAAAGGACTTTCTAGGGAGATTTTACAGGATATTGCTAAGAGACTAGCAATTATTTAAGTTGTGGGGTGTGATAACATGCAATCTTAACATGATAAAACATGATTATTAATGCAAATTAAGGCATAAAACATTACATTTATGTGCATGTTATCATACTTTGAGTGCATTTCTATCATTTCATGCAAATTTATGTTATAATCTCAAAATACACTAAATTAGGGTTAATTGTGATAAATTAAGGATAAATGATTTTATAACCTATCTTTACTTGAGATTATAAGTGGTTTTTAAAGTAAAATAATAAGAGAAATTATTTTTATAAACATTCATTTAAATTTCTAAACTTAAAATCTTAAGGAAATGAGTGTATTTTTGAAATATAAATTAAATCTCTTGTTATTTAAATATTTTGAATTTTTAGAATGATAGATAATTAAATTTCAGATCAAATAAAAGAAATTTGGATTAATTTGGAGTTGTATTTTAAATGATTTTTACAATTTTTAGGGATTTTTTCTAAATTTTCTGATTTTATTTTCTATTTAAAAACGTTTAAAAATAAATATAAAAAAGCAAAAAGCGCGCGGGTCCCACGCGGGTGCGACGTGGCACGCAAGGCCACGTGGCAGAGTATATATGGGCCAAAAAGACACGTTTTGTAATTCTAGATTTGACACTTTGTCTCATCTCTCTATATGTCTCTCTTCTCCCCTCTTCTTTTTTAATAATCAAGATCATTGTATCATGTTCATTTTTCACATGATATGAAAGCCCGAACCTAGGGTTCCTCGTGGAGGCACTGGATCTTCCTATCATTGCACGCGCATAATCTCTCCACTGCTCTTGTGGACCTCTCCATGCAGTCATCTTATGTTGATTATATCTTTCTCATATGAGGTCAGATCGACCTGAAACTTATTGCATTATATTCAAGCCATCTATTTTAAGCCAAAGAACATCACAAATGTTGGCCTAGCTCCTTCAATCTTGCCTTTTTTTTGTAAAACCCTTAGGTTTTTTAGTGTCATCTTTAAATGATCATATCTTTTCATTCCTTTCTTGAAAATTTGTATCATTGGAAGCAGATTTTTATGATCTAAAATTTTTTTTAGAGGCCTTTTTGATTTGAGACTATTTCAATGAACTAAATCAACTATATTTTTGGAAAAGAATGTGTTCTTGTAGAAAACATTATTGCGGAATATTCGTTCGGACCTATCTCTCCTTTATACTTAATGAAATATATTAATTTTATATATCATTGGATATGAAATTTTGAGGTTTTATATTGAAATATATTCAAATTTTTTTAATTTGAGGACTGTATAAGAGAGAAACACTAATTTTTGGGGCACATCACATTCATGCTTATTGATTTCCTAGCTGATCTCTAACTTATTTATTGACTTGCGGGCACAAGGACTCTTCATCGACATCTTTGCTCATTCCTCCCTCTCTTATAGTCACTAGCAATCCCGCCAATCCCTACTTCTACTTCGGCAATCTAGCTGGTCCATACTTCTACTCTTGCAATGCAGCCACCATTGCCCCCTTGACTAGGCAGTGCAACCAATCGTTGCTTCCTCATCTTCTTAAACAAATACATTCGTCCACCATCTTTAGAGTCCTTATACCATCTTTGACAAGACAAACTATGTCACTTGGTTTGCTAGCTTTCAACATTTTCTTCAAATTCATTGTTATCTTTCTTTTCTCATGGATGACGCTCTTCTGTTCAAGGATCCTAGAGGTATAGCGTGGTTCATCAATGATCAAGTCTTCATGGCATGGCTGCTTAAGCTAGAGATTATTTCTATTAGTGAGCCTATGTAGCCTATTACACCACCAAAGCTATATAGGATGAATGAGCTTCCATGTATGTTTATGAGTCTAATATCTCTTGGATTGTTCAGGAATATGAGCAGTAGTTCAAGGTGAAGCAGTCATGGCATCGCCTTTAGGGCTATTATACCAGCATTTGTGAACTTATCACTCAGCTGGAGCTGTATAAATCGTATATTATCGATCTTACAACAAAACATTGTTATTGATAAGAGCTTGTTGTTGCTATTTTTCTTAAAGGCCTTGACACCTCGATCTCCTCTCAAATCCAAGGATCTCTATTGATTGAGGCTTGCCATCTGACGAAACGATATCGTATGGTCGTTGAATACACACGATATAGTGTCAAAACAATGTCCAAACTTACTAAATTAAAGATTAATTCACGAATATAAGGGTATAATGGTAAATAAGGGTCGAATCCACGGAGAATTAGGGAAATTTGAGAGATATCTTTGAAATTCGATCAAATTGGAAAAAAAATTGAGATTAGAAATTGGGCGATTTATGATATTAAGAAAGATAACTTAATTGCAAATCCACGGAATCAAAAATCGAGTGATTTGGATGAGAATTTGCAGAGTAATCGAAGTTTGAAAATGAGAGAAAATTCGTATTGCAAAAATGATTTAAAACCGAAATTAAACTAAAATTAAACTTAATCTACGATTCAAAATGTAAAATTAACACTAAATGATGAAAGATTAAGATGAAAACACGTAATCTAACCCAAAGTAGCCTTCGAAATGATCCAATTAATCGCCGGATGCATGGCTTTTCATTCCACATTTTCGAAGATGAAGTTGAAGTTCAAGATGTGATTTCTCCTCGATCTCTCGATCAAATTCCTATTTCAAGCACTCCTTGGATGCGGAAACGAGTAAAAATGCAAGGAAATTGATTGACACTCGAATTGTGGTGTCTAGACAGTTCGACTATCTCGAAAATTCAAGGGCGGTCTTTCTGTTTCGAAGAACATTGTATTTTAAAGAGAATTTGGGTGTAACCGTTGATCTAACGGACGCCTTGCGATGGACGATCACGATTAGGTGTCGCTTGATCGAAACGGTGCGATTAAGTCGCATCCGTTTGATCCTTGATAGAGGGCTGAGATGAGTCCACATCGCTTAAGTGAAGAGGCACGTCGCTTTTGATTGTCCGTCGGATCTTCATTGGGCGGTCACTATTAATCGTAAGGTCCAACGATCGCGATTAATCATGACCGTTATAACTCTTTTGATGGACGGTCTTGATTAATTCACTTAAGTCACTTTTAAGTCACGTGCGCGATTTGAAGATCGGGCGGACCTCACGTCCACCACATCTACGCGCGATGCGTCAGATGATTTAATCCAACGATCGATATCACATGAAATAAGAGGATTAGTCCCACATGGAAGAAATTAAGAAGAAATATCGGGTATATAAGGTGACGCGATTATAATGGGTTAGCGAGTTCCTTTATGGAATGCTTATATGTACTATAACCAATGTATAAATAAATATAATATATATACACGTCACCTCCGTGCCATGCAGGCACTCGCGTGGGTCCGCGTGGCTCTGCCACATGGCCTTGCGTGCCACGTCGCATCCACGTGGGTCCCCCGCGATATATACCCACTTTTTGCCCTTTTTTTATTGTTTTAAATCAATTAAAAATAAAAAATAAACTTAAATAAATTCAGAAAATTCCTTAAAATTGTAAAAATCATAAGTTTCAAAATACAACTCTAAATTAATTTAAATTTGTTTTGTTGGATCATAAATTGAATAATCTATCATTATAAAAAGTCAAATTATTAAAATAGTAAGAGAATAACTATTAATTAAATTAATACATTCATGTATCTTATAAAATAAATTTATAAAAATACATAAATGTTAATAAAGATCTTTTCTCTTATATTTTCATCATTAAAACATGATTATGATCTTAAATATAATTAGGATTAAAAATCATAATGTTTTAATCATGCATACTTATCCATAAATTGATATATTTTTAGATCATAACATGAAATGATACAAAATGATAGAAATATACTTAAAATATGATAACATGCATACATTTGGAATAATTAATGCCTTTATTTGCATTAATAATCATGTAAATTCGTGTATAAATAGCATGTTATCATATTCCGACTATCACCACGACTCTCTTTCTTCTCTCTGAGTGTCAACCAAGACTCCTCTTCTTCCATCACTTGTTCCTCCCCCCTTAGCATCATCCGATTCTAAAATATTTTTATCTTCCAATTCCAAGGGAAAGGGGTACTACAGAGATGTTGGCCAAGGGTGTAGCCAAGGCTGCACTCAAGGGCACAATGGCCAACCATTCCCTCCATGTGAGCCTTGTTGACAAGCTAATCATTTTTCTAACTGTTGTTGGCAGAAGTTTGGCAAACTTGATTGGGTTGTTAATTCTGCCTCTATGGATGCTTCTTCCTCTTCATCTTTAGGTATGATGACCATAGCTCGAGAGGACTATCCTCATCTTATGAAGCTTAGCAAGACACTGTAGCTCCTTCAGCACACTCGTCACATCATGCATCCACCTTCGACTCAAGTACTACCTTTCTTGCCTCTTTGTTCGACTCTTGGACCATTGAATCAGGGGCGTCTACCCATTTGTCAAGTACATAATCCATACTTTCCCACTTATCTAAAATATCATAACCTTCCTCTATTTCCATTACGAATGGCCATGTCTATGTTCTTGCGGAACATGGCGAGGCCAATCCGACCGCCTCACTCTAAATATCTCAAGTTCTTTACATTCCAAATTTCCCTGTCAACCTAGTATCTATCAACGCCATCAGCCAAAGCCTTTACCAAAGCCTTATTTTGCTATGTCTTATTCTTTCCTTACCATTGCACCTTTTAGGATTTGTGTACGGGGAAGAGGATTGGTTTGGGGGTGTGAGGCGGGATGTGGACTTTATGAGCTTGTCCCTGATCATCTTCAAGCTGGGATCTCTTATCGCCTCAATTGATTATGCACTCTAGTGGCATCGACTACTAGGCCACCCCGGTATCTCCAAACTCTGCTAAGCTCTCCCATGGATTTTTGTTTCTTCGTTTGAGTGTAATTTATGTCAACTAGGCAAACATTTTGGGGGCACTTATCCTTGGCTAGACTCTATTCCAAGTAAATCTCTTTTTGATCTTGTTTATTGTGGTGTGTGGGGACCCTCTCAGGTGCCATCTATCTTGGGCTTTCATTATTATATAGTTTTTGAAGATGATTTATTTTGTGCCTCTTGGGTTTATCTTCTCAAAGATCGCATAGATGTTTTGCCCTTTGTTCATTAGTTTCTTCAAGAGATCTCCACTCAATATTCTAAAACCCCCAAAATTCTCCTTACCAATAATGCTCTTGAATTTGTTTAGATCACCCTGCATGACTTATGCATTTCCTGTGACATCCTCCACCAAACCATGTGTCTCACACATCTCAACAGAACGGTGTTGCCGAGTGCAAACACCATCACCTACTCAATATGACTTGTACTCTTATGGTGAAAATGAGAGTCCCCCATTTTACGTGGTTAGATGCCCATCTTAACTCTACTTGTATCTTGAACTGCTTGCCCTCATCACCTCTTGGCAGTGAAGTACCCCTTCATCATCTTCACCCCAATCTTGATCTCTTTGCCTTGCCTCCTCTAGTGTTTGGTTGTGTGGCCTTCTTTCATGATCACACTCCTAATAAATCCAAGTTGGCGCCCCGTTCTATCAAATGGGTCTTTGTAAGCTACTCATGCATGCGAAAAAGGCTATCAAGTATACTTTCAAAATCAGCATAAGTTAGTTGTTTGTGCTGACGTCACATTCTTTGAGTTTACTTGCTATTTCTCCTCCACCTCCTCATCTACTCCCCCTCTAGCACCATCTCCATCACTTATACCTACCTTCTCCTCTTTGTCCTCTCTAGCCTACACATCTCATCTACCTACTCTGATGGGTCCTACTCCTCTCTTATCACTATCTCCACCATGATCTCCTACCCCACTACCCAACTCTCTTGCTTCTCTACTATTCATGCTGCCCACGATGTCGCAGTTCTGATCTCTACTCTAGTCTCTACGCTTCCGCCCGCTGCCTCCTTGACCTTGTGCTCAAATGTAAGGCCCATTGCAATTCTATCATACGATCTTCACTTACCTATCGCTCTTTGCAAAGGTAAGCTCTCTTGAATCCTTCGTTCTATTTCCCACTTTGTTGGTTACAATAATTTACACGTGATGGGATCTGAGGTCGATAACTTTCCAAAATTTTGATCAAAACATCAAATGCAGCAGAAAAACATTGAATCAGACATTCAAAATACCGAGCCACCAAGAACAGATGATCCTATCATCTAGTATGTATGAGAAAACATACTTACAGGGATTCCTTGAAGGAGTTCTTGAAGCTATTCAATTGTCTAGCCTCTAGCGGTATCCACACGGTCTCCGGATGGTTGGATCTCATCTTCAAAGCTCTTCACCAAGAGAGAAAGAGAAGAAAGGAGAGAATTCCCACAAGGCTTGCATGGGCACCTTCAGTTGTGGTCGTCCTCCCCCTATTTATAGACATTTGGTATGAGGTTTTTTCATAAAAACCCTCATAATTATATCTACATCCACCAACATCCATAAACCTTATGTGTGTGACCCTCTAGGTCCATATATCTCACTAGTTAATAACTCTATAGACCAAATAACACCTTATTGGTTAACCTTAATTAGTTATCTATATCCACATATAGATTAATTAATCAAGGATCGATTTAACCCAATCGATAGGTTGAGTTGCCAGCCCGTTGGGTGCCAAGCTACACCATGTACTCTAAGAGATATGGAGTATGTAAGAACTCACTTATGGAACCTTCCCGTCATTGATTACCATGTATGTATAATCCTTCATGCACATTAGACTCATGAATGACTTAGGGTATGGTCAACTGTCAAACCATAATCGGTCACTCAAGTTAGTACTGATACGTGTAGAAATCATCGAGAACTCCTTCGATATTTCTACTACCTTGGCCAAGGATTTCATCGCATCTCATTCCTTTGAGTCAATCTCCTCAAATACCGAGGGTGGATGATCCCATCTTGACCACACAATCATCTTCGCGGACTTCATGTCGTATCCAATATATGACGTTTTAGATATCCCGTGGCTAGGGATTCGTAAGTCATAATCAAAACACGATCATCCATCCACAAGATGTCTTTGGTGTCTCAAGTCAAAGGACCACATACACAATCATGACATGAATCAACCTGATTGACAGTTAGGTATAATACCATTCAGGGATTCATACGGATCAATTCAGTGAACTCTTTCTCCAAAGAGCACCCACTATCTATCCTTAGTGTCTCCACACCGATGGCTATAGGATCGGCCATACTTATCATATGAGTTGGATTAGATAGTGCTATTCTTTCCGGATAATTCGATGTCCTTCTCGAGTATCCCACAAATAGGAATATTGAGAACATATGTTTAAAGACTAGTGATCACTATATTATGATCTCATCATAATTCACATAGTCATTGCACATGCTCATGGACTTCATTGCAAACATCACATAAGAATGACAATAAATGAATTTCATTTCAATGAACATAAACAAGATACATGAAAGTGTGATTGGCTTATAGGCCACATAATATCCATCAACACGTACCTATTGTGCCTTCTCCCTTTCTCTTACTATCGAGTCAATACCCCAGTCTCACTTACAAGTAGAAAAGCTACCTCACTAGAAGGTAGCAATGGACTTAGAGTATGAGGCTCTAGTTAAGCGGCAAAGATGGGTATTAGTACCTCGACCGACCAACACTAATGTTATTGTATGCATGTGGGTTTTTACACTCAAGCTTGTCTAGTTGCTTGTGGGTTCTCCCAGACCTACGAGATTGACTATAAGGAGACCTTCTCCCTTGTGGTCTGCCTTAAATTTTTACGTATTATTCTCTCTTTGGCGGTGAATCGGGGGTGGTCTCTTCATTAGCTCTATGTGTCCAATGCCTTCCTCTAAATAAAGTCATCAAAAAAAGTAAAAGAAAGTTTCTACATTAACATAAAACATAGAAAAATATAGAATGAAAGTCATTCGCATTATATTCCCCATGTGTTAAACATGAATCGTTGCCAAGAAAAAGATGTTTGTATGACTCTTGTAGTATTGAAGGCAGTTAGACATAAAGATCCCATGATCAAAGTCCATTGGAAAGCCTAGCACTACTTTAAGGTTAAAATATCACTCTTGCATTGTATGTTGCAATTGGACTATTGTGCATCTAAGGTGGTGGACATGAAATAATCAGAGTTAATTGTGCAAAATAAAGAATTTCTAGGGCATGATGGCCTCCACTAGTGCTAATATTCGAGCTATCAGTTTGATGGGAGTTTGAAGCTACATCCACATGGAAAACTTTTAAGCCAAATCCGTTGTCATTTTTAGTGTTTGTTTTTATTAGATAGCTAGCATGATCAATAGAAATTGAGATAGTGGCCTAGTCGCCAGTCAAACAGTTTGATCGGAGTGGTCAACAACAAAGCTAGCCAGAGCTCCAGTCTAGCTCACAGGTCAAGGGTTTGACTGAACTCACCGCTTGAAATTGTGAACACCATTGTTATTGGAAAGATGTAAGTCAGGCCCACCGGTCGCTCGGTGCTTAATGGGCCTAGAAGCCACAATTATCGCTTCTTCAAACTATAGCTAGTCCGACTAGGACCGTCTCACCGTAGTCAATATCAGGCCCATTAATTGACCCACTAATCTACTTGGTGATTCAGACCACACAGCAGATCAGATGGACTCAAACCTAATTGGTTTATGATACAAAATAACCCAAAATCAATTTCACAGGTCATGAAAATTGACATTCAGAGAGAACCTCTTCAAGGAGGTTACATACAAGAGACTTCTCCAACTCCACAACCTTCTCGAAGGTCTCTGTGGGAAACTTGGTCCATCTGCCAGGGCCAAAGCTCATATCAACTGCCACTAACTCATCCACCATCCAATCTCCCATTCCTCGCCACCAGCTGAGATCTCGGCAGATCTGTTCAGCCAGTTCTTCCTTCTCTGGCAACAATACGAATCCTCCAGACTCAAGGTTCTGCCATCGCCGCATGCTCAGCCAATCTTCCACGCAGTCAAACACAGTCTTCCTCTCAATCTTCCCTCTTGAGATTGCAATTTGCTCTTCTAGAAGGTCAAAGAGCGACAAATCTAGAGATCTGTCCGCTGTCGAGTCCAAATCTGAATAATTCACTAATTGCATCACGTATTCTATCTCCGAGGGTGCAGCTGCTGAGGACTGTCGTGTTTCAGAGAAGGCTGAGTCTAAGAGATCTATCTCGGTGATCCTAGTCTCTGTTAAAAGAAAGGGACACAAAATAAGAAAACAGAGCGAAACCCTAAACTTTGAACCCCAAATTTCATAGTTTTTACCGAGTCTACTGCCATCACAGCTTTCGGAGGAATTGCTGCAACTCTCACTGGAGAATGTTGCTTCAAGAATAGATTGTGGGCTTAAATGTTGCTGCCCCAGTTTTTTCTTGACCTCATCGATGCTCTCAGTACCCTGGAAAGATAAATAAAAAATCAGTTAGATGAGAAAGAATTTTGACATGATGTTATCCAAGAATACTTCTCACCTCTGGAGTAGAGCTGTCATTGAATGGTCTCCCACTGACTGATGGCTGGTCATCAGCAGAAATGTAGGCGCCCAATTCATGAACAGTTTCTTTTTCAGAAAGAGATGACAAATCTGGAAAGGAAACTGAAGCACTTTCCACCTCGGTAGAGGTTTCTAGCTCTTGGCTTAATTCTTTCAGCTTCCTTTCCAGAAGAATGCTTAGAGCATCACCGCTTATCACATTTAAGTTACTTGAACATATCAAATCTTGCTTCATGGTATGATTGAACAGTGATCTTTCAGAAGACTTGACGATTGGTGAAGTAAATGTGAACGAAACAATATCTGTTCCCGTTCTTCTGCTGTCTTCTATCATTCTCTTATGGCTACCCACTATAACAGTATTCTCCTCTGACCGGTCTTTAACTTTTATCAACCGCTTCTTTGGAGGATTAGGGTTTCCTTGGATCTTCTTTTGTGTCCTGTTTTTCCCATGTTTGACATCTTCAGATGGGATTCCCCTCATTTGTTGGTTAGATGGCTTTAACTTAGCTGTCATCTTTTTGTTACTGGACGGAACATTCTGTTTCAGACTGTTTTGTTTTAGGACTACAGGTTTGGAGGCATTCTTCAGACTTCTATTCTTCGAAATAGGCTTAATATCTCCAGATTCTCTAGAAACAGATAGCACTTCTCTTCTTTGAACATTGACTTTTGCCTGAACAGCAAGTGAAACAGTTTTTCGATTACGTCGTATGCTTGTGGAACTTGTTTCTTCCCATTCTGAAGAAGCTTTCACGCTGCAAGGTTCTTCAATGATGGAATGATCTGAATAAAGCTCGTTTTCAGAATACCCCAGAGAGAAAGCCTTGCCCTTTGACTTCTCTCCCAAGCCTTGTTCAATAATCTTAATGGTTGGCTCCACTATGCGATCTGCATTTCTCCCCGAGGATAAAGTAGGGTTTTTGACTGGGGAGATTATTTTTTTAAAGGGGGTTGACGCAGACTTCACAGATCTTACACTGAGCATTTCGGTTGACAATCTCTCCATTGGGCTGATGGACATCTTCCTGGAACTGTTAAAATTATCTCCAATGTTGATTTCTGGAACTTTCTTAAGATAGAAGTTTTGAAGCAGTGATTGTGAATGAAAAAATGGCGGAGAGCAAGATTCAGAGACGCCTGATGTAGGAAAAGAGTCTAGGCCCATAAGCTTCGCCACCACTCCAGGAGTCTTAGTTCCTTTATCTTCTCCATCGATGACTGAAGAGGCACAATTTTGATCATTGGGTTTTGTTGTGCCACTGTCTTTAATCTATAACAAAAGGGCTCCTTCAATTAAGACTAAGGAAACGATATATGCAAATGATTAAGAAAAGAACAGGATTAACGTACAAATTGATTACTAAGTTTGACTTCCACGTTGTCTTTGGGATCTTGATTTGATACCTCTTCAAGAAGGAAAGTTGTGGTTGAGACAATTGTGAAATGGAAAATGCACAAGGGCAAGGGCTCTACTCACCAGGTGAGACAATTCCGTTAGCAAATAGCTTCTTGCGAGGCTTCTTGTTCCAGTCAAGGAGATGAAGGAATCCCGTGGATTTTATTCCCATTTTCTATGCTCAGTAGACCCTGGAAAGAGGCTGATCAAGGGATAAGTGATTAGATCCAATTCTTATTGAAAAATCATCAGTTACTAAACGTGTAAAGACCAGATTCAGTGTAGACCTTGGTCAGAAAGATTACCTTCAAGTTTTTAGATATAATTGCACCAGAACGAAGGAGGGGTATGAGATAAAAACGCTTGAAGAGCTCCCTAAATCTAGCAGCATTCCACGCCAATAAACATTAATCTAGAGTTAGTTAATGCCCCCGAACGGAAACTAGACAGTAGATCTACAAGTTCGATTGCACTGGATCGGAGATCTCCGGAAATATATATACATTTGACACGAGTAAAAAATTCATCAGGCATTAAGTTCTTTAACAGTCAACCTCGCAACTTCCATTTTACAGATCTAATTGCTCCGGAACCAGAAATAAAAATGGCGAAAATCTCCGAAAAAATAACCTGCGTTATAGCAACCTGGAAATAAAATCGGCGAAGATTTCTAGATAACACCAATCTGACTCCAGGAAGAAATAGAAACGATAAGCAATATAAAATAAAGAACAGATGAAAAGAGCGACACCTGGCGAAACACTGCAGAAAACTATTCCCTCGATCTCAAAATGCAGGTACAAAGAAAGAGCATAATAACAAGCAACATTATACCTTCAAATATAGAGACAAACTCTCCCTACAAATTAGGGCTGAATTTCCACCAGAAGCGTACGGTGGATACCAGCCGGCTCCCTTGCTATTGAAGGAAGAAAATGACTGCCGCGAGTTCTGTAGATCAAAATCATTAATGTCGGAGAAGGGAGAACAGAGACTCCAGAGGAGAGAGAAGACCCCGTTCGAGGATGAAAGCTTGCCTTCGAATAATTGGTGGGATGTTTATATTTATTTAAATAGCTATTTTCCAACTAGGAAATTATGAGAGTGGGCCCGATCGTTCGTTATGATGAACCGAGGACCACCGTAATTGCTTCAGTCGGAGGATGCATCGGACGGACGTTATCCGCGTGAACCGATCATCACCGTCTACTTAAATGAATCCGCAGGGTCACCGATGAGGCGATGACCTGGTGGAACGATTATCTGTCTGACCAGTCAACGAGCGGGACCTACCACGTGGCATGACGAACTGGCGGGGCTGGATTTTCACCGTATTTACTTGAAAAATAATATAAAGGTCATTTGACAGCTAACGCAGAATGCATTTCAAGAATGCATTCCGTTCGAGGAGCAACAACGAGATACCTCCTGGAAGCATGATCAAGATGAAGTTGCACCCGACTTAAAAGAATCGGATTTTTGCAAGCGCATCTGCTCGTAAAATCTGGCGATGAATTCCTCCGCTCGATGATCGATAGAATGGGAATTCGCGCGTTCGATTTCTCTCTCTTCCTCGCTATCCTCGCCGGCAAGTCGCCGGAGCTCTGCCGCCGAAGAGTGTCTGCTCTTCCGCCGCGGCGGCGGAGTTGGCGGCGCGGAAGAAGAACTCGTCGGAAGCGAAAGACGCGAACTCTCCTTGGCCGATTTTTCGCTCGGAGGTTTAATTCTTAGAATGAAGATCGCCAGGCGGAGGAGATTCAATCCGCTCTTCTTCTTCTTTAAGCTCGGATTCCTCCTCTCGCCTTCTTCGCCTCCGGAGGCGTCTTTCATCGGATGCTACGAACTTTCTCGCTGTTCCGTTAAGGAAAATAAATAGGAATAATGCTTACCAGGAGCCAGCGGAGAAGGAGGGGGGGAAAGTGCGGTGGAGAGAGAAAGCCCAAATAAGTAAGTAATAGTTGGTCCTGAGGGTTCTTCTTCCCCCTCCGAAAACTGCGGATTTAGTGAGATAAAACTGAGAAAAAGAAAACCCAGATAATGATGTTCGCCGAGAGGGCTGTTCTTCCGGCTCCACCGCATTGGCCGACACAGTTCACGCTAAAATCGCCTGCAACGATGGAAAGATGGATTTTGCTTCTTAAAATTCTCGTGGGACCTGTTGTATCTGCCTTACCTCGGTACTGGCTATATCCGCAACCTCGGTGGAGCGCTCTTCTGATGTCTCCGGCGCTTGCGCCATTGTTAAACTTGAAGGTGTCGAGAACGCTCTCCACGCAGTCCAGCACCTGATACGTCTCTTCAATGCAAGCTCCTCCGCAGAAGGCGTCTGTTCCTTCGCGGGTCACGTTAAGGAAGCCCCGGGACTGCAGCCTCTGGTACTCCCCGCAGTTCGCGTTCTTCTCTCATCAGAAGAGAGAGAAAGTTGTTATCGTTTGAAGGTAAGAGAGAGGGAAAAGTTCGCGGATTTTACGTAGATGCCGGTGAAGCATGCAAGGGCTCTTAAGACAGTCGTCTCCGGGTGGGCATCTGAAGAGGGAGAGAGAGAGAAAGAGTGAGGGAAAAGAGAGAGAAGATGTCCGTGAGGCATCATGGGCTCTTTAGAGAAAGGGCGTGAAGTTGTCGTCAGAGAGATGACACGGACCTGAGAGGATAGAAGGAACGGCGGCAAAGAGCACGGAAACGGCGAGCAAAAGGGAAGAAGGCGCCATGAGAGAATGTTGAAGCTCTCGCTACGGGTGGAATCTTTATCAAACATGATTCAGGGCAGATAGGTAGTTCGCCAGCCCGTAGAGAGAGAAGCCACAAGTTGGTGAAGGGATTACACCGAATATTAATAAATTATTCTCTCTCTCTCTCTCTCCTCTCCTCTTAATAGACACGTAAAACTCGGAATCATGAAACAAGACTGAAAGTACAAGAGAATAGGGTATTCACGAGAATAGCCAATGAGGCTCCCTTTTCCTCGTCATCTCCTCGATTGTTTGAAGACTCGGCTTCCATCCTTTGCAGGAGAGCTGCCTACCGAGAAACTCAGGCAACTCGCTTGAAATTTCAAGCGATGTCTCCGGGGACTTGACCATTTCAGGCGATTTCTCCTCTGCTGCCTTGTGAAGGCATGGCCAGCAAGACGGAGAAGAGAAACCAGAGATGTAAAGGATGGAGCGAACCCTTTTGAGAGCTTCTTTAGCTTCAGCGGACGAAAGAGCAGCCCTCTTGCCGGATTTCATTGGGATCATTAGATACGTTTTGCCACGACAGAGCTTTTGGTCAGCGGGGAGAGCTGCGGGTTTGTCCTCTGAGAGGAGAGAATTGAAGTCGACGACGAAGTGGTGAGCGTGATCCAGCATGAGCTCTCCCACCGTGGCAGAGGGATCTGCAGTGGTGATCCTGCCGTCGGAGAGAATTATTTTGGTGCTGGTTCGCGAGGAAGAGTTTCCCATGGAGGGAGAAAGAGAAAGAGGACTTGGCGGTGGGGGACGCGTCTAATCCTGACGGGTTTTCAGGGTCTGAGTATATAATCTGTTCGGGGAGATCTTTGCTTTGAATGGGTTCATGGGCAAATAGTGTAGAGAGAGAGATTGAATGAAACAAAAATAGAGAGAGAGAGACAGAGTAGGTAGAGAAAGAAACAAAGATTGGGTGAGAAACAATAGGAATGCGAGAAATTAAAATAACAGATGGAGAGAGACCGAGAGAAAAGATTGAGTTGACTTTCTGAGAAATAGAGAGATAAAATTAAAAGATGGAGAGAGATAGAATTCCAAATAGTGGAAATGAAGATAAAGATGATTGACAAAGAGGGATCAATGACGATAGAGATAGAGATGATTTGAGAGCGAAAATGACCCAGAGAGAGATGATGGAAAGGGTGAAGAGTGGGAGAGTAAAGTAAATTGAGAGAGAAACAAAGGTGAAGGTAGAGAGAGAAGATGATTGGGGAAAGGAGAGAGAAAACTGATTGAGAAACAGAGATGGAGAAGGTGGAGTGGCTTGGCGCAGCAGGGAATTGGCCATCAGCAGTCAACCTCCAACCCCACTCTTCATCGGTTGCCTAAACCACAGTGTGCACACGCTGAAAACGCTTCCTTTGACTTGGATTATTCAAGGATCGGGGCTGAGAAAGTCTGCTGAAAACGACGGTACCTGACTGAATGGAAACTAAATATTTAAGTCTATCTATCATTTTGAGAGAGAGGAATTGTAAACAAAACTGGGAATGCCGGGGACGCATGGATTTCGTCGAGGCCGAGCTCAGACCGAGACCGGTTCCAAGGGCTCGGGGACCGCGTGGGAGGTACCAACGTCAACCTGTTTGCGTGCGAACGGGCCGGTTAGTTTGCGGATTAGACTGACAGGTCACAGAGAGAAAGAGAGGGGACGGGGTCGATTGGCTGGAAGACTTGAACGAAGGCGGGAGTGAGAGAAAAAGGAGGGAAGCGAAAGAAAGCAAGAGAAGTAGAGGGGACAAACGAACAATCTACGCAATAAAAAGAGCGAACGAATCATCACCTTGGCAGCTTTGAAGAGCTCATCGACCACCTCAGATAAGGTCGGATGGGCATGCACCGCAAACTTGATATCCTAAAAAAATCCAAGGACAGCAAAAGTCAGCATCTGGACGTCGACACACGGGCAGTCAACTGACCTGAAGGTCGTAAGGCCACTTCGTCAAAGTCACCGTGTGGGTAATTTAACTGACCTGGACACGCGTGCCAAGAGCTATAGCGTTGGACGCCTCGTGAATGAGATCCGCCGCATGAAGACCCAGTATGTGAACTCCCAAAATCTCTCCAGTGTCTGGTCTATAGATCATCTGCAATGCATTGCCAAAATTTGACTGTCAAAAAAATAATATAAGCCTAGGATGTCTCTCTCTCTATCTCTAGCTCACCTTGGCCAGACCCTCTCCTTCATTTTCTGCCAATGCCTTGGTGTTCGCCTTGAAACTGGTCTTCGCCACGCTTATAGAAAAGCCATCTTTTTCACCCTTCTCTCTAGCTTGTGGCTGCAAATTTATAGCGATAAGGAAAGACAGAGTAAAAGAGAGAGAAAGGGACATCGTTCAGACCCACGGCAGGTTATCCATAGTTTCCCATATGTATACACATACACAGAGAGAGAGAGAAGTAGAGACTAAAGAGTGTCCGCATCATACCTCAGTGAGGCCAACCATACTGATCTCAGGATGAGTGAAGCAGGCAGCAGGAATGCTGAGATGATTCAGCACATGATCGTTCCCACAAACTTGCTCCACAACTATTTTTAGGAATATTAAATTTCCGAAGACTGCATAGCTAGTGAAGAGCAAATGAGATGCAAAGAGACTTTACCAGAGATGCCCTGAGCACTAGCCGCATGGGCCAGCATCATCTTCCCGTTTGCATCGCCGATGCAGTATAAGTTGGGAACCTGAAAAAAAAACAGTAAAAAACTTAGGAAATGTGATGAATTGATAAATAAATATGTAAGTATCACGGAATAGAACTAACGAGATTTCCACTTCCATCGATCACTTGCATCTTCTCATTGACAGGAACAAACCCACGTTGGGTCTCGACATTTATCTACATAGAGTCAATGACGTTTATGCTGACTTGCTTTGATATAATTATCGCAAAATTTCTAGAACAATTATTTTTTATGGAATCTACATTTTCCAAGCCAAGTCCATTAGTGAATGGAGCCCTTCCAGTCGCTATCAGTGCTGCATCCACCTGTAGCAGACAAATGAAGAAAAATTTCATCAGATATGTAATAAAGTGAAAAAATGATCAGAAACCCCATAATTTCCAGGAAAATATCTAGAAGAATTACAAGTACCTCAAGTGTGTCCTTTGGTTCCTTAGTTTTTGCATCGATAAGTTCAATGGTAACAGGTTTACCATCCTTTGCTGGAGTGATCTATTTCAAAACAAATGCAAATTAATCAAAACTTATCAGGCTTTCTCTTACTAAGTATAGTGGAAACATTTACCTTGCTAGCAAAAACGCCCGTATGGTAATCAATCTTCCGAGGGTTGATGAGAATTCTCTGGGCCAACTTCCCAATCTCAGGATCAAAGCCAGGCATCAGTTGATCTAGGGCTTCAATGAAAGTAACCTCGCTTCCAAGGGCAGTGTAAACATCACTAAATTCTAGCCCAATATAGCCACTTCCGACAATAGCTATCCAATCAGGAACCCACTCCAGCTTGAGAGCATGATCACTGGTGAAAACGGTTTTACCTGACAATAGAAAAAAAGTTTCATTAAGAAAAAAAGTGCACCAACGTCAAGGAGCTGCACAATTTGACAGGTAATTATTATGACTCTCACCTTTGTGCATGAGCATCAGAAAAAATGCCACACAGCACGAGAGTTTGTGTTCCCTTGATAAACTGCACTTGTAGTGCAGTGAAATGCACACCACACATGCACTGCTGGATGTTGACCAGTCAATGCCACTGAATTGACCGGTCAAAGTGTTATTATTATTTTCCTTTCATAGATTCTCTCCATTTTCTTCTCTTTAACTTCTCTGTCTATCTTTTGATCGTAAAATCCTGAAATTAAGAAGAAATCATGACGAGAGCAGCTTCAGCCAAAGGGCTTCTCTCTTTGAATTTCTTAACTATGGTTTTTTATGAAAAAATTGACAACTAATTCTCAGTTGTTAGATTTCAACATCTAATAACCAAAATAGTCATCATCATGCAGTTCATGCTGCATGATCATAATGCATGTCGCGTGCATAATATCACTTAAAGCTGCACTGAAAGACCATGCGGTGTCTGTGGCATGCTTATGCCATGGTGGTAAGCCCTAACCTATACTGCAGACAGATGATAAACAAAGACTTAAATAATCCTCAGTAAAGGACAGTTGGAGGGGAATCCTTGAACTACATGGTATAATTAGGGTTTTTTCTTTTTCTGACTTTATACCATGTATATTAGATTGACTTTAGAAAGGAAGTACATGCCTCTACATTTAGAGGAAGAGAGACTAGAAACAGAGATATGCCCCATGTGGGACAGGCTCATTAACAGGCACTAGTGAGCTGTACTCTACAAGGCCTAATGCCATATTCAAACACATAATATCCTAGGAAAGATAGGTTATCATAATCCATGCCAAGCATTTTTGGAACAACAAAACATGTAACAAGAGAAATAAATAGATAAACTTACCATCTACTTCAATGCCTCTGGGAACAAACGGAACAGATCCTGTGGCAATTATAATATTTTTGGCGGTGATTTCTGCGTCAGGGAACCCAACTTTTCCATACTTCACCTTTTGCTTTCCCTGAACTCATACACCATGATAAACATCATCGTCTACTGTTCCCCTAATTATTAAACAAAGGAATCTCATGAAACAGTACATATGCAACAAGATCTAAATGAGATTACAAAGCAAAAGCATTTGTTAAGACACACGTTGAATAACAATTGAAAATTTCTGCAGGTTTGTTTGGTACAGTCAATTATGCAGTTTTGTCTCAGAAGTTTGTCACTTAAGTATAAGCCATTTACCTTTATTTTATTTTTTTGAAAAATGCAAGGGATGGTCACCCGACAAAGCGGTGACAGACCCACAAGATGGGAACTCAATTTCAATAGGCCACCACTCTCCCCTGGTTGGGAGGACCAGGCTGCCACAAATCCTTCCACAACATAGGCGACTCTGTCAGTGGACACCACCCTCCCATTGAACAGCTCGCCGTTCTGGTGTAACCATATGGCCCAAAGAACTGCAAGTATGCGCACCCCTTCCTCCTTCCCCCTTCTGCCACTCCTCGGGATTGATTCCCAGAAGGTCGTCTCTAAAGTTGTGTCTATCACTGATATGGGTTGTTGGTTCAATATCATCCTGGCAAAGGGGCATCCAAAGAACAGGTGTGCGCAATCTTCCTCGTCCCCCAAGCATAGAGAGCAATCAGCTGAGGTCTCTGGATACAATCGTTAATGAAGCACTTGCGTCTTAAGTCTTCGTCGGAGGAGAAGCCAACAAAAACCACACCTTGAAAGGAACCACACCTTTTGTCTCCATATAAACCTGCATGCCCAAAGGATTGGCTGGTTCTCCTCATGATGCCCCACACATAGTCTCTTATACTCCCCTCGTACTAAGAATTGTGCCCTGATTCAATCCCATCCATCCTGAGCCCCGCTCTATGGCCGCTTCTGTACTATGGATTGTGGCCCCGGAGAGCAGTCGTCAAGGCGAGAGACGAGGCACACAGACCAGAAGACACATCACCAAGGATGGCCTCATATACAAACGAAAAAAAATGGGTGTTAAGCAAGAGATGAAGGCATGGGTGACGGTAGGGAAGATCAGCAGGTTGAGATTAGTGGCAAAGGAAAAAGCCAAGAGGACAAGCAAAGAAGAAATTACACAGCAGGGGTCATCAGATAGCCTACTGAAGTACAAGGAACCAGGGAGCGATGAGGCAAGGAAGAAAGGAAGGAGGGAGACCAACGGGGGTGAAGTCCCTCTCATGAATCACTGGACAAAGGCAATTGTGGAGACAATAGTGCTGCAAAAGGTACGGGGCAGTAGTGTGAGGGACAACGGTAACCCATGAGATGTATTTAATGGAATGTTTGTGGTCTCCAAGATGAACAAAGAAGAGGAATAGTTGGACGGTACCTACGAGAATGGGGAGCTATGATGGCGTGTAGCTAAGAAACCATGTTAGAGAGATGTGAAACAAGGGATTGGAATATGGTGGAGCATGGTTTCTTGGAAGGGTTCTTAGCGGTTAATGTAAATGGGCTATCCAGTGGCGTTGTGGTTGCCTAGAATGAGATGATGTTCACTAAAGTGGCCTCTAGGATTGGTCAATACTTAGTCAGAGTCAAACTGAAGAGGCATAGCAATGATTTAGAGATGGTTGTGGTATTGATATATGGCTCAATAAATGTTAGGAGAAAGACCAAGTGATGGAGGGAACTCGCAGAAGTGGCTACAACCTTTCGAGGGTCATCCATGCTGATGGGGGGTGAATTTAA
Organism: Lemna minuta; assembly: GCA_024174645.1. NCBI lineage: Eukaryota > Viridiplantae > Streptophyta > Magnoliopsida > Alismatales > Araceae > Lemna > Lemna minuta. The sequence continues at coordinate 6,224,246 of CM044111.1, read as the reverse complement.
TGTGCCTCTAGAGGCGATGGATAGACCAAATAACGCTGGTGGGCAAAACCTAGACTCAAAGGATTCAGGTCCGGCCCGTCAAGAGACACGCCGAAGACCCTACAAAAGGAGGGAAGATCGCGTTGGGAGGGGGAGAGGAAAAACAGATTAAGGGCTAACCCTCAGTCCGCATCCCATCGCCACGCCGCCAGGACAAGTTGTCATCGGCGTCTCTCTCTCTCTCCCTCTTCTCTCTCTCATTCTCTTGCTCCTCTCCCGTGTCCTCTCGTTTCCCACTTGAGAAATCCGATTGCGTTCAGCGGTTGTGATAGAAATTTGGGTTATCATAACAATCTTTCATAAAAGAAGCAATGTTACGAAAAATAGGGCCAGTGAATTGTGTGTACACATGGAGGAGCACGAACAAAAATACCATGCCATGTCGATTGGACAGATTCCTATGCTTGATAGAGCTAGTAGAGCATTTTCCGCTAGCAGAAGTTCATTCACTTTCAAGACCACTTTTCGATCACACACCAATTGTATGGATGGCAAACGAGGGCCAAAGGCAATCCACATATTTCAAGGTAGACAGGTCATGGGTAAGAGAGGTTTGTTTCAAGGAAGAGGTGGAGAGGGTATGGTCCTCACAAGCTAGCCAAGGCTCTAAGACAAAGAGGCTAGCTGCGAAGATCATTAGTCTTACGGGAGAACCTTACGGAGTTTAGAAAGTGCATCCGAGATGAGAGGAGCAAAAAGAGACTAGAGGCCCTTACTATGGTTAAAAATTTGGATGATTTAGAGGACAGAAGGGGTCTAGAAGTTGAGGAAGCAAAAGAGAGTAAGGGTTGGCAGGATATCGTTGGGGGAAAAGATTTGAAGCTAGAAATGGATTAGAGACAATAATTGAGGCGGCAGTGGCTACATAAAGGAGATGCAAACACAAGATTCTTCTACATGTCAGCCAATGGCAGAAGGCGACAAAACCAGATCATAAAAGTCACTGTTGGAGATCAAGAACATGTTGGATCACAAGCAGTGGGCCAAGAGCTAGCGACACATTTACGATCTTTGTCCAAGAAAGGGAATAAAAACTAATGAAAATGGAGTGGAAGGTGGGCAAGGGAGGCAACCCCAGAGCAACGAGAGCTATTGGAGTGACCCTTCTCAGAAGAGGAAGTTTGAGCCGCAATCAAGGGACTTAATGGGGAAGGGTCCCCTAGCCCAGACGGTACTCCAATGTTTTTCTATATGGACTTTTGGGACTTGGTTGAGCCGGATGGCTATGCTCGAGGAGTTCTGTCATAGGAATTGTGGTATGGAGAAAATTAACAAATCGCATCTATTCCTCCTCTAAAACGTCAAGGAGCCGATAGAGATGAATATTTTCTTTGCATATCTCTATCCAACTCCATTTATCTAATTATAGCAAATGTACTCGCTAACAAGTTGCGTGAGTTGGTTGACGAGCCAGTGGAACCTTTCCAATCATCATTTATCAAAGGGAGACAATTGGTGGATAGTGCGGTAGTGACAGGGGAAATAGTAGCAACATGGAGACGGAAAGGCACTAAGGGCTTCATATGGAAAGCTGACTTTGCCAAAGCATATGACTTCCTAGATTGGGCCTTCTTGTAGTCTTTTATGCGACGAAGAGGTTTACCTATAGAATGGATAACATGGGTATGGAGATGCATTACTTCTCACTCATTCTCATTATTAGTATACGAGCGAGCAGTGGGGAGCTGGGTTCAACCGCGAAGGAGAGTGATACAGGGATGCCTATTAGCACCACTACTATTTGTTTTAGTGGTGGATGTACTCGCAATATGTATGATTCTAGCATGCTTGTAGGGCATGCTAAAAGGCTTCCACACATGGTGTTATCCAGAGGGTATCCCGCTACTACAATACATAGATGACACTATATTTTTCATGGAAGGCTTGGTGGAGGAAGCAAGAAACCTATCTACACTACTAGACCTCTTTGCAGATTTCTCTGGCTTACAAATAAATCGTACTAAATCAACCTTTGTAGGTTTCGGACTAACCCAAGAAGAGAGTTTGCAGTGCCTGGAGGCCTTGGGAACCCAGATAGGGACCTTACCTGTGTGATATTGGGGCCTGCCATTGACGAACGGCATAATGTTGAGAACATATTTGGATTCCAGTGATTGAGATAGTAGAAAAGAGATGAGGGAAGCGAAACTATTGTTAAGGGACGGGGAATTGGTGTTGCTTAGGTTAGTGCTTGCAGTGATCCTTATATTTCACCTATCGGTATACAAACTACCTATCAGAGTAGGGAAGAGGCAAGAAGGATTGATGAGACGATTCTTGTGGAACAAATCGAGGACAGATCAACGCAAAGGGCAAGCATTCGTCTCCTTGGAAGTTGTGTGAGACCCACTCAGGCAGGGGGACTGGAGATCCTAGACAGACAAAAGATGAACATGACGCTTTTAACAAAGTGGGTGGATAGGCTTATAAGTTCCCGGGATGATCTAGTCACTCAAGTGCTAAAGGAGAGCTCTGGCAAGGGGTTGACTTGAGAGAGATACGCAGCCCCAATGCAAGGGCATCACCCTTTTGGCAAGGGCTGAGACATACTATCCGACGGATGAGGGCATTCTCTGTCACTCAGCTAGGAGACGGTTCAACATTCTAGCATTAGATTGAGGACTGGTCGACTCGAGGGAGTCTAAAGGAAATGTTTCCCCTTTTGTTTGTGCTATCCACGAACCCTAGGGCCACAGTGGCGGAGTGTTGGGATGACACCTGGAACTCAACCTTGGCTGGAGCATTATCAGATCAACGGTTTGCGGAGTTCTTGCTCATGCAACAATCCATAGTATAAACCATTTATTGAGGGGTAAATAAATTAAGTTTGTGCCTCAGAAGTTTATAATCTATCTTTTAGATCTTCTACCTTCATGGAAAATGCAGAGTTTTTTTTATAAGAGTGAGAAAAATGCAGAGTTATTCTCCAAAAAAGGTGTACATAGCATGTGCCTCTCTCTCCCCCTTTGAAAAGGCATTTTTATGCACGTGACAAGGTAATGGCATGCAGAAGAAGAGTCTGACATTATAGGCAATTCTTTTTTAATGAGAATCTTATGTTTGCTGAAACTGATTATGAACAGCTAGCTGATTTCGTGACAACAGAAAGTTAAAAAATACCGGGGAAATTTTGATAGAGTAGTGAATATGAATTCCACTTCATGTTGAAATCCCTAAGTATTCCAATGGTGACAGCATCATCAGATACAATTTTGAAAAGAAATGATTGGATCAATACTTTCTAGCTGATATTTAGTTTTAACCCACTGAAAATGCAGGCAATTAAGATGACAGATTCATCAGAAAACATAAAACAACAAATTAATGGATAAAGGTGATTAATGAGTGATTGCCTCGATACTAACCACAATTGTGCCAACACCGGTTAATATGTCAACTCCTAGAGCTTTCATTGAGTTAGTCAAATTACCCCGAATTTTGGTAGCTAAATTGTTCGCATGATCAGCTACACTTTGCCTATCATAACCAGCAGCTGAGACCTAAATATGATGAGAAACAGGTGAGATTTTTCAGTAAAATTGAGAATAACCTTCAACTTATTACGCATATCATTTCTTCAGTTATCCTATATTTGTGTTTGCAAATATCAAATGCACAATATCAGTATTGACAATCGACAATCAAGGATTCAAATTGACCAATGATGATGTTACCATGATCTGCCAGAATCCAATACAGAGGAAATATGCAGAAAGATTAAAAAAATGATTGAAATATAGAAGTACAAAAATTAAACAAAAACATCAAGCTCTATGTTCATTTGAGTATTACCAATATTCAGAACAGGTCACTCATACAACCCCAAAAAAGAATGAGGGCTAATAACTAATTAAGCCCTCCATAAGGGCCAATTATAAAGGGTACCCCAGTAATATTGCCCAGTGGTTTGTGTGAAGCCTATATATAAGGATAGTACATTCGAGAGAGGGAGTTCTGGTGGTCAAGCATCTTGAAGAAGGTTTCTGAACAAAGGTTACATTTGGCTATGGGCTGTGGGAGATCTCTTTCCAGAGGTGATCGTCAGTTCTCTTGTATTCTCTATGTTCAAAATTGATTAAAACATAGATCTGTACCAATAGAATAACTATTTTGGGAAATTCTTGAATTCTGTCTTCAAGATTTATCAAAATCTTATCATGTTAGAAATGTAATACTGTCAGTCTTACAGTAGAACTTTGATCTTCTATGGCCATCACACATCATTAGTCACGTTTGGTTACGGAGAAGTCTAAAGATATTAAGATACTTCTTTCATAATAGCATAAGAAAATGAATCTCGTAATTATAGTATATAAACGAGATATAAGAAACCTGAAAAGAGACAGAAGGCGATAAGAGAGAATATTAAAATGAAATATCTAGTCCGAGAGAAGAAGATTCATCACCTGTATTCCTAAGGACTTCAAATGGTGATCGCTCTGGAGTTCACGCATTCGACCACTAACAGCTAAAAGAGCTTTTGAAGGAACACAACCTCTGTTTACACACGTCCCACCAACAATGTCACCCTCGATAATCGCTGTTTTAAGTCCCTGTGCCATAAACACAAATAAATACAAAACGCGGAAACCATCTAAGGACAGAAAGTAAGACTTTTCAGATGAAGACTTATAAAAAGATGCAGAAAAGGAAAAAAAAAAACGTTAATCCATTGCTATTATGACGACGATCTTTTACGTTAGTATCAACTGACTGAACGACCCATAGTTTTAGACTATAACTACAAACCCATGTGACATGCGTATAAGACACATGGATATTCAACATATCACAGTAATCAGATGAACCAAACGCATACCCTCTCAACTGCATGAATCGCAGCTCCATGTCCCCCGACACCAGCTCCAATAATCACGAGATCGTAATCGAATCCCTTGGCGGCGCCTCCGTTCTCCGAAACCGCCGCAACTACCTTTTTAGACACCCTCGGAGCACATGAAACAACATTTCGGCTCGACCAATGGCGATCGGAAAAACGAGCAGTAATCACCTCCCTTCGCAGGCCGCAGAATCTAAGCGACGAGAACGAGGAATCCGTTAATCGAGCGGATCTGGAAGGGATTGAGGGGGAGGACGCGAGGGAGAGAGAAGCGGTGGCCTGCATCTCGAAAATTACAAATGCTGGAACCGGGGACGGTGATGGAGACGATTGGAGGTTGTTGGAGGAGCAATAGTACCTCGGGAATTCCGTCCAGAGGAGGCGGAGAGCACGAAGTGTGAGATAAGCACGGGGGGAGTGGCCAGAGCTCTCGCTTTCAGAGTTACGTGTACTCCGTTTTGGATTTTCGGTGAAGTTACCGCGCAAGAGGATATCCCGGAACAGCGTTTACTAGACGCGTGAAAATTTTCAAACAGGTCAGCACAAGGATGGCAAATCGAAGGCTAAGAAATTATGGCATATGAGACAATAAAAAAATGACTTTTTGCAAGGACTTTTTTGCATATGAATGAATTTGAGAGATATTAAAATTAATTGAAGTGGAAAGAGAGAAGAAGATCTTTGAATTGTTCTCCACAAAAATGGAAAATTAGAAATAAGAGGAAAAAGGGAGATTTATTTGACTTGTTCTGATGCTTATCTTTTGTTCATTCATTGATTAAAATCATGTCATAAGAGTTTGGTGAGACCAAATATTCAGTCCAAATTTAGTATGCAATGTCAATTTGACCTTAGTTTTATAGGGAGACACGATGACTAGTAAATATGGATCGGAGAAAAAGAGCGGGAAGGGTTGGGGACTGATACCCTGGCGAACAAATACTTCCATGTCAATTTTCTAGAATTAAAAACAAATACAAATAAACAACTCGTAAAGGGACAAACACGAATAAATGTAAATCATATAAACAAATGCGACTAATTTGGCAATTGATCTCGAAAATGAACGAAATAGTTTTCAATCCATCCCCACAAAGCTAGCTTAAAAAATAATTCTTGAAGACATATGTCTACGGTTTATTGCAGTGTGAGAAATCTTCAAAATAGAATATGTTAAATTGAAATAAAAATGAAATCAATAGTTAGACAAGAGCATTCCAAGAGAGATGAAAAACATCGGATAAGCTCATTTTTCACATATCCATTCTAGAGAAGGTGTGAGTTGGGATCATCATGCTAGATGATGAACTTTGATTTTGTGTCAACATGAAAATAGGAGTCATAAAAGCATGATGTAAAAGAAACTGTAAAAATAATGCAATAAATTCTTTGATGACACCACTTGACATAGGTTTTGAGGAGATATAGATCCAACCCACCCCAAGAAAAAAAATATGTACGAAAGTACCAATCATCTTTACCAGATTATTGGATTTACTTTTGGCCATTTCTCCATCACTTCATGATTTCCAAAAATCTTCAATTCTTTGTGCCTTATCTATCATGTAAGTATTCAAATTCATGCTCTAGAAATTTTTTAATCCAAAAACCTTCATAAGCTCATGTTCTTGATTGGATGTGTATATTTTTATGAAGATATATGATTGTTTAGTTCTTGTAGTTTGGTTATTGGATATTGTTCTTATACCTTTTATTTGACCTAGTGTTTATATATGTGTATCTTTATCGTAGAGAAAATTCAGAGAATCATTTTGCCTCATTTTCATCCCTCATATGGTGCTAGAATGCCTAGGGCCTCCTCACAGGTTTTATGAGCCTAAGACAGTAAAATTTTTCAATGGCACATATGAATGAGTTCAAGAGATATTTAAAATTAATTGGAGTAGAAAAATGATGTTGATATTTGAATTTCTCTCCATGCTTAATATAACCCATGAAATCAAATAGAGACTTCTTTAATTGGTGACTTGTTGTTCTCATCCTTATTTTGTGGTGAGGATATTTGAATTAGAGCTTTTTTCACTCATTGATTGAACTATGTGATGAAATTGTGGTGAGACCAATATTCTACCCAAACATTATGTAATGTCAAATTGATCTTAATTGTTTAGAGAGACAAGTGAACTACTAAAAACTGTTTAGATAGACATGTAAACATTATGTAAAATGATTTGGAGAAGGGGGGGGGAGATTTTGGGACTAATAGCCAAGAGAGAAAATACTTATATTTAATTTAAAAATACTCAAATAAATTAAAAATATATAAATGGATTATATTCGTATAATAAATGTAAATCATATGAAAAAACTTTTTGATTATAAGGGCACTTGACAAAATCTGATATGCATCGCAAAAATGAATTGGATATTTCCACGATTGCATGATAGGAGAGAACATTTTAATACCATGAAAATCATTTGGATTTGATAATTCAAGTCCTAATGTACCATGACACAGTGATGCTATAATCTGTTGAAAATCAAAATCTAAACTTACAAGGTTTCTTGGAGGAGCTCTTTGAAGTTGTTGAGATGTCTAATCTCTAGTTGTATCCACATGATCTCTAAATAGTTTGATCTCCTCTTGAATCTCTTATTCAATGCTCATTGAGATTCTTGAATATCCCCTCACAATCTAGTTTTACTAGAAGGGGAGGGGCAAGGAATTATAGAGACGAAGAAAAGAAATGAGGAGGGCTTTCACTAATGCTAGCATGGGCTCCTTGAGGGATTTGTACCCACCCTCTATTTTAGAAATCATGTTTTGTGTACTTATTAGGTCAACCTAAAAAAATGTCTATATCCTCCAATATCCATCAATCTATGCCATGTAGATGCATGTTATCATAAATTCATGTGATTTTATGATATGAAACTTCTTAGTATCTCATGTGTTTTAAAGACATGAAGCCATTTTCCTTAACTTATCATTTTTGAATTAATTTGTGCTTAATTTCTAGGTTATGTGTATATGACAATAATGTAGGTCAAACACTTGAAAATTTGATTCTTTTCTTGAGTTTTTATAATTTTAGAACTTAGATAATTTGAAAATGAAAGAAGAAAAGAAGATGTAGAATTTTTGAACTTCGATAATTTTTGGAACTTATACAATTCCCAAAATATGTAGAATATCTCTCCCTCAGCCTAGAAGCTTCTTTTTGTTGTGTCAGATCTAGTCCATGACATAAGCACGATGTCGAGTTAATATTTTCAAGACTTTGAGCTGTCTTTTCAGGGGTCATGTCACTTGGATGACCCTTCACTTTTTGAGGCCTATAAAGGGCCCCCATTGTAACCCTTGAGGACACACTTTTTGAGAGCTTTGCTTTCTTCCCCTCCCCCCCCCCTTTGAGTGTTCTCCCTATTTGAGAGAGCTCTTGTGCTTGTGGATTCAAGGGTTGAAGAGGTTAGTTTTTATGGATTCAGAGTCTAACCTTCTTGTAGATCAAGGCTTGTGGATTCAACTCTTTGTTCTATATTGTTCCTACGCTAAGGCTGTGCCACTATTTTATTTCAACTTAGAAGAATTATGATAATTCAAAAAAATTAATTTTTTAATCTAGATCAAAATTTTATTTAGATTTTTATGAATTTTTGGAATTATTTAAAGGCCTTAAATGTGAATTTTTAGGGGTCCCTTTGCATGTTGACATGACAGAAACTATCACACGCTTGCAAGATCTTGGCTAGCACATGCACATTTAATGCATACCTAGCGCCAACCTTGCTCCACATAAAGTCCATTTATCGAAGTAATTTTCTTTTGGTTTCCTTATTTGTTTCTTAGGTGACTTGGTTCCACTTGAATCATTGGATGACTGCAATTGAATGTAAACTTCTTATCTTTACTTACTTACTAGTGGACATGGTTCTTATTCAATTGCCTACCTCTGTAAAACTTTTTAATGATTTCTTTGAAATTTCCATAAATTCGATTTCTAATCTTATTTCTCATCTATATTCTTCAAATTTTTCTTATTAGACAAAGCATTTTCTCCATATTATTAGTACTATCTTATATTATTTCATCTTTCCAAAATTTTCAACCATTAGATTCTTCTCTTCCCATCTTCTTATCTTCATAACTAAATATTTTCTCAAAAGCTATGTTCCTTGTGGATTTGAGCCTTAGCCTATGCTAAGTTGAGATTATACTATAATATAAATTTGATTACTTCCCAAGGCATAAAAATTCAAACATAATATGGTTCATCACTAGTCATCACTATTGGATTTGAATGTGACAACAATGAAGCAATCTCAAGGCAGAACCAAATGAGTTTTCTTTTTTAGGATTGATTGAAAAGGGAACAAAAAAGGATCCAATACTAGATTGCCCCATGCAATGCAATCTGGCATGTTTAGCTTGTGTTTAGCTTTAATTGAGCAGTGTTGCAATGTTTCGCACCATCTAAACTGAACTCTCTCTCTATGTCTCTGTCAATCTCTTCATTTTAAAGGGCAAGTGGCCACTTATGTGGCCATTGAAATAATTCAATCAAGTGATCTGATGCCTAGTGACAACCAAGATAACCTCTCAATAATGATCTGTCTATCTTGAATGTTAACATGTTTTCACCCTAGAAATTGAATATAGCCACATGAAACTTGATTGATATTATGTGGCCTAAAAGCCAATCACACTTCCATGTCTCATTTATATTCATTTTAATGAAATTTATTCTTCTTAATTTTGTTTAGATGTTTGTAATGAAGTCCATGAGCATATGAAATGACTAAGTGAATTGTGATGAGATCATAATACAAAAATCTCTCATCCTTAAACATATGTTCTAAAAAATCTTATTCAAGAGATATCTGAGAAGGACATCAAAATATTCAGAAGTAATAGTGATACTTGTAAGGTCATGGTTGTTGAAAGCAGAAGTTCATGTCTAAAAAACCTATATTTAACTCTTTGAATTTAATCTTAAATTTTGTAATAGTCTAGGTCAAATCCATAGGAAGGATGGTTAAAGGATTGAAATTAAGGAATATTTTTGATACTTTTAGTTTAATAAAATGAAAATGATTAATGAAAAAGGATGATATTCGCAGAAGATGTAGTAAATCAATCAAACAATTCTACTCTACTTTCAAGGAATGAAAATTCTTAAGTAGACCATAGAATAGTGATTTAGGGTTAAAAAATGAAAATGTGGATGAAAAATAATGAGAAAATGGAAAAGATAAAAATAATAAACCCCTAATCTAAACATTCACGAATAAAACTCACTCTAGCAATGTTCTCCATTCAATCACTCATTTGAGAGCTCATATATCTCACCTATACTTGGCAACTTGCATTCAACATGAGGTATGAGTAGAAAAGATATGAAACTCATTAAAAATGATATTCTATATGAGAAGAACTATAAATCAATCAATGTCCTCTTTTCGCTGGCTAGCCAATGCTAGCAGCACACAATGACACATTAAAAACCTAACTTTCATTCCCTTTTAACAATCAAAGATGCAAATAGAAAAAAACATGAAAAGACAATTATGCCCTTGGAATTTTATCTCAAAACTCCACAAGGATCATCAAATATCAAGCTTTGAACTGGAACAATCTAGGCCATTGATTTGTTTCTCTCTTCTTGTAAGTCACCTCAAAGTTTTACGCCGATTAAGTCTCATGAGCATCAATCAAATTGCACTGGTCATAATTGATGAACTCGATCGCATGTGTTTTTTCATCATTGTTGTGCATCAATTTCATGTAATAAATATATAATTCCTTAGTGTGGTGTCAGCAAGGGTCTAATCCACAAGGAGCTGAAGTAATAAGGTTAGGCATTCAAAATAAAGACTAGGCAAAGGAATATGCATAGGTGACAATGGATCATGTGGAGGTGAGTATGAGCAATAATTTTGAGTTCCTCTCAGAATTAAAATCGAAATTAGAAAATAGATGAGAGATTGAGATTAAAAGAGATAAAATGGAGATGGTATGATGGCAAAATAAGAAGGATGGATAACAGTAGCAACAGATCGATGCACGTTGAGGGTGAGAGTGAGAGATGCACGTGTAGATGATGTCAAAGCTGCTACAACAAAAGAAAAATATAAAAGAACAAGAAAACACATGTCTACTATGTATGGAGATTTTCATAACCAAAAATCCAATCCACATTTTTTCAGAATCCCTATTGATGTGCCTGTCCTAGGCCAAGTGATGCTCGATTCCCTTCGATCACAATTTTTGTTTGCTCCCTTCTCCACAACAAGATTGAGCATAAAGAAATGCTCCACCTTGGTCCTTAACATCCTCTACCTTTTCTTCTAGTAGCCTGATGCCAAGAGAGAGCCAAAAAGCATGAGGAGTGAGAAAATGAAGGCTTTTATAGGTGGGTTCGTAGGGCTTGAGTGTAAAGAGGGATAAAAGAGTCTAATAATTAAAGCCTATGAATGGATAGAGTGTTAAAAGATGAAGCTAGCCATAAATTTTAGCTCAAAACTCTATCTAGATCATGAGATATCATGATTTTAGTTTAGAAAAATCTTAGTCATTGGAAATTGAGATAATGCATGAGAGTGTGCCACGTGCACACTATTATTGCACAAAAAAAGGTATGTCAGCCTTTATAACTGTGGAGGGGATTTTCTATAAAATTCTATTTCAAATATCAAAGGTTTTTTATTTATAAAAATGCTCTAAAAATCAGAAAAAATCCCTAAATTTAGAAATTCAATATCTCACAAAATATAATTCCTTTGTCCATAAAGTTTTCTCTATTGGAAAAAGTAGTTAATTCTCTATATTTTTATTGATAAATATCTAAAATCATAAGAAAGAATAAGGGGTTACTTAATAAAAATTTAGTTTGGTCCAACGTCCTTAAAAATAAGGAGGCTGACCCAACTTTCACTTCCCAAATAATTGTGAAGCATCCTAAACAGCTAAGGACAATCCCTCTACCAAATCCAAAACCTCATTTATCACTTATTTCATAGAAATAGGGTTGAATTGGTGTTCAAATTTGGTGGAGAGTTGTTTCCTCTTCTCTCTTATTGTCATTCATATCCATGCTCTCTTACTTGCATGCCTATGTCCTTGTATCTATATAACTTATAGAAAATGTGAGAATTCATCCAACTGGATTTTGAAAGAGTCAAATGAGTTAGTCTCATGATATGAGCAATTGAAAATAATGATGCATAATAAGATATATTCATTTTTTTACCTAATTAGCAATACATAGATGCAAGTTTAGTATATGAGTGAAATGAAATGATGAATATAAAAATATCATAAAAATTATGATAACATGCATTATATTAGCATTAATTATGCATTAAAATCCATTTATAATGATAACAATGAGTGCATCAATGACACATTATCAATATTTGAAAAAAAAATTTCCCTTTCTCTCCTCCTTCCTCTAATCATCCCTTTTATTAGATAGAGTAAAGAGCAAGAGCAATGTAAGGAGATAGAAATAGGAGAGAGAGAGAGAGAGAGAGAGAGAGAGAGAGAGAGATTATGAGAAATGTGGTGATAGAGACAGAGTGGTGCGTACGTGAGAGAGAGAGAGAGAGGAGTGAAGCTGTGGTAGAGAGAGAAAAGAGGGAGAACAAGAGAGAGAAAGGAAGCGAGAGAGAGTTTTTCTTGCACGGTAGAGAGAGTCTTTCTTGAGCACTGGAGAGTTAGGGAGAGGAGCAAGGAAAGATGACTAATGAGTGTGATGGAAGAAATTCTCTTGCCGCGCATGAGAACCTCTTCCATGTGAGAGAGAGAAATGCAGAATAGAGAGGTTGGAGAAGGTGCGAGAGAAAGAAAGAGGATGTGGTATTAAGATCTAAGATTGATAAGCTTTTTAGATATTTATAATATCGAGGCACTAAGAATTGATGATCCTATCATCTAGTATGTATAAGAAAACATACTTACATGGTTCACTTGAAGGAGTTTTTGAAGCTATTCAAGTGTCTAGCCTCTAGTGGTATCCACACAATTGGCTGATGGTTGGATCTCCTCTTCAAAGCTCTTCACCAAGAGAGAAAGAGAAGAAAGGAGAGAATTTACACAATGCTTGCATGGGTACATGTAGTTGTGGTTGTTCTCTCCATACTTATAGACATTTGGTATATGAATTTTTCATAAAAATCTTGATAATTATGTTTATATCCACCAAAACCCATACACCTTATGTGTATGGCCTTCTAAGTCCATATATCTCACTAGTTAATAACTCTATAGAATCAATAATACCTTTTAGGTCAACCTTAATTAATTATCTATATCAACATAATTAATTAATGATCAATTTAATCCAATCAATAAGTTCAATTGCTAGCTTGTTGGGTGTCAAGCTACATCATGTATTGTAGGAGATATAGAGTATATAAGAACTCTTGTATGGAACCTTACCATAATTAGTTAAAATGTATATATAATCCTTCATTTGAACGAGACTCATGAATTACTTATGGAATACTCAACTATCAAATCCTAATCAGTCATTGAAGATAGTACTGATGTGTGGAGGAAACCATTCGAAACTGCTTAAATATTTGTGCTACCTTGGCCCAGGATTTCATCACATCTCATTCTTTGCGTCAATCTCCTCAAATACCAAGGGCAGATGATCCCATCTTGTCCACACAATCATCTTTAAGGATTTTTTTCATATCCACTATATGACATTTTGGAGATCCCATGGCTAGGGATTTGCAACTCGTAATCAAAAGACAATCATCCATCAATACAATATCTTTGGTGTCTCAAGTCAAAGGACCACATACACAATCGTGACATGAATCAACCTGATTGACATTTAGATAAAATACCATTTAAGGATACATATGGATTAGTTTTCACACCGATAACTATATGATCAATCATATGAGTCTAATCAAATACTACTATTCTTTTCAAGTAATAGTATGTCATACTCGAATATTCGACGAATAGGAATCCTTAGAACATATGTTTAAAGACTAGTGATCATTATATTATGATCTTATCATAATTCACTTAGTCATTGCATATGCCTATGGAATTAATTGCAAACATCACACAAGACTAAAAATGAATACATTTCATTTCAATGAATATAAAAGAGATATATGGAAGTGTGATTGGCTCATAGGCCACATAATATTTAGAAATTCTGTTGCCGTGTGAGAGAACTTCTTCCATGTGAGAGAGAAATATGGAAGAGAGAAGTTAGAGAATGTGGTGCAAGAGAAAGAAAGGGGAGGTGCATGAGAGAAAATATGAGAAAGAAAAGAGACACGAAAAAGAGAAAGTAGAGCAAGGGAGAAGAAGCAATGAGAGGGAAGAGAAATGGTGGTGGAGAAAATTTTTCTCCACTGCACACATGAGAGAAAGGACAAGCAGGGGTGGAGAATAATTCTCTCCACTGTGCACGTGAGAGAGGGATGGAAGATGGAAGAGAGCGGTGAGAGGAAGATATCGAGAAGGAAAGAGCCACATAGAAGAATGTGGTTTTTTGAAAGATGATTTCTCGTGCGCGAGAGAATTATTTTCCGTCATGAGATAGAGAGAGATGTAGGAAAGAAGAAGAAAGGAGATCAATGGAAGGGGGAGAGAGAGAGAAATAGTGAAGAACGAGAGAAGTTCTTTTGAATATGCAAGAGAAAAATGAGGAGAGGGAGGGAGTGGGAGAGAGAGGAAAATGGAGATGTGACAATGGAGAGTTTCATCTCTCCATTGTGAGCATGAAAGAGTGGAGAGGGAGATTTCGTGCAAGTGAGATGGCAAGGGAAGAGGTCCTTCTATGGAGAAAGGAGATGCAAGAAGAGCAAGAGAAAGGAGAGGGAGGCGGAAGAGAGAGAAGAAGAGAGGATATAGAGGATGGTGAGAGAGTAGAAGAAAAGGGAGAGAGTGAGAGATATTCTCTCTCTTAATGTTATAATATGTTTTTTAAAAATCTCTTTTAACTATAAATATTTAATATTTTTATAAATTCATTTCTCAATCATTTTGACTTTAAATTTTTTTTAAAATAATTGAGAAACATCTGAAATATCTTCTAAAATAATAAATTTATTCATTTAACCCTTGATAATCATGCACTCAGGCATATTTTTGTGTAAATAAATGCATTTTAAATTAGAAATAAACATAAAAAATTATTTTATGCCTTGGTAAATTATTTTCTTGAAAAATTAATATCATAAAATTCTCATAAAATTTTATTAAATCATAAAAAATTATGGATATAATTTAAAAATAAATATGATAATTTAAAAAAATTTAAACCATGATAAAAAAAATTTATGATCATATTCATATTAAAATAAGCGCGAAACATATGCTATGAATGCATGAATTTGCACGGTATCAAATAACACTATCTAATTTGACTCATATGATAATTATGGCTGATCCTGTGGCCATCGATGTGGAGACCCTTGATAACTCTAAAATATAAGTCTCATTCATGTATCATTTATCATGTTTAGGTGCTGATAAAAATCGTAATAATGAGAATATCTATATCTATATGGCTGAATGTGGTGAAAATATGACCAAGTCCTATCATTTAATTATTTTTATATTTTGATTGTATTCTAAGACTAACCCCATTTTACTTCTTGGAAGTCAAATGGTTGAATTATCATATTTTTATGAATTATGTGGATGCAAGGACTTAGGTGAAGTTTCATGGGAGCATGAATACAAACTATCTAGAAGGAGGAGAAGAAAATGAGTAATCCACCTTTTTAGGAGGTTAGTCAAACCTTTCCACCTTATTAGGAGGATGGTCAAGCCTTTCCCCCTTTTTAGGAGGTTAGTCAAGCCTTTCCCCCTTTTTAGGAGGTTTGTCTAGCCATTCCACCTTTTTAAAAGGTCATTCAAACCTTTCACCTTTTTAAGAGGTTAATCAACCTACTTCCTTAGGAGGTGGTTGTGGTTATAAGAGATCCCACCTCTTTAGGAGGGACTCTCTCACCTCCTAATAGGGTGGTTATAGTCATGGCCTATAGATTTAATCCCCGCCATTCATTTGATGACACTAAAAAAGATTAAATCTCTACTATTAATCCAAGGGAGCCTCTAAACCTAACATATAAAAGAATCTTCTTCTTCATTTTTGTTGCTTTTTGGCTTTCTCTTAGGATAAGGCTACAAAGAGGAAAGGAGAGGCTTAGGCCCAAGCTTGGCATTGTTTTGTGTTCAAGTTTGTTGTGAAGGTAAGATCAAGTAGAGGATCAAAATTATAATGAGTCTAGCATCACTCGGTGTACGACTAGTATCAAAAACAAGATTTGTGTGAAAATTTGGATATGATTTTTGTCTTGTAATCCCCGCGATGGATAGTTTGAACCCTATTTATATTTTTACATTTATATATTTTAAATTTACTTCAAGCAATCTCTCATCATTACCCAATTTCATGATTACCTGATTACCCGATTTCCCAATTTTTCGTCATTCTTTCATATTCATCTCTCCATTCCATCATTCCATTTGCAATATTTTTTTATAATTATATATCTATTTCGTTCATAGAATATAAATATATAACTATTTATAAGTTTCGTTCATACCATATTATGTTTCTTGGTCCTTCCATATTTCTCCAAAATCCCTTCTACTATAGTTTTTCCCTAGAATAGTATCTCTACTCCTTACAAAACACTAATCTAATTACCTAAGCTCCTTGAGGATTCAAACCTTACTTTATCATTATATAAAGTGAGAAATTTTAACTTTTTTTGCATGAAATCGATTAAAAACAACAGTTAAAAATAACTCAAAATTGAGTTCACCAACCCAAGGATGGACATCGGGTGCTCTTTGGAAAAAGAGTTTACTCAATTGATTTGTACAAATCACTCAATGATATTCTATCTAATTTTCAATCACAATTGTGTATGTGGTCTTTTGACCTGAAACTGCAAAGACCTCTTGTAGATGGATTATCATTTTTGGAATATGAATTAGGAATCCTTAAACACAAGATCTCAAAATTGTCTTAGATTTGATACAACATGAAGTTCTCAAAAGTAATTGTTCAGTCTAGATATAATCATTTGCCCTTAGTGCAAAAAGATATTAACTCTAGGAATGAGATGTGATGAAATCATTGGCCAAGGTAGTGGAGATATTATAGAAGATCTTCTAGATGATATTCTCCATGCATCAATGCTAACTTGAGTGACTAATTAGCATTTAATAGTTGACCATAGCCTAAGTCAATTATGTATCTTTTTCAATAGAAAGATTATATGTACATAGAAATCGATGATGATAAGGTCTGAAATGAGAATTCTTATACACTTCATATCTCTTAGAGCACGTGGTGTAGCTTGGCACCAAATGGGTTGCAACTTGACCTATTAATTTGGTTAAATTGATCCTTGACTAATTAGTCCATTTGTTGATATATATAATTAATAAGGTTGAATAATAAGTGTTATTGGGTCTATAGAGTTTTTTTAGAAGTATATATGGACCTAGAGGGTCACACATATAAGGTCTAAGGTTTTTGGCAAAAATTTCATATACTCAACATTTATAAATAAGGGGATGGTGACCAGAACTCAAGGCCACTTGTTATTAACAATTCTAACATTGGAAAGTTATCATGAGGGTAAAAATACTTATTCAAGAAAAACCACAAGAATAACCTTTGAAACCTATTCAAGAACAACCTCTTCTCAATCTAAATCAAGACGTAGAAGCTAATCTAAGTATATCAACTTGGAAAAAGAGATTGGCGATTTTTTTAACTGAGCGTTATAATTTTCAGGCGAAGTTATGGATTAAGATGTAAAATATCTTGTTACATTTTTAGAAGACATTATTTTTGTGAAAAGTGTTCTATGGATACATTCCATGATGGAAGATCTTATGTTTATGAATTAGAAACAAGTGTGGCACAATGGGATGATGAAATGCCAAACTTATTGGGAAAGGGGTTCTCAAAAAGAAATATCTAGGAGACATTATGCTCTTGTTTCTTCAAGAGATTCATTAATAATAGTCATGGAATTATTAGCTCACTTAGATTTAGAAATATATCAAATAGATGGAATTTTTTTTTAAAAATGGAAAATTAAAGAGACTAGTAGACATGTTGAAACCTCAAGGATTTGAGGTTTATGACAAAGAGAATATGGTTCGAAATTTAAGGAAATATTCTTATGGACTCAATCAAGCTTTTCAGACCATGATACTTCATCTTTCATGAAGCTATCACATCCATTGAGTTGAAGGAAAATTTTTTTTCTGATCAATGTATATACATAAAGAAAAGTGATTTTATAGTGGACTAATATTTTTTTTGCATTATATTTTTTAGCTCAAACATTAGTTTGACAAAGGAGAACCAAACATTTTCTATATAAAAACTTTGATTTGAAGGGCATGGGGTGAAGATGATCTAGTTATTGGCTTAGAGATTCAGTATGACATGTCTTTGTGCATGCTTGAGCTATCTCAAAGGTCCTACTTATCATTTTTCTTGAAAAGTTCTTCATGGAAAATTATTCCTTTGGTAAAGAAAAATTATATTTGATGGTGAAAGGCTAAGGAAATAAATTATACCTCATAAATGAGTGGATGCTTGGAAGAAGAGAGAAATTTTTTTTGTGGCAATATTTATATATCTCAACTACATGCAAACTTGTACTCAATTGATTTTATCTTTGGTTTTTCGATGGGTTGGAAGATATTAGAAATCCACTTAACACATTGATAATATGCAAAGAACGTTCTATGATATATTCAATGATTTATGGATATAATGCTCACATAGAGTTACACTCTCTCCTTCTTATACAATCCATATCTCCTAGAGTACATAGGTAGCTTGACACCCAATGAACTAGCAACTCAAATGATTGATTACGTTAAATCAATCTTTAATTAATAAATCTATATGTTGAAGTAGATAATAAAGGTTGATCAATAGGGTGTTATTGGGTCTATAGGGTTATTAACTAGTAAGATTTTATAGATTTTGGTAGATATAGACATAATTATGAGAGTTTTTGTGAAAATTTTACACACCCAATGTCTACAAATAAGGGGAGAACAACCACAACTCAAGGTCCCCAGAAAACTTTCTTCTCTTTCTCTCTTAGTGAAGGGCTTTGAAGAGGAGATCCAACTGTTTGGTGATTGTGTGGATAGTGCTATTGGCTGGACACTTGAACATCTTTGAGAGCTCCTTCAAGTGAACTATATACGTATGTTTTCTCATACATACTAGATGATAAGATTATTGGTCCTTGGTTCCTCAAATTTTTACAATATCCGATTCAATGAATTCTTCTACATTCAATATTTTGATCAAAATTTTTGGAAGGCTCATTGACCTCAAATCCCAATAGAAACTTCAATAAATATTTTTTATTTATTAAATTTATACATAAATCTATAAAGTTATAATTTGATAATGATGTTGTCATTAAAGTTCTTCAAAAATAACAATAACATGTTCTTGCAAGTACATATATATTTGGTTATTAGCTTTGAAGGAGATAATGAAATATCATTCAATGTCAATTGAACATATTATGAATGGCTTCTATGCTAGTTGATCCTCTTATAAATGCACTTTAACCAATTTCTTATCATGGATTTATGTGTAAGACGGGGTTGGTCAATGCTTTAAGAATATACTTTCTACATAGACACTTATGTTTTATGTGATTTCAAGTGTTTTTTTTAAATCTCTACATGATATTTTAACTATGAAATATTGTTAACATTTAGTAAAATGACAGAATAAATTTGTATATTTTATCATGTCCTTGCAGATTATTGATAACATTTATTTAAGCACTTCATAAAGTATTTCATTATAACATCAATTTTGAGTTTCTTAGTGCATGGAAGGGACATGTATGCTTGTGATAGATGATATAATTAACTAAGGCTTCTATTCATAAGTACTAAGGTTATGATTGCTCCACATGATAATCCAATATAAAGGGTGATCTAAAAGTTTTCTTTTTTCACTACAACAAGACAACATACTCATACATTGAAATGATATCCGTAGAATAAATGTTTCAATTGTGGCAATAAAACGATAAAAAATACCTAGGATTCATCTATGTTTTGCATTTATTGTGAATTAAGGTGTGTGATGAAAGTGAATTGGGTGGTCATTGACGCAGATGTTTGAACACACGATTTTAGAAATTAAAAAATGAACAAAATTGATTAGAAAAATGATATGATCAAGTAAGGCGGAAAATAAGGAATTGAGTTTAAAAATGACAACTGAAGAATGCACATAAGAATTCAAGAAAATTGGAAGATGAATTGATCAAAATCTATACATGAAATTATATGATTATTAATTTTAATTAAGGCATAAAACAATCCATTCTTATGCATGTTATCATGTTTTGAGTGTATATCTATCATTCTATGATAATTTAAGTTATAATATCAAAATGCATTAATGTTAGGGATAATCATAAATAATAAAAAAAATACTTGAGAGTAGATTATTCCCACCTTATATTTGAGATTATCATTGGGTTTCAATGTTAAACAATATGAGATAATGTTTTTTATATGCACTTATTTATTTTTCTAGCTGTATTTTCTAAAATAAATGAGTGTATTAAAGAATGATAGATTATTTAATTTTTGATCAAATAAGATAAATTTGGATTAATTTGGAGTTACATTTTGAAATTTATTAAATTTCTAATTTTTAAGGATTTTTATAGAGTTTTTCTAATTTTTTTGAATTTCTTTGGATTTATTTTGAATTGAAAGATTAAAAATATATATATTTTTAAAACGCGCGTTGACGTGGCAGCTGAAGCATCAAGCGAATAATGTGTTGCCACATGGTGACATGAGCATGCGCCACGTCTCGCATGCATGTACGCGCATATGTGTGCGCGTATGTGTGCACGTGTATGATTAGTGGGTTAAACATCCTTTTCAGGATATGTGCTAAGCCCACTTAACATACACTATTTATATACTCGTCAATTGGCATTGAGTTTTGCCATGTAGGACTATTTGTGTTCGTTTTATGCGCAAGTGACATGGCACATTTTGAAGCGTGCGATCACATGAATCAATCGCGATCATTGATTTTCACGTGAACCAATCGCGATCAATCGCGATCACGTGAATCAATCGCGGTAGGGTACCTAGCGCGTAATGGTGCATCATTGAATCATTTTTAAAATGAATTTGTCTCAGCTGTTCATTTGAGGAGTTATAACGTGTGACACTAACAGCGACCGATTGACTCTTGTGGACATGTGTACACATTTAGACCATCCGGTGAAGATCAAAAGACAAGCATTGCACGACCTCTCTTCTTCATGCGTGACATGGCAAAATCTCGGCACTACATATTCGATGGAACGAACACGACTTAAATGTAACGATTCACATCCAAACATTTCATTAGAGCTGTTGATTGAAGATGAAATGCCAAATCTAATGGCCACACCCAATTTTGCCTAGGTATACGCATGCTCTTCGACGATGTAAACCATTCTTGGATGTTTTGGGCTATCAAATTTTTTAGGCATCTCAATCCTTAAATCTCTTGATTTCTTCCTCTTCTAGATCGATTTTTGCGTCCAGGGAGTGCTTGAAATCAAGATTTCATCAAAAGAATCAAGAGAAATTGCCTCTTGAATTCTCAAATTTGTCTTCGAAATCATGGAATGAAAAGCCCTGGATCACCCGATCAATTGGATCATTTTGAGCTTGACTTTGGTATAGATTATGTGTTTTTTATTTTAATTTATCTTTAGACTTTGGGTTAAAATCTATCTTTAGATTTTCATTTCGAATCCTAGATTAATCAAAGTTTAGATAATATCTCAGTTTTTCTCTTTTTCGAGATTAATTTTTCTCTTTAATTTTTTATCCTTTGATTTCTCAGCGAATATTGATCCAAATCGAGTGATTTATTATCAAATTTAAAGAAGTATTTGAAAAATACATTAATTCTCCACGGATTCAACCTTTATTCACCCTTATACTTTTGAATTTTTTTAATTATAATCTTAAATTTGTGAATTTAGAATTTTTTTTTGATACGTCTACATGTGTTTTAAACAATTGCACAACCATGTATCGCCATATGGCACTAGTGATCGGGAATTAAGGCGTATTTTTGAGAAAAGATAGTCAATTTTGAGTCATATTTTTCATTTTATTTCTCTTGTCAATCCTATATTGAGTGATCCAAAGTAGAAATCAATCTTCAAGATCCTTAATTTGATGAGATCTCATGATTTTCCCCTTTTCTACGGATTACAGATGATCATTTTTTTCAAAATCACGTTAAGAAAGCGTAACTCTCACGGATACCGACACCCATGTTTGATCATTGCCATTATTTGATAATTATATTTTAATTATGTATACATCTATATGTTTCAAATTTAAATGAGACGAAATTCATTTGGATAATAAGTTTTAATGCCTTCTGAAGATGAAAACTTTCGTAAAGGATCCTCAATTCAATGTCATCTTGAGTAATTTTTCCTTCTCCAAAGATTACATTATAGTTCTCAACGGTATTTTGAGAGAGCTAAGCTCTCATGGAATCACACAGGACTTGTTTTCTAATCATTATTGATTTTTATATTGAAATTCATGATTCTATGGGAAAAGCCTATTGTACTAAGGTTAATTAGAGCTTGTTGTCGTCCGAGGCCACATCAAAGCTTTGCTTTGCATAGATTTGTTGTATGATATACTCAAAGTAATCTAATAGCAACCATGCAATCCATAAAAAAATTTGTCTAGATATTTTTATTTATATATAATATATATAGTTAATTACATTACCTCCAATATAAATGTGATTGCATGAATCTAATTGGATGAGACAATTTGAATTTCATGTATAACTTCTGAACCATATAGTATAATGATAAATCTATTATTCAAGACAAAAATAATTATGCTTTGGATCTTGAGGGATTTTTTTTATCATGCATCAAGTTTTGATTCATAATAGCCACAGAAAGTTTTTGGAGAAGATGAACTTATATGAGTTTGGTTGAAGACGTTAAACTTAGCGCTTCTTGGGAGGCAACCCAAAATTATCCTTTTTGCTTTTTTGCTCTTAGTTTTTTCATAATAAAGACATCGTCAAAGAAAACATATTATAGAAAGGGGGTGTGAGCAAGAGAAAGCATCAAAACGCCTAAATGAGTTTTTCTAAACCCTTTCTTCTCAGTTCATTTTGCTATCTTTTTCATGCCATGCGTGATTTTTTTTGCCATCTTTTCATGAGCATGATGATTTCATTGAGGACAATAAAAATTTTAAGTCGGGCGGTGAGGACTTAGAAATACTCAACAATTTTTGAAAATTTTTTAAATTCTAAATTCAAAAATCTCTTACTTTCTATATTTTTTACCACTCTTCCCACCTTAGAAGTCTTGCCATTTTGAGATCCTATCTACTAGAGATGTATACATGAGGGCATTATAGTCCATGTAATTATATTTTTGAATAATAAAGGCAAGAGATCTGGATCAACCATGGAATTCTTTGTAGTGGTTGACTTCTTTGGTGTTGGGTATCTAGCAGGCATTGAGGAAAAATGAGTAATCACAAGGTTGAAGTGCTATGGGATTTAAGTGGAGAGATTTTGAGTGAATTTTAAGTAAAATTCCTATCCCCTAACTTACATCAGCCGAACCTACTCAGTGTGGGAATTCCTCGCTTCTGAACTTCCCCTTAAAAGAGGACAATAAGCCATAATTCTTGATGTACCTATCTTTTCCTTTAGGCATCGATTTCCACTTTTTCCTTTCCAATTCAGTAGTCACACCCATTTTTTAGCTTCACTCATGATAATCACACTCCCAAGTGACTCACACATCCATCACATCTCTTTCACATTTCCCTCACATGTACATATCTCTTCACATTACACTTCACATTTCTGCATACTCTCTTAAAAAAAATCCTTCATATCCTAATTTCGTGTAAATTCTTTTGAAATATTGATATATCTCAAAAAAAGAGAAAATAAGAAAGAAGGAAAAAGGAAGGAGAAAAATAAAGGAAAATAGAGAAATAATAAGAAGTGAAAAGAAGGAGAATAAGTTAGGGGAATACCGTCTCCATCTACCACTTCCATCTATCCCTATCATCCTTTATCATCCTCATCATTTGAGAACTTAATTATCATAAGTGGTACCATCCTTTGTTTTAAAATCCATTTTTTACATGCATTTTTGCTTTTAACCACTGACGTGTCATTTTCGTGCGTCGTTAAAACACAAAGCCGATGGTCAAACAAAATTTATAAAACCGAACTCACAAAGACAAAATATAATAATCAAGTATTGGGTAAGTATCGGGTCGATCCACAGAGAGCAGGGTTGACTTTAATCGCAGAGTTGACTTGGTCAAACTTAGGTTTAAAAGGAGTTTTAAATAAGAGAAAATAAGATGTAAGATATGGAAATGATATAAATAAGGTAAATAAGAAGTTTTAAGAATTAAAATCTCGGATTTGACAGAGAAAAGTCAAAAGTCAAAGTCAAAGCGTTGACTTTGACCAATAGTAGGTGTTCTGCAAAATCAGAGAACCAAACAGAGTCAGAAGATTACGAAAATTAAATATTTAGAAACTAGAGAGAAAATGGAGTTTATTGATATATAATTCGTAATTTTTGGATAAGAAATGGATTTATTATGAATTATTGAAAATGAACTATTAGAAAATCCCCGAAATTAACACCTCAGAGGAAATCTTCAAATTGAATGCCCAAATGAAGTCCAAATCTTGCAATTTATATGTCAATGGAAAGCTAAGAACCAGAGGAATCCGACAAGACCAAAATTATCAAATTCTGATTTGTAAATCAAAATTAATTGACCCCAAAAGTCAACGTTTGACTTCTGATGAAGGATGAACAGTCCTTGGTCAAACGTTAAATTGGAGGGTCAAATTGAGTCAGAATTTGATGAATTTTCTATCCACGGAAAGCTGATGAAAAGAGGAATCCAATGAAACCAAAATCAAGCTATTTGGAATTATAATCAAAGAGATATCCTATTTTCAAAATCAGCAACTTTTCGAACCTAAAATTGGAGAAAATGAAGAACTCTATGAACTAATTTGCAAAATTAAAGATCTAAACCTAATAAAAATATAAATTACCTCTTGATAATCGATCGAACCTCACTACTAACCCGATTGCCGCAAGAATGGGGCATCAATTCTCGTGGATTGAAGCAAATTTGCTCGGATTCTTACTCGTGGATGTTCGGAATTCAAGGGGAAAATTCGATGAAATCAAGAGATGAAATCATGATTATCATGCTTCAATGGCTGCGTCTCTACACTCTTGGAAGCAGAGGATCACAAGAACTTGAGACCTTCCTCGAAACTCGCTTAATTTCTTCACGAGTCGATCAAAAGTTCAAGAACAAGAGAAGATATTTTTTTGTAGTTGGTTTAATTAATAGATTGATAAAAGAGGAAAGAAGTGTCCTGAGATTAACACATAAACCCTAAATGTCGGTCAATCCGTCTAATCGTGACGCAGTCATCATTATTCTACAGGAGCTTGAATTACCGCCCAAGCTTGGCGCTTATCACGGTAGAATAATGAGCTGAATAAGCAACTAGAACTCGCATAGTATCAACCTTGCCCCCTATCCTCAGTCCTCACGGGGCTAAGACCCTAGCCCTAGCCTTGAGCGGGGATCTTAGTGACAAGGCCCTCTAACTTTCTCGAGATCGATTCAACCGATGGTGATTAATTCTAAATACGATAAGAAGATAAAACCTGATCCACCGGTGCTCCCTTGGCCTTTCGACACGAAACACTCTTGCCATGGAACAAGCGATCACAAAAGAGGATACTAAGAAGCAGGTCGGGTATCTAGATGCACTCAGTTCGTCACACCGCACAATCCTAGATACCAGGCGAACACACAAGAACATAAGAAGAACAAACGATAATTAAACATACCTAGATAGTTGATCCCTAGCAGCCTTGATCCCAATGGCCAACCTCCAAAAGGAGGCCAACTAGAAGATGAATTTTACATTGGAGATGAGGCCTATTTATAGATAAGTTTGTGCGAAATTGGTGGATCGTGGCCCACGACGCGGATTTCACTCCGTGTGATTTCAGCCGTCGGATCGCGCGAAATTGGTGGCTCATGACGCGGATTTCACTCCGTGTAATTTCAGCCGTCGGATCGCGCGAAATTGGTGGCTCGTGACGCGGATTTCACTCCGTGTGATTTCAGCCGTCAGATCGCGCGTAATCAGTGGGATCGTGGCCCATGACGCGGATTCCACTCCGTGTGATTTCAGCCGTCCAATTGCGCGATTTAATCCCGACCGTCCGATTGCGCGATTTAATCCTGACCGTCCGATTGCACGATTTAATCCCGATCGTTCGATTGCGCGATTTAATCCCGACCGTCCGACTGCACGATTTAATCCTGAAAAATTAAAATAAAATCCAGAAAATACTATAAAATTAAGAAATTCATAAATTCATTTCTATAACTCCTTTTTAACTCAAATTTTCTCCATTGGATCACAAATTTCTTCCTTTTTAACATCATGTCATTTAAAATATATTTTCACAGAAGAAATCAAGATGAATTAGAATTTACTTAAATCATTTCTCACTAAACATTCTAAATCATAAATTCATCTTAAAATTATCCTTCCAAACATTTACTAAAGTCAAAAATCATTCAATACAAGAGATTAACTTCTATTAATTTAAACTTAACAAAAGATTAATCATCTATTAAGCATGAAATTATCCCTAATTTATGCATAAATATCAACTTTAGTGAAATGACATGCCAATGGAGAAAATTCCTAAAAAGTATGATAACATGCATCATATTCACATAAAATAAGCATGAATATGAGTTAATTAGGATAAGAATTCAAGTTATAAAGGCATGTTATCAACCACGTCATCCCTTTAGTCATTGTTGTCTATTTATTCTTTTAGCCATTTCATCACGCTGTATCTCAAAGATAGGAAATCTCTTTGCAAATACATTCTTCAGAGGAGGAAGATGAGTTGAGGAGAGTTCTAATGCACTAAGTAGCCTCCATTTTGAGTGAAGGAGTGATGTACCTATTGAGAGGATAAGGAATTACATCTACTCATGAGAGTGTGAGGATCTTTTCATCCTCATATCATC
The DNA here is from genome assembly GCA_024174645.1 of Lemna minuta. Classification (NCBI taxonomy): domain Eukaryota; kingdom Viridiplantae; phylum Streptophyta; class Magnoliopsida; order Alismatales; family Araceae; genus Lemna; species Lemna minuta. Next base: position 6,197,214 of record CM044111.1, on the reverse strand, counting down.
AAACCCTAGTTATGCTCAGCTCGATCACAATCAAGAATTAGACTCGAGCATTAATCGATGAGCACTACCCTTATATACACTAAAGAAGTCAACCTAGAGAAAGAATCTAGATCATTATGGTCAACACAATGAGGAAGCATAATCATACCTTTATACACTTAACCTCTTTTGCAGTGGAATTGAGAAGTGTAAGAACTTTATAGGGAGATTCTATACTAAATTGCTAAGAGACTAAGAATTATTCAAGTTGAGGGAGTGTGATAACATGAAATTTATACATGAAATTGTATGATTATTAATACAAATCAAGGCATAAAATATTTCATTCTTATGCATGTTATCATACTTTGAGTGTATATCTATCATTTTATGCTATTTTAAGTTATAATATCAAAATATATTATTTTAGGGATAACTATGTGGTGGCGTACGACCCCCGTCGCCACCAACGCATGACACTACGGCGCCGGTGGAGCCGACACCTACGCGCGTCCAGCCCCCTCGACACGCGAAGACGAAGGATCCCGAGTTTCACTACACCAAGTGAGGCCCTCTTCTTGCCACGACACATTTCGTAGAGCTCGCGCGCGTGGAGCTATCTTTTCCGTTTTCTATTTTATTATGACTTTATTAGCCCGCACGTGTTTAAGCGGGCCTTTGCATGTCTCTCTCTCTCTCTTTAGGCCTTTGGGTGGGTTTCCCTTTGTTTCGGGACCCTAGCCTAAGGCCCTTTCCCTTTTTGTGAACCTTTATTCTATTTCTATGAGTATGGGTGTGGGTTGTGGGCCTCAAGTGGGCCCTTTCCTCTCTTGGCCCACCAAGGGCTCTATAAGAGGGGAAGGGACCCCCCCACAAACCCTAGCCGTCATTTGAGAAAATAAGGAGTCACCCTCTCAAGTGGTTGCTCAAGGAAGGTTAGGGAAGGAGTCCAACCGCCGCCGCCGCCGCCGCCGCCGCCGCCCTAGCCAAGGCAGGGAGGGAACTGACCGATTCCCGCTGAGCCGACTCAGCGGGACTCGCCCTCCCCCCCTTTTCCACCTCATTCTACCGAACCGGCCCGGGCCGCCAGACCCACCCCGGACCGCCCCAAAGCCGGTCCGAGCCAGCCCAAACCGGCCCGGACTGCCCCTGACCTGGTTTGGCCGCCCAGACCGACCCCCAGCCAGGCCGGTCCAGACCGCCCCAGGCCGGTTCCGGCCCAAACCGGTCTAGACCGGTTCCGACCCCGACCGGTCCAGACCGCCAGGGCCGCCCACCCGGTCCAGAGCCGGTCCAGACCGCCCGAACCGGCCCAGAACAGCCCAGACCGGCCCAGAACAGCCCAGACCGGCCCAGAATTGACCCAGACCGCACTGAACCAGCCCAGACCGCTCTGAACCGGCCCAGGACGCCGCCTCCCGCCTTCACCGTGTTCGCCGCGACCCGTCCGGCTCGTAGCGACTCGTCATCGCCCCGCCCCGCGCCGACCGCTCCTCCGCGCTCCCTCGCCGACTCGCCCCGGCATCCGACATCGCTGCCGCGCCCGAAGACCTCCCTCGCCTTGACCGACTGGGCTCGCGCCCCGCAGGTTAGGCATTCATTCCCCTTTCCCTTACTTTGAAGTTCTATATTTCCTTCAGTACTTCCCGCACTTGTCTCCACCGCCCTCGGACCTAGTTAGGCTGAGTGACATCAGGGTACGGGATTGGGATCGTGGATCCGGCCGCCGGGTTGACGATCGAGCTCCTTCCCGACGACCTGAGACTGTTCTCTCTCCTGCATCGACGGATCCGGGAGGACTTCCGCCCCATCCTACTCGGCGCACCCCAGGAGCACTGTGACGACGCGCCGGAAGGTTGGCTGCTTGAGGAGATCTTAGACATCATTACATCATTTAGAACACGTAGAACATCCCATCCATAGTTCCCCCTTAGAGGATATTAGCGCCGGATCGATTCACCCCCGTCGGTCCTGCATCACTATGCATGATTAAATAATATATTTTATAGTAGATTATCCCCATCTATATTTGAGATTATAATTGGGTTTTGATGTTAAATAATAAAATAAAATATTTTTTATATACTCATTTATTTTTCTAAATTTTATTTTCTAAGAGAATGGGGGTATTTTTGAAATGAAAATTTATTCTCTTTTTATTCATTAAAATTGACTTGTTTAAATGATAGATTATTTAATTTTTGATAAAAAAAACAAATTTAGATTAACTTGGAGTGTTATTTTGAAAGTAATGAATTTTATAATTTTATGGATTTTTATGGAATTTTTCCAAAATTTTTTGGATTTTTTTGAATTTATTTTTGAGTTTATTTTATTTAAAAGAAGAATAAAAAAATTTAATTTTTGTGTGCTGATGTGGCAGCTGACGCGATGAAGTGTCGCCACGTGGCGACGTGTGCACACGCCATGTGTCGCATGTGTGTGTGTGTGACTGGGTCTATGTGCGTGTGCGTGTGCGTGTGCATGATTAGTGGGTTAAACATCCTTTATAGGATATATGCTTACTTGCTCAAATGCTCCCCTTATTTATACACGCGTCAGTTTGAAATTTTTGCCATGTAGGACTATTTGTATTTGTTTTTATGCGCAAGTGATGTGGCGCATTCTGGAGCGTGGGATCGCGTGAGTTGATCATGATCATTGATTTTCACTTAAAGATCGTCATAAAAATGACTTAACGATTCGTGAGTCGGTACATGGCACATAACGATTCGTCATCGAATCATTTTAAAATGACTTAATCTCAACCATTCATTTGAAGAGTTATAACGGTTGAGATTAAAAGCGATCGATGGACTCTCATGGACACGTGTACACATTGAGACCGTCCGACGAAGATCAAACGACATGTGTTACACGAAGTTTCTTCTTATTACGTGACGAAATGAAATCTCAGCACTCCATCTTCGATCAAGTGGAGATGACTTAAACGTAACAATTCACATCCAAGCATTTCATCAGACCTGCTGATTGAAGATGAGAAAGCCAAATCCAACAGCTCATGCCCAATTTTGCCTATATATACGTAGGTTCTTCGATGTTTCGAGCTATCAAAATATTTAGACATCTAAATCCTTGAATCTCTTGATTTCATCCTCTCCTAGATTGATTTCCACGTCTAGGGAGTGCTTGAAATCAAGATTTTGTCAAAAGAAGAGGGAGAAATCCCCTCTTAAATTCTCAAATTCATCTTCGAAATTATGGAATAAAAGGCCCTTGATACGGAAATGAATTGGATCATTTTGAGTGTGACTACGGGTTAGATTATGTGTTTTCCTCCTAATCTTTCATCCTCTATTGTTAGATTTTGATTTCGAATCCTAGATTAATCAAAGTTTAGATAATATATCGGTTTTCTCTCTTTTTGCGATTAATTTTTCTCTCTAATTTTTGCTCCTTGATTTCTCCATGAATACTAATCCAAATCGAGTGATTTTTGATTATGTGGATTATTCTTGGAGATCTCTCTCTAAAATTACTAAAATCCCTAACTTCTCACCTAAATTCCTCATTTGATTTGATCAAATTTGAAGAAATACTTAAAAAATATCTTTATTCTTCGTGGATTCAACCCTTATTTACCATTATACTATTTAATTATTGGTTATAATATTAAATTGGTGAGTTTGGAAATTTTTTCGACAAGTCTTCGCGTGTTTTCAATGACCACATGACTACGTTTCATGAATTGGCCAGGTTAGTTAGATCAAAGTTCAAACACAAGCTTTTGATTTAACCTGCTAACACTCGTCAAATAGTGATCTCACTTTGTTGTTGTCTTACAATATTTCGCCGCTCGTCTCATCTCACACGAAGAAACTCCTAGAGCTCCGCATGCTGCTCCCTCCTCCCCTTGACATTAGTTTGCCTCTCTAAAGTACTTGAGCCTCGTCATCGATCTATACATGCTCCAAGTAGGCTTCTCAATCCTAATCCCACATGATCTTGCTAGGTGAAGAACAATTACACCTCGAATTGACATTTAGTTTAACTCCATAGACTCGTCTTGTTTTGCTACAACTCACTAAAGAATCTCCCCCTTACCTTCATAGGTATGTACGACTTACCTAGAGTCAACTAAAGAATCTCCCCCTTGCCGGTGTTCCCAGCTATCCCTAAATCCTAAGAAAAACTCAGATGAGGTATTAATATAAAAGGGAATTCAAACTAAATTGATGGTAAACAAATAATGAAAAAATAATCTAAATTTCAAAGATAGAAATGGTAAAGAGTAAATTGGTAAATGAAAAACTCCTTGAAATGTTGCTTTGACTTCTACCTTTGACTTGATTTATACCTTTGACTTTGTCTTTTGCATTTGGCTTTGAATTTTGGCGTAATTGCCCTTGAATGCCTCAATGAAATTGTAAAATAATGTCGTATGTCTAATAACTATCATCAATGACTCAAAATGATGACCCTAGTATGCTTATGATGATGAATGATGCCTCAAGCTGATGATATGATGTGATATATCTAATATTATATAAAATATGCCCTAGAAATAATCACTAATATAACTTAAAATTACCTTAAAAATTAATCTTTGGTTTACCTCAAAAGTAACTTAAGTTTTCATCTTCAAACACACGTGAGTAAGGTTAAATAAAGATGAGACAATAATGAAACTTTCCATTGTGAATTTTTAAGCAATAAAAACATTCATACCAAATGAGTTTAGAGAAATAATTTTTCGACAAATAATTAATAAAATGTTTTATTTTTGAAAGACAAATTCAAAAGATGGGTCTAAGAAACAAGTGAGAAAGATTAAATGAGTACTCGAGATAAATTATAAATTGGAAATGAAAATCAGATTGTAAAATTCTAAACTTAGAAAAATCAATATGAATTATTTCAGATTTGAAAAACAAAGAAAATAAGATATTTTTAAGAATAACAAAAAAGAATATTGGAAATAAAATCAGATTAGAGAAGTCAACATTTAGATAATCAAATTGTGTAACTTCAGATTTAGAAAATAAAGAAATCAGATATTTTAAGATGAATCCCAAAATTTGTATATTTGAAAGAAAAATTAGATTAGAAGATTTAAAATTCATGAAATCAAAATGTATAACTTCAGATTTTCACACGGAAAATTAGAGAGTTAAGGCAGACAAGTAGATTTGAAAATGAAAATAAAAAATCGTAGGAAAATGAAAATAATAAATGTAATCATCAAAGAGAGAAAAATCAGAAATATGATATTTGGAAAATGAAATAACAAATATAAATAAGAGAAATTAATTAGCTGGAATTAGGAATCAGAAATATGCAGGCTGAAATACAATTGAAGTAAGCAGATGCAAAAGAAAATGAAATATCACCATAAAAATGAGAAATCGGATAATAAGACATAACCAAAAATGAAAACTAGAAGAAATGAAAGTATAAAAAAAGGTTAGAATTTCCAATGGAAAGAGGAAGAGAGATGATGAGGGAGATAGAATTTTCTGACACTCTACCATTTCTCTTCAGCACTGAATAATAAAGAAATCAGAGGGTTCTGTGAAAGAAACGAAGGGGTGTTGCAGAACACACCTGCAAATTTCCCGGCATCCACTGTCAAGGAAAACCACTGTCGTGTCATGGGTAGCCCTTCTTTTTTTTTTTTCTCCAGTCGCGATAGAATGTCGACATAGAGAGGTAGAGACGAGGGGATGGTATCGGACAACGAGGATAGTGGAGATGAGGAAATCGATACCCACCGCTTGAAATGAACGTTGCAGATCGAAATATAAAATCGACAAAATCAAGATTAAATAAAAGATCGCCAGCACCACTCAGCCGTCCCGTTGTTCGCGATAGTCTGCAACAGAGTGTGGACATGTGAGATAATCATAGAAGAAAGTCGTCGAAAGCTTCTCTGGAATAATGTCCCAAAAAGGAAAAAAGTTCTTCAACCCTTCTTTGTTTTGATTGGATTCCTCTCACTCTCTGTCCAATTGTACTGATAATAAAATCTGAGTGTACTAAAATCTTGGGTAGAGATTTACTCAATCCAGCGTTTTCGTCCTAGCTGGCCACTGGCTGATTAAACAACCAAGATAATTGGGCTTTATCAATAGACAATAGACAATATTTTATGTTGGAGGTCCCAAGAGCGGTTTATAAATAGCCAAAACCTCTCTCTTAGCTACCACAAGCCTCGCTTTCCCTTTCTAGGGTTTCTGGTATGATGAACCCACCCCTCTCCGTCCTGGAGGATCAGCTGTTGGAGAAGATATGGCGGATCTACGACGGCATATCCAAGCTGAAGAGTCTCGAGCCTTCCGCAGCGGTGAACAGGCTCTTCTGTCAGCTGGTTCTCCTCTGTATCCCTCCAAACCCTATCGACTGTAACAACCTCTCCATTGAAGCCCGGATAATGCGACAAAAGCTCATAAGACTCTGCGGCCAAGCCGAAGGCCTCCTGGAGAGCCACTTCTCCTCTATCCTCGCCTCCTATTGCATCCCTCTCGACCATCTCTCTCTCTTCCCTTATTACAACAACTACGTCAAGCTCGGCAATCTAGAGTACAGTATTCTTGTTCAGCATCTTAACCATGCACCTGCGCGCATTGCTTTTGTCGGCTCGGGACCTCTTCCTCTAACTTCTATCGTTCTTGCTAAGGACCATTTAAATAGGGCAATATTCCATAATTACGATATTGACCCTCGAGCGAACGCGCTGGCGACTTCGCTCGTCGCTCCTGATGCGGACCTCTCAAAGAGAATGGAGTTCTTCACAGGGGATATTATGGACGTGACGCGGGATCTCGGCGGCTACGACGTGGTCTTTTTAGCGGCACTCGTGGGGATGGACGAGGAGGAGAAAGCTAGGGTTCTGGGCCATTTGGAGAGGTACATGACTCCCGGGGCGGTTCTCCTGGTGAGGAGCGCGCATGGAGCGAGAGGATTTCTCTACCCCGTCGTGGACATTTCCGGAATTTCCGGATTTGAGGTGCTCTCTGTCGTTCATCCCTCCGACGAGGTCATCAACTCCGTCGTGATTGCCCGCCGGAGGCAAAACCGTCTTTTGAAGAATGAGAATTGAGCTTCCCGAGAGGGAAAATATTGGAGGTGATGAGTGAGAAGTGAGCTAGGGATTATCCTTGGAGGTGATAAATGAGGAGTGAGGTACGGTTTATCCTAGATTGGAGGTGATGTCTGCACCTCCAACGGGAACAAATCAAGGGAAATTAAGATTACAATAAAATAATTATTTTGGAACGATTCTAAAATTTTGATAAAAATATCGAGTACATCATAATATATTAAATCGGATATTTAAAATATTGAGGCATCAAGAATAGATGATCCTATCATTTACAATGTATGAGAAAACATATTCACAATATGTCCTTGAAAGAGTTCTAAAAGTTATTCAAGTGTCTAGCCTCTAGCAGTATCCACACGGTTTTCGGATAGTTAGATATCCTCTTTAAAGCTCTTTACCAAGAGAAAAAGAGAAGAAATAAGATAATCACCACAAGGCTTGCATGAGAGCCTTGAGTTATGATTATTCTCCTCTTATTTATAGACATTTGGTATATAGATTTTTCATAAAGATACTTATAATTATGTCTATATCTATCAATATTTATAGACCTTATATATGTGACCTCTCGGTCCATATGTCTCACTAGGTAATAATTCTATAAACCTAATAAGATCTAATTGTTCAATCTTAATTTAATTATCTACATCAAACATATATATTAATTAATCAAGGATTTATTTAACCCAATCGATAGGTTAAGTTGCCAGCCTGTTAGGTGTTAAGCTATACCACATGCTCTAGGAGATATAGAGTATATAAGAACTCATTGATAGAAATTTTCTGTCATCAGTTACCATGTATATATAATCCTTCATCCGCACGAGACTTATTAATAACTTAGGGTATGGTCAACTGTCAAACCCTAATCAGTCACTCAAGTTAATATTGATGTGTTTTGGAAATCATCAAGAACTACTTCTCGAATATTTCTACTACCTTGGCCAAGGATTTAATCATATCTCATTCCTTGAGGTAGTTTTCTCAAATACCAAGGACAGATGATCCCGTCTTAACCGCATAATCATCTTCAAGGACTTCATGTCGTATCTAATATATGTCGTTTTAGAGATCTTGTAGGTATGGATTCATAAGTCATTATCAAAACACAACCATTTATTCGAAAGATGTCTTTGGCGTCTCAAGTCAAATGACCACATACACAACCGTGACATGAATTAACATAACTGATAATTAGGTATACTGCCATTAATGGATTCATACAGATAAATTTTGTGAACTTTTCTCCAAAAAACTCACTATTCATCCTTATTGTCTCCACAACGATGGCTATAGGATCTGAAAGTCCCAATAGGGTGGTGGTTTAACGTAAGACGGGGGGTGAATTAGGTTTATGCGTTATTTAAAATTGTTAATTTTCTATTTACTAAGATTCGTTGGTTAATCACTCACTTCTTGTCCTCTCGATGCACCGAATATTATTATACTGGCTAGGGGACTGATAACATGCTATTTATGCATGTAATTATATAATTATTAATGCAAATTAAGGCATTAATCATTACAAATATATGCATGTTATCATATTTTTAATATATTTCTATCATTTTGTGTAAATTCATGTTATGATCTAAAAATACACTAAATTATGAACTATTATGCACAATTAAACATTATAATCTTTAATCCTAATTATAATTGAGATCATAATTATGTTTTGAGGATGAAAATTAAAGAGAAAAGATCTTTATTTACATTTATGTATTTTTATAAAGTTATTTTATAAGATACATAAATGTATTAAATTAATTAAAATTTATTCTCTTATTATTGTAATAATTTTACTTTTTATAATGATAGATTATTAAATTTCTGATCCAACAGAAAAAATTTGAATTAATTTGGATTTATATTTTGAAAGTTATGATTTTTATAATTTTATGGAATTTTATGGAATTTTTCTGATTTTATTTATATTTATTTTTCGATTTTTAAATGATTTAATTAAATAAAAAATTGCAAAAAGTGGATATTTATCGCGCGGACCCACGTGGATGCGACATGGCGCTCAGGGCCAAGTGGCTTTGCCACGTGGATGCGCGCGATGGCCTACGTGACGCGCTGATGACACGTGTACACGTGTTTCTTATATTCTATATATTACATGTGGTTTATAGTAAGTATAAGCATTCCATAGAGGAATTTAAGCTAACCGCATAAGACGCCTCACATTATATACTGCACTAAATCCACTAATTTCCCCCGTGTGGGACTATTAACTTTCGTTTTCTTATTTGCAAGACGCGTGACGCGATCTCGTGCGTTTGATCGACGTCGCGACAAATAGAGCGCGTAGATCACGTGGAATCGAGGTACACGAGATCTCTAATCAAACACGTGCTTAATAGCAGCTTAAGTGAAATCATCCAAACCGTCCGATCGCGAGTTATAACGGTCCAGATTATTCGCATCGATGGAACCTCTGATCAAATCTGAACCACAAGATCAAGATCCAACCGACGATCATATGCAACGCCTCTTCTTCTTAACATGATGAGAATGCATCTTGACCCTTCGTCCGTGATCCAACGGTCATCAAACGAAGACGACAATTCGTGAAGAGACGTCTCATTGCGATCGTTGATCGTGATGAGTCCATCACATCGGACGGCTGAGCTCATTTTCCTTTCTTTAAAATCTGTTCTTCGCGACGGAAAGAGTCGCCTGTGATCAATCATCAAATTCTCCTTGTTTAGACATCATTTTGCAAGCCTTTTGATTATGAGTACTCTTGATGCATTTCCGCATCCAATGAATGCTTGAAATCAAAGTTTGATCGAAGGAGAAGGAAGAAATCACATCTTGAACTCCAATTTTTGTCTTTGTCAATTTGGAATGAAAAGCCTTGCATCCGGCGATCAATTGGATCATTTCAAAGGCTAATTTCGGGTTAGGTTACGTGATTTCATCTTAATCTTTCATCATTTAGTGTTAATTTTACATTTTGAATAGTAGATTAAGTTTAATTTCATTTTAATTTTGGTTTTTAATCATTTTCGCGACACGATTTTTCTTCTATCTTTAAACTTCAATTACTCAGCGAATTGTTATCCAAATCACCTGATTTTTGATTCTGTTGATTCGCAATTGAGTTATCTTTCTTAATATACTAAAACGCCCAATTTCTATTCTCAATTCGTCATCTGATTTGACCGAATTTCAAAGATATCTCTCAAATTTCCCTAATTCTCTGTGGATTTGACCCTTAATTACCATTATACTAATTAATGAAAGTGATTAATCATAATTTAGTAAGTTTAGGACTTTGTTTTAACACTAAGTCTTGTGCATTCAACGACCATACGATTTAGTCTCGTCAGGGACCTAATGTCCCTTAATCGAGTCCAAGTACTGTAGACTCGGAGCCCCAATCCTCACCAAATGAAACCTAATCCTCTCACCCCTCAAATGGGTGAAGGAGAATGTTCAAATACAAGGATTTAGATTCGCCCCAATGGCAAACCTAACACTCACCTTTACCTGTCCCTATGGCACCACCCTCTAGGCCTCGACCTCCTCGGCTCCCAGACGCCTTGACTCCCTCAGGCCGATCTCCACACGATCGCTCGTCTCTTCACGCACTGTCGTGCCTCTTCGGCTAGTACCGCCGACCACCGGTAAATTGAGACCTCGTCTTCAGGCTCCACTCGGTTTTCCCGCTCCCGAAGTCTAGACTCCTTCTCGTCTCAACGAATGAGATGCTCCCGTCCTCCAAATGCTTAAATGCAATGATATGGTTATCTAAATGGTGCTAGCTATATGAGATGACGATGGCAAATAAGTGAGAGTGAATTTAAAGATAAATGACACACATGACTCCAACTTCAGGATTTGTTTATCTGACCTAGGGTTGACTTTTGACCTAAGGTTGACGTTGATTGAGAAGGGTTGACTTTACTAATCAAGGTTGACTTGGACTGTGAAGATTGATTTTGACTTAAGACGGTTGGCACTGTCTAATTGAGTCTACTTCTAAACAATACGATTGACCTTAACAAATTAGAATTGACTTTTTAAATTAGGGTTGAGTTTCTGACTTGAGTTGACTCTAGGTTGACTTTTGACCTAGAGTTGACTTTTTGGACTTCAGTTGACTCTTGGTTGACTTTCTGACTAGAGTTGACTTTTAGACTGAAATAATTTGACAATTGACCTAGGATTGTTGACTTTGACTGCTAGGGGATGACTCTGTCTAATCTGGATTGACTTTGACTTTAACAGCTAACTGACACAACACACAAGTCTAACCTGAATTCTAATAGAGTAGACAATAATATAAAGTCAAAGAGAATTATATGATTGATAAATCAGTATGATCACCTACAGTTACCTTTAAGGTTTGATAAAGAAAGTATTGATTTTCTGATCACAGAGGTGTAGAAGATTCCTTATCTATAAATTGCTGTAATAAAATGTTCAATCTAATAATTGAGAATTGCACTGTCGATTAGAAATCACCATATGAATGCATGCCACTTATGACAAGAATTAAACTAACAAAGGTAATTCAATGTAAGTGATAAATATTTAATAAGTATTTACCATGTCAAACACCGTAGAATTGCAATGGATATCTAAATATTACCTTTGAATGACTGTTTGAAACTGACAATTAAAATCAGATACCAGAAATCAATTGTTAACAGATCTATGTAAATAATTGAAAAGGAAATTGATGACAGATGAAATTAATTGTAAACCTATCTGTATTAATGACAGAGAAGAGACAGTTGACAATAGAAATTAATTACTAACAGATATATGTAAACAATAGAGAAGGAAACTAATGACAATAGAAATTAACTGTACACAGTTCTATGCAACTAATAGAGAAGAGATTGATGACAACTGCAATAAAACAACTAACTAAGATATAGATTAAAAGGTATCTACCAATGAAATTATGAAAATTATATTATGATATGAAGACTGTATATAATATGAATTAAAAGATGACCAACAGAAAGAGATTTAGGTAGACATGAATCTAAAAATGTATATTGAAATTAAATGACTACAAGTGATTGAACCTATGCCAAGTATATATATTCAAATAAAAAACTTAACCCAATATATAGAATGTATCTGCAGTTAACTAGATAGAATAACAATTGAAGCACAAGAAACAATGAGTTTAATTTCAATGGGAATAATAAACTAGCAGAGGAATTGATGATATTTAAGGATGGTGATCAAATAAATCTGAGCTCAGTTAACTAAGATAGATGAAATAGATTCTATGAGCCTGTGAAATCAGTTCAGCATTCGATTAAACAGTGTACAAGAGATTAAAATGATTCCAGACAGTCCTAATGTAGCTAACGACAAACGGAGATTGTAATTTCAATATGAATGACAAACCAACTGAGGATTTGATTGATGGATATTATGTGGCCTATAAGCCAATCACACTTTCATGTATCTTGTTTATGTTCATTAAAATGAAATTTATTCATTGTCATTCTTGTGTGATGTTTGCAATGAAGTCCATGAGCATGTGCAATGACTAAGTGAATTATGATGAGATCATAATATAGTGATCACTAGTCTTTAAACATATATTTTAAACATTCCTATTCGTGGGATATTCGAGAAGGACATCGAATTATCCAAAAAGAATAGAACTATCTAATCCATCTCATATGATGAGTATGGCTGATCCTATGGCCATAGATGTGGAGACACTAAGGATAGATAGTGGGTGCTCTTTGGAGAAAGAGTTCATTGCATTAATCCGTATGAATCCCTGAATGGTATTATACCTAACTGTCAATCAGGTTGATTCATGTCACCAAAGAAATCTTGTGGATGGATGATCATGTTTTGATTCTGACTTACGAATCCCTAGTCATGGGATATCTAAAATGACATATATTGGATACGACATGAAGTCCACGAAGATGATTGTGTGATCAAGATGGGATCATCCACCCTCGGTATTTGAGGAGATTGACTCAAGGAATGAGATGCGATGAAATCCTTGGCCAAGGTAGTAGAAATATCGAAGAATGAGTTCTCGATGATTTCTACACGCATCAGTACTAACTTGAGTGACCGATTAGGGTTTGACTGTTGACCATACCCTAAGTAATTCATGAGTCTAATGTGGATGAAGGATTATACATACATAGTAATCGATGAGGGAAAGGTTCCACAAGTGAGTTCTTACATACTCCATATCTCCTAGTGTACGTGGTGTAGCTTGGCACCCAACGGGCTGGAACTCAACCTATCAATTGGGTTAAATCGATTCTTGATTTATTAATCTATATGTGGATGTGGATAATTAATTAAGGTTGACCAATAAGGTGTTATTTGGTCTATAGAGTTATTAACTCGTGAGATATATGGACCTAGAGGGTCACACACATAAGGTTTATGGATGTTGGTGGATATAGACATAATTATGAGGGTTTTTATGAAAAAACCTCATACCAAATGTCTATAAATAGGGGGAGGATGACCACAACTAAAGGTGCCCATGTAAGCCTGGTGGGAATTCTCTCTTTTCTTCTCTTTCTCTCTTGGTGAAGAGCTTTGAAGAGGAGATCCAACTATCCGAAGACCATGTGGATACCACTAGAGTCTAGACACTTGAATAGCTTCAAGAACTCCTTCAAGGAAACCTGTAAGTATGTTTTCTCATACATACTAGATGATAGGATCATCTGTTCTTGGTGCCTCAATGTTTTGAATATCTGAATCAATGATTCCGCTGCATTTGATGTTTTGATCAAAATTTCAGAAAGTTATCGACCTCAGATTCCATCATTGATGAACTATAAGATGGTAAGCTGCTCTTGTAAGTCAGGTTGTAATAACATAGTTGGATGATAATACAAATATGTTAATCTAAGGATAATCAGACTACCATAATCAGATATTCAAATTACTAGATGCAACCTAGCACCAAACGTGATCTAAATTAGCAAACAAAGTCTGAACCAGGAGAGAAACAAATAAGATTAAGGAACGAGAAAGTTAGAGAGCTCGATATCCAATTAGAATCAAATGACTGAACAAGTGAATACGAATATTGAGCTGAGCAAGTGGACAGATGATTCGAAAGAGAACCCACACTATCAAGCTGCTAATTAATTAATACATAATAGAATAACTGATCGAGTTCGTCAAAACACTCAAAAATGACTAAACCAAGAACCGGAAAATCGATATCACCTTAATGTCGTAGAGAGAATGTAGAAACTTCTGCTACGTCAATATCAAAATGCTGCAAAAATAGTTATTAGTTTACCGCTATGAGGAATGAAAGGGACGCAGATTTATATTCGCTTCTTGATCAGATCACCAACAACTGGCCTTTTCGTATACAACGAACAAAACCCTTTTTTGCCTTTTTTCACTTTCTGCTCGATGATCTAGCTTTCACCAAAAACCTAATTCCTTTTTATAATACATATGTTTAAAAGGGAGGAGAGATAATGACTATAACACCCTCATGGAATTTAAGGCTATGTAGAATTAATCCACAATATATTAATGAGTGAGATATGAATATACCAAAATGGGCAATGAGTAAATGGGTAAATTGGTAAACTAGAGATGAGCATACAAATAGGAACATATAACTGATGATGTGATATGAATTATAGTGATAATGTTTCTCTAAGTATATGAATAACAATGTAAATGAGAAGATAGCTGTCATTTTCCTGAAATCAAATTCATTCAGAAACCTCAAAGAAACATTAGTAAGTTAGTCCAAAATGATCAAGGAAGAAGTAATGTAGTAATGATAAAAATTAATAGCAAGATGACGATGGTAATTCAAGATGAGATGCTTACATTGAAAACTAGCCCTCTAACAGGATCAACCGTACTCATCGTATGAGTCGGATTAAATAATGATATTCTTTCCGGATAATTCGATGTTGTTCTTGAATATTTCACAAATTGGAATATTTAGAACGGATGTTTAAAGACTAGTGATCATTGTATTATTATCTCATCATAATTCACTCAATCATTGCATATGCTCATGGAATGTATTAAAAACATCACAAAAGAATGATAAAGAATAAATTTCATCTCATTGAACATAAATAAGATACATGGAAGTATGATTGGCTAATAGGCCACATAATATCCATCACTATCTTGATGAGGATAACCAATATGATTGCTCTCTCCCAAGTCCAGTGGATATTAGATGGTATTGGCTGCATGAGTACTTGTCCATGGAACTTCTAAATGTAAGAAGAGAGATATGACAATTCGAAGGCAGTTATATGAAATTTTGAAGGCATGAGTACTTTCCTAATTTTATCTAGCATTGAGGAAATTATAAATAGTTGATTGTTGATGAACTCGATTGCGCGTGTT
Organism: Lemna minuta; assembly: GCA_024174645.1. Lineage (NCBI taxonomy): Eukaryota > Viridiplantae > Streptophyta > Magnoliopsida > Alismatales > Araceae > Lemna > Lemna minuta. Next base: position 6,181,808 of record CM044111.1, on the reverse strand, counting down.
TTCGGTTGTTGTTGTACGTTGATTTCATGTAATCAAATTATAATTCCTAACTTAGTATAGATTTAGAAATGGTCTCATCCATAGGGAGATACAGTAATGAGATTAGGTGTTCAAAAGAAAGATAAGGGTGGGGGAATAGGCATGAGTAAGAATTTTGAGTTTGAGTGTGAGTAGTTTCTCTTAGAATTAAGAGATAAATTTAGAAAAAAAGATGAGAGAATGAGACTAAAAGAGATAAAATGGAGATGATATGATGGAAAATTGAGAAAGATGGATGGCAATAGCAATGGATCGATGTGTGATGAGGGCGAAAGTGAGAGATACACGCATAAATGATGTCAAAGCTACTAAAATAAAATAAAAATAAAACACATATCCAGTTTTTATATAGATTTTCATAAATTATAATCTAATCTAGATTTTTTTCACAATCCAATGAGATTGGTGTGCTTGCCTTAGCCTGGGTGATGCTTGATGTGCTCTAATCATAATCTTTGCTTGCTCCCTTATGCACGACAAGATCGAGCATAAAAAATGCTCCTACTTCAGCTTTGACCTCCTTTCCCTTTCTTTCTAATAGTCTAATGCTAAGAGAGAGCTAAAAAAATATGAGGAGAGAGAAAATGAAGGTTTTTATAATTGGGTTCCTAGGGTTTGAGTGTAAAGAGGGGTAAAAGAGTCTAATCATTAAAAAAAATTTATTACTTAATTCTTCAATCCGAGGATATGAATGAATAAAAAGTTCAAAGATGAATATAGTCATAAAATTTAAACTCCAAACTCTATCTAGATCATGAGATATCATGATTTTAATTTTAGAGAAATCGTAGTTGTTTGATTGAGATCATGCATTAGCGCAGGTCATGTGACACACGCTTATCGTACCAAAAAAGGTGTGTCATCCTTAATAAGTGTAGAGGGTTTTTTTTTACAAATTTTTTTATTTAAAAATCAGAGGGTCATTTTATATAAAAATGTTCTAAAAATAAATAAAAATTCCTAAAAACTCCAGAAATAATGTGAAAACTTAGAAATTTAATATCTCGCAAAATATAACTCCCTTTTTCATAAAATTTTGTGCATTGGATCAAAAATTTAATTCTCTATCTTTTCATGTAAAAATGTATTAAATCATGAAAAAATTAAGGGGTCATTTAATACAAATTAAGTTTAGTCTAACCTTCTAAAAAATGAGGAGGTTGACCAAACTTTCTCTTCTGAATAATTGCACATCATATTTAAAATCTTAGGATGATCCCTCTATTAAAGTCAAACCTAAATACCACTTATTGCATGAAAAAAGGGTTGACTTAGTGTTGAAATTTGGTAGAGAGTTGTTTCCTCTTTTGTCTCAACATTATTTGTATCCATGCTCTCTTGGTCACATGCCTACGTCCTAGCACCCATATAACTCATGGAAATTATGAGAATTAACTACTTGAATTTGAAGAAATCAAATGGGGTTAGTCTCATTATAATATGAATTGAAAAACATGATGTATAGTAGGACATATTCATACTTTTTACCTAAAAAGCACTAAATTGATGCAAATTTGGTATATGAGTAGAATGATATGACAAATATAAAAATATTATAAAAACATGATGGTTTGAATTATATTAGAAAGAATTATACATTAAAATCTATCTATAATGATAAAAATGAATGCATCAACGACACATTGTCAATGGTATTTTGGATTGAAAGTCCCTTTAGGGTGGTTGCTTAACCTAAGAAGGGGGGTTGAATTAGGTTATGTGTAATTTTTAAGAAATTGTCTAACTTTTAATCTTCTACTTAGATTCGTTGACTTAGTCACTCACTTCTTGTCCTCACAATTGCACCGGATATTATTATACTGGTTGGGGGACCTACTGTCCCCTAATCCAGTCCCGAGTACTATAGACTCGCAGCCTCCTCACCAAATAAAACCTAATCCTCTCACCACTCAAAGGGTGAAGGACAATGTTCAGTTACAAGGTTTTAGATTTGCCCCCTACGGCAAACCTAACACTCACCTTTACCTGTCCCTACGGCACTACCCACTAGGCCTCGACCTCGTCCGCTCCTGGATGGACGCCCTGACTCCCTCATGATGATCTCGACGCGATCGCTCGTCCCTTCACGCTCTGTCGTGCCTCTTCTGCTAATGCCGCCGACTACCGGTAAGTTGAGGCCTCGTCTTTCGGCTTCACTCGGTCTTCCCGCTCCCCACGTATAGACTCCTTCTCGTCTCAACGAAAGAGACGCTCATGTCCTCTGCGTATGCGTGAATGCAACTACTTCTAACTAAGTGGGTTTTCTGACTTTTGACCTAGGTTGACTATTGACTTAGGTTGACTGTTGACTTGGGTTGACTGTTGACTTAGGTTGACTGTTGACTTAAGTTGACTGTTGACCTAGGTTGACTATTGAAGTCGAGTTGACTTCCAAATAGGCTAAGTTGACTCTATCTAAAATTTGACTTCCTGAAAACTTAAATTGACTTTGTCTATAATTGACTTCCAAATAGGCTAAGTTGAATCTCTCTCTAAAATTGACTTCCTGAAAACTTAAACTTGACTTTGTCTATAATTGACTTCCAAATAGGCTAAGTTGAATCTCTCTCTAAAATTGACTTCCTGAAAAACTTAAATTGACTCTATCTATAATAAACTCAATCTAATTTCACTTGACTAGAATAAGGTCAACTGCTGGACAAATCAAGCTATGCTCAGTGATGGAACTGTATCTATTATGATGTTACAAATAGACTAAATTCTCACTTCTAACTGGTTGAGAATGAAATTCACTTGAAACAAAAAGAATAGATAATCACTGCAATTAAACAGAGAAACATAACTAGTATTTATCTGAGATAATCAGTCTATTTAAAGAAATAGTGTAATGAGACAAATGTCTTACTGCTTCTCTTTGACTGTTAGTCTCGTACTGCAAGTATCAATGCAAGATACAAATATATATGTAATCTACAAACACCACAACCTTGATTGAAATTTCAATAAATAATTTAATTGAGCTAAAAAATACCTTCATGTACCTCTGTAGAGACCACGGTGATTGATAAGTCAGATTATCAAGTAAGATAACAATATACTCAGATTAGTACTAGTTTATTGCAGCAATGGTATGAAAATACCCTTCCAAATTCCAATACAAAATAAACTTTTCATGAATAATTATAATACTAAAATATTCCCTTACCCCCACCCTGAGTTTAGAGTACCGATTTCTGGAAGTAGCCAACAGACTTAAAAGGCTGACAAATACAGAAATTTCAAGTGCACATAAATGTGTATATATATGACTGATAGCGTATCAAATCAGGCAGGTGAATAACTTACTTTAATTAGATCTCCATGACTGACTGAAAAAAGGAAATATCCAGGAACAAAATATTTAACTTACGTTCCAAATCAATCTGTACTAACGAATGACATGATATTTGAATAACACAACGATCAACTAAATCTGAATTGATTTATCAAGCAAATCGATGTAGTCAATGCAGACAGTTTAAAACACAAGGAAACCGTGACTCGCGTTCTCGATTAGCCAAGTGATTTAATATGCATACATCTATGATTTAATAATAAAATCAGACACACGTAATGGAATGATGATCTGAGTGGCTCGGATAAAAATGATTAATATCTGAGAACAGGAGAATAATATTAACTTCAGGTGCACTACGAAAAGATTCAAATCGAACGACGACAAAAGAACTAAGAACAAAGAGAATAACACAGAACAATACGTTTCAGAGTGAGATTGAGCGATAGAATGACTGATTAAAATCTGAAACGTGTTAAAACACAAAAACACGAACAGACTGAGATTATTACTAACTGAAAAAAGATTGAACTTGCAATCGATTGGAGGAGAGTTGTGCTTCAATGAGTTGTTGGATGCGAACGAAGGCCGGATCGAGTGAGGTTGTCGCCTTCTAGGTCACGATCACTAGAACGAGAGCTCTTCTTCCCTTTTGAAAAAAGAATCACGTTGTTTCTGTCTAAACCTCCCGATCAAAACCCTAGCGCTATATATTGAGTTAGTTTAAAGGAAATGAAATTACAAGAGTGTCATCAACGAGATTAGGTTTATATGTATATATAATATTTAGTATGCTAATAGCTACAGTTATAATAGAAATATTATACTTATGAGCCGTATGTAACATTCTCCTTAAATCAAGACCACATAATAAGTAGATTTCTCTGACGATTCCTGAAATCAGACACACCCATTAGCCTTACATAAGAGATAATGGTTAGAACAACATGCTTATAATAACAAAATGAAACTTAATTACTAATGGATGAAAATCTATAACTGATTTAATTTAAATCAGAACTACCGCGCTAACAATGGCTAAAACTACTGCTGCTTAATTTGATAAGAGCTCCAATTCAAGATATAATGTACATCAGAACTACCGCGCTAACATGGATAACTGACGAAGCGTTTTGTGCGGTCGTTTAAAACACACAAACGTCGGTCAAACAAAATTTTTAATACCAAACTCACAATGACAAAGATATAAAATCAAGTAAAGAGTAAGTATCGGGTCGATCCACAGAGAACAAGGTTGACTTTAATTACAGAGTTGACTTCGTCAAACTTAGCTTTAAAAGAGGTTTTAAATAAGTAGAAATAATATTTTATGGATAGAAATGATATAAATATACTAAATAAGAAATTTTAAGATTTAAGATCTCGGATTTGACACAGAAAAGTCAAAAGTCAAAGTCAAAATGTTGACTTTGACCAATAGTCAAATTTATGTAAAATCAGAGAAACAAAAGATGTCAGAAGATTATGAAAATTATATATTTAAAAACTAGAGAGAAAATGGAATTTATTGATATACAATTCGTGATTTTTCGATAAGAAATGGATTTACTATGAATTATTGAAAATCAAAGATCAGAAAATTCTTGAAATGAACACTTCAAAGAAAAGCTTTAAATTGACTGGTCAAATGATATCCAAATCTTGCAATTTATATATCAATAGAAAGTTAAGAACCACAGGATTTCGATTTATATTCTGAAAGTAATTGACCCCGAAAGTCAACGCTCAAATTCGTATTGAAAATGAACAGTGCTCGGTCAAACGTTAAATTGAGGGGTCAAATGATCTCGAAATTCGATGAATTTGCTATCCACAAAAAGCTGATGAAACAAGGAATCCAATGAAATCAGAATCAAAGTGATTTGGAAATTATAATCAAAGAGATATACTTATTTGAAAATCAACAAAAATCCATCACTAAAATTGGGCAAAAATATGAATTTAGCTACTTCTACAATCTAATTACCTACCTAATTCTAATCTAAATTACATGAATTGCAAGAATGATGAACGAATCACGCTACTAACCTGATTGACGTGATGATTTGACTTCAATTCACGTGGATTGAAGAGTATTTCTCGGTTTCGTCTTCGACGTACGTCCGGAATTCAAGGGGAGATTACAATCATTTCTTGGAATCAATTCGTGATTATCATGTTTCAGAGGTTGAGGAATTCAACTCTAGGAAGCAGAGGATCATGAATAACTTAAGACCTTCCTCAAAATTCGCTTAATTTCTTCACGAATCGATAAAAAGTTAAGTTTACAAAGGGAGAGAACATCTATTTATAGAGAAGTTTGTGCAAAATTGGTGGATCATGGCCCACGACGCGGATTTCACTCTGTGTGATTTCAGCCGTGGGATAGCGCGAAATTAGTGGGATCGTGGCCCATGACGTGGATTCCACTCCGTGTGATTTCAGCCGTCAAATTGTACAAAATTGGTGGGATCGTGGCCCATGACGCGGATTCCACTCCGGTGATTTCAGCCCGTCCAATCGCGCGATTTATTCCCGACCGTCTGATTGCACGATTTAATACTGACCGTCCGATATCACTGTTCATGCCATGTAGGCACCACGTAGGCATCCATGTGGGCTTGCGTGCCCCCGCCATGTGTCCGCATCGCGCCACGTCACCTCTGCGCGTCCCGCGCGATTAAATAAATCCTAAAAAATCAAAATAAAATCCAAAAAATTCTAAAAATTAAGAAATTCATAAATTCATTTATATAACTCCTTTTTATCTCAAATTTTCTCCTTTGGATCACAAATTCCTTCATCTTTAATATTATGCCATCTAAAAATATAAATTAAAAGAATCATATAGGATGAATTTCAAATAAACATAGATAATTTCTTAAGAAGTCTATTTTATATCATCCAACATTCTCTTCTTGAAATTAAATCTTCCAATCAGCTACTAAATTCATAGTAAATTAAGGGAATTAATTAACCTTGTAAAATATTAAAACATCTATAAAGCACATAATTAACCCTAAATAATGCATAAATATGAACTTTTAGTAGAATGACATACCAATGGAGAAAATTCATAAAACTATGATAACATGCATCATAATTACATAAAATAAGCATGAATATTAGTTAATTAAGATCAGATTTTTAGTTAAATATGCATGTTATCAATGGTATTTGGGATAACCAAAATAAAAGGATATTGTATAAAGAGTTGTCCAAGATGGGTTTAACACTAACATGATTGAGAAAGAATGATGAGGGAATTGTTTGATGAATTATTTCCTTTTAAAACAACTATAAAAACTAGACCGTATGATCGTAGATTGTTTCTTCTCATCAGGCCCTTTAAGATAACTAGAACCAAGAGAGATGTGTGTAGAACCAAGGTGCTATGTCAGACAATGTTAAATTGCCTAAAAGTAAACGTCGAAAGAGGAAAAAGGCCGAAAAACTTGTAACTCAACCACTATATTGAAACACAAGGTAAAAAAGAGGCCAAAAGTTAACGATGCCACAAGTCGACCACCACAAAAAAATAAAATATGGAAAGAAAAAAGATAAATGATGATATGAATTCATGCGATCATTGAAAACACACAAGGACATGTCAAAATAAATTCCTAACTCACCAATTTTAATATTTAATTAAGATTTAAAGAGTATAATGGTGAATAAGGGTCGAATCCACAGAGAAATAGGGTATTTTTCAAGGTATTCTCCAAGTTTGATTAAATCAAATCAAGAATTGAGGTGAGAAATTTGGGATTTGAGTATATTTGAAAATAAGACTCCAAGACGAATCCATGGAATCAAAAATCACTCAATTTGGATTAGTATTCATAGAGAAATCAAGGAGTAAAATCTACGTAAAAAATTCAATCGCAAAAAGAGAGAAAACATAGTGAAATTATAAAATTTCACTAATCTAAGCATCAAAATTAAAATCTAATGATACATGTTGAAAGATTAGGAGGAAAAAAAACGTAATCTAACCTAAAATCCTGCTCAAAATGATCTAATTGATTGACGAATCAAAGCCTTTTCATTTCGCATTTTCGAAAACAATATTTGGCATTCAAGAGGTGAAATGTCCCTATTCTATTGACGAAATACCATTTTCAACCACTCCTTGGATGCGGAAATGAGTATAGAAGAGGAAGAAAGAAATAGATTTAAGGATTGACATGTTTAAATATCTCAATTACTTGAAAGATCTAAGAATACATTTTCTATCAAAGATAGAAAGCATAAATAGGCAAAATTTTGGGTGTGGCCGCTAGATTGTGTCTTCATCTTTGATCTATGGCTGCCATTAATCCTAACGAGATGAATCACCATCGTTAAGTCATAGCCGTTGGATCTTTGATGGAGCATCTAGATTAAGCCACGTCATTGTGTGAAGATCAATCGTTGTAGGACTATAATTGTTTGATCTTCATCGAACGCGTGAAATGATGCCACACGTCCACGGAAGTCGATGGGGCATATTTAATCTCAACCGTTATAACTCAAATGAATGGAAAAAATTAAAATTTTTTTAAAACATGAATCGTCGCCCAATCAGATTGTGCCGTGTACCCCTTAGAGAAAGTGAAAATCGAGGGCTAAGATTAATCTTGAAGATTGGACGCTCCTCATTTCACCATGTCGCGTGCGATAAAAAAAAGATAATCCCACATGGAAAAAACTAAGGCAAAAATCATGTATATAATGCGTGACAGCGTAGTGGGTTAGCTTATATCCATTAATGGATGCTTAACCCCCTAATGACGCACGCACACACGCACACACATGTGTGCCACGTGGCACGTGCAAATGTCACCTTTGAAAACATGTAATACGCTCCTTTGCGTTAGCTGCCATGTTAGCACGTGATCTTAACTATTTTTTTAATAGTTTTAAATTGAAATAAGTAGAGATTTTAAATTGAAATAATTAGAGATTTTAAATTGAAATAATATTTTTAAATTCAAAAAATTCATAAAAATTCTAGAAAAATTCTTAAAAATTAAAAAATTCATAACTTTTAAAATAAAATTTCAAATTAATCTAAATTTATTTATTTTTGATCTGAAATTAAATAATCTATATTCTAAAAAGTCAATTTTAATAAATAACAAGAGAATAAATTTTATTTCAAAAATATACTCATTTCTCTTAGAAAATAAAACTAAGAAAATGGATGAGTGTAAAAAATATTATCTCTTATTCTTAAAAATGAAAACCCAATTATAATCTCAAATATATATGGGAATAATCTACTCTAAAATATATTATTTGATTATGCATAATTGACCCTAAAATAATGTATTTTGAGATTATAAGTTAAAATTGTATGAAATGATAGATATATACTCAAATTATGATAACATACATAAGAATGGAATATTTTTTGTCTTCATTTTCATGAATAATCATATAATTTTATGTATAAATTTTATGTTATCAATGAACTCCATCTGCTTTTCCATTTTCAAAAGGGTGGATATTGGGAAAATGTTTCATGGAATAATGTTAGGTGGATTGAGAAGTACATAAATTCTAAATGGAGAAAAGTCAAAGGAGAGAGGTACAAATGAGCGCCAAGAAGAAGGGGAAGATTGGAGAGAAAGAGAGAGAGAGAGAGAGAGAGAGAGAGAGAGAGAGAGAGAGAGAGAGAGAGAGAGAATAGAAGGAGAGAAGTTAGAGGGAGGATTACATGCATTTGTGCTCTCCCTTGTCCTCTCTCTCTAACCTGAATTTTTTTAGATTTCCTTTGAAATTGCATAATTTTTACACTAATGAAAACCCAGGAAGGGATATCAAGGCGATTGGCATTAAGAATGGTTAAACACAAAATCTTAAAATCAACGATAAGATCATGAGAAAATGGCAACTTAAGAAAAATTATACAATACACTCGACATACATGAATTTAAAATTAAAGTTAGTTAATAATCATGTGTCATGTAATAGCATGTTAAGAAAATCTCTTCTTCACTCCTTAGGATCATACTAGAAGCAAGTTCACTTCAAGTACTCATGCTTCTATTGCTTCTGATTTATTTTGGGTCATTGACTTGAGGGCATTACTGATGTGACTGGCACCCCTTCCATCTTTCTCTCCCTCACTCCTATGACCAAATTCTATTGTTGATGGTTGTTCATGGTCTCTCAATGAGTATGGAATGACCAACCTAACATTGTCTCTTATCTTTGCTGTGGTCCCGATTTTCCTGATTTTCATGTTCCTTATTTTCCCACCAATATTCTATCCTAGCTAATGCAAGTACCTTTAATTGTGTTTTCATATTATACCATTTTATTATATCTTCTAAGACCTATGTACCAACAAGAGCATTGGTTGGGAGCATGAGAATGTCCATCGAATCTATGAACTTTTGTCGAATACTTCTTCCCCTAGATTTTTGTCTCTTTTTTCTACTTCCAACTCTACTTCTTTGATGTTGTAACATCATAGACTTGATCATCCATGTTTTTCAAAATATTAGCAATCTTTACTATGCATATGCCAAATAGGCAAACATCACTACTCCACTTATTAGGCTCACAATTCTATTCCATCATCTCATGCCATTAAATTGGTTCATTGTGATTTTTGGGGATGATAAAATGAATTGATGCGTTCATTGATTACACACTAATTTGTGTAAAGAATAATATCAAACTCGCCAATTTTATCAAATAATCACGAATTAAGGAGTATAATGATGAAGAAGGGTCGATTCCACGGAGAATTAAGGTAATTTTGGATGATCTTTTGAAATTCAATCATATCTGACAATGAATCATGGTAAGAAATTAGGGAAATTAATATTTCTGGAAAGAGGACTTGAAAAAAAATCCACAGAATCAAAAATCACTGAATTTGGATCAAGATTCGCGGAGAAATCATCAAGTGAATAAGAGAGAAATTTCTAAAATTGAAAATCATGAAAAAAGAAATTAAAATTGAAATTAACTAAAATTACTATTCAAAATTGAAATCTAAAGCTATACGAAGGAAGATTAGGATGAAACACAATCTCTAACCCAAGATTGCACTCGAATTGATCCAATTACTTGATGGATCAAAGGCTTTTCATTCCCGAATTCAAAAAATGATTGTTGATGTTCAAGAGCCAATTTCTTCCTATTCTCTCAACAAAATCTCACTTTCAGGGACTTTTTGGATGCAAAAAAGAGTTTAGAAGCAATCGGAAGCAAGAGATTCACGGGATTTGGTGTGTAAATAGTTTGATTACTTGAATTTCCCTGTAATGCTTGACAATGTCGAAGAACACCTCTATTTATAGGGTAAATTGGGCATAACCGTCCGATCGAGTATTTAATCTTTGATCAATGGCTCTGAGGAAACGCAGGAGAGCGAAATTGTTAAAGTTAAGTTGTGGCCGTTGGAAATTAGATGGACCGTTGAGATGAAGCTACGTCGATGCGTTATGAGTAATGCATCGAACGATCGCCATTTGATCTTAATTCTACGCTCTAGATGCGTTTTGTCGGTTTTAATCTCAATTGTTGTAACACTTCAAATCCACGGCTACGATTAAATTATATTAAAATGATTCGTCGACGAATAGATTTGTGCCACGTACCCCCCTCCCTCCCTACGCCTTAAGTGACGATCGAGGGTTGCGATTAATCGCACGATCTGACGCTCCAAATGCAGCCACTTCACTTGCACGATTATAAAACTGATTTTTTTTAAATCAAATAAATCAATTTTAAATTCATAAAATTCAGAAAAAAATCTCGAAAAATTCAGAAAAAATCCCTATATATTAGACAATTCATATCTTTAAAAATATAACTCCAAATTAATCCAAATTTGTTCTTAAATCCGAAATTAAATTATATATCATTCTAAAAAGTCAAATTTAATGAATAGCAAGAGAATAAATTTCAATTTAAAAAATACACTTATTTCTTTTTTTATTTTAAAACTTAGAAAAATATATGCGTGCATATAAAATGATTTCTCTTATATTTAATTTTAAAAACTAATGATAATCTCAAGTAAATATGGGTTATGAAAATATTATCCATAATTCATCATAATTAACCCTAAATTTAATGCATTTTGAGATTATAATGACTTTTTCAGAGAATAATTGATAAACACTAAAAAAATATGATAACATGCATTATAATAGAATGTTTCATGCCCTAATTTGCATTAATAATAATATATTTTTCATGTTTAATTAGCATTTTATCAAGGGCCCTCTTGTGTTACAACTCTATTAGGACACTTTTACTATATCTTGTTTATTGATAGTTATACTTGTGTCGATTGGGTATATCTTAAGTTGAAAATCATACTCAAGTTCTTGACATTGTTCACCAGTTTGGCCAAGATCTCATTACTCAACATTCTATGACACCAAAAGTTCTTTGGACAAAGAATACTAGCGAATTTATCCAAAGAAGCTCTACAAAAATTGTGTTGATCGAAGTTGCATCCACCAAACCACATTCCCTTATACTTAACCTCAAAATGATGTGATGGAAAGAAAACATTGTCTCCTAGTTGTCATTACACGCACACTACTTTATGAGATCCATGTCCCCTAATCTTGATCCACTGCCAAGCTTGCCTTTGACTAACTCCTTTGCTCCAATCATAGAACCTTCTCCATAGATGTCCACCACTAATAGACCCACCGTCTTATGACCCACCATATCTCTGACTTACTCTATTATGACTCTCTTTAACCTACTTACCATACCTTTGCCCTTGCCGTGCCTAATAACATGCAACTTACACATGCAATTAAATGATTATTAATGCAAATTAAGGCATAAAGTATTCCATTCTTATGCATGTTATCATAATTTGAGTATATATCTATCATTTTATGTAATTTTAAGGTATAATCTCAAATGCATTATTGTAGGAATAATTATGCATAATTAAAGAATATATTTTAGAGAATATTAGTCCCATATAAATTTGAGATTAGAAATGGGTTTTAATGTTAAATAATAAGAGAAAATATTTTTTATATACTCATTTATTTTTCTAAGTTTATTTTCTAAGAGAAATAAAAATTTATTCTCTTGTTATTTATTAAATTTGACTTTTTAAAATGATAGACTATTTAATTGCTTATCCAAAAAAATAAATTTGAATTAATTTGGAGTTTTATTTTGAAAGTTAAGCACATCATTAGTGAGTTAAGCATCCATTAATGGATTCTTGCTAACCCATTATGTCCGCGCACTTTATATACACATAATTTTGCTTTGATTTTTGTCATGTGGGACTATTTGTGTTTATTTTTATGCGCAGGTGACATGGCAAAATCTGGAGCATGTGACCACATGAGTCAATTGCGAACATTGATTTTTATTAAAGATGGGGGTATGTAGCGCGTAATGGTTAATCAACGAATCGTTTTAAAACGACTTTATCTCAAATGTCCATCTGAAGAGTTGTAACGGTTGAGATTAAAAGGGACCAATGGACTCCCATGGACTCCCATGCACATGACTTAATGGCAACGATTCACATCCAAGCGTTTCATCAGAGCTGTCGATCAAAGATTAAATGCCAAATTAGCTGATAAATACACGTGTTCATCAACACTATAAACCATTCTTGGATATTTTGAGTTATCGAACTGTTTAGACATCTCAATCCTTGAATCTTTTGATTTCTTCCTCTTCTAGACTCATTTCCACATCCAGAGAGTGCCTAAAATCAAGATTTCATTGAAAGAATAGGGAGAAATTGCCTCTTGAATGTCTAATTTCATCTTCGATATCACGGAATGAAAAGCCCTTGATCCGATAATCAATTGGATTATTTCGAATTTGACTTCAGGTTATATTATGCATTTTCCTTCTAATCTTTATTCATGTATCATTAAATTTTAATTTAATTTAGATTTAATTTTGATTTTTCTCTCTCCTCCCGATCAATTTTCTACCTAATTTTCTTTCCTTTATTTCTCTGTGAATCTTGATCCAAATCAAGTGATTTTTTATTATGTGGATTTGTCTTGGAGTTGTCTTTCAAAATCTACTAAAATCCCTAATTTCTCACTAAATTCATTGTTTGATTTGATCAAATTTTAAAGAACATCTCAAAAATACCTTAATTCTTCGTGGATTCGACCCTTCTTCACTACAATACTCTTATATTCTTGATTTTAATCTTAAATTGGTGAGTTTATAAATTATTTGAACACGAGTTCTTGTGTTTTCAATGACCGTCTGGATTTGTCTCATCAGTGTCTTCCTAGTTTTTACCCCTTTTGTATCATAAATGTCTTTAGGTACTTTAGTTTCAAGGTGCTATGGTGCTTGTGTGGTGTGCCCTAGTGATTGTAGGAATTGCGAATTAGTACCCCCATCGCATTAATGATAATATTGTGATGTGCAGGAGGGTCTTCGCTTTAAATTATAACCTTGATGGGATGATGGCTTGTCAAAATGCTTGATCAGTCGTTGGAGGATTCAGTCACACTTATGACATAGATGATACTAAAATCTTCTCTCTTGTGGTTTAATTGAACTCGTTCAAAGTTTTTGTATTTCTAGTGGTGAACCATGATTGATCTCCATATCAGTTGGATATCTCCAATGCTTCTTTATATGGTAAATTGCATGAAGCAGCCTTAACCTTCTTTAGGATACACGATTACTCGGGTGTAAATATAAAACTTTGCTAATGGAGGCTCAACTGAGTTTTTGCACCCTAAATCTTTGGTTTTGAAGGATGTCAATCATTATCAACAACTATCAGGAAAGTTGATGCATTTGAACTTGAATCACCTTGGCGTTGTCTATGTTATTGGTGTTCTTAGCTAGTTTATAAAAGAATCTCATGAAGTTCATTGGGCCAGTGCTTTGCGAGCCTTTGCTTACATCTGGTGAGCCCTTGGCAATAGGCTTATCTGAAAGTGGCACGTTCACCTTCATGTTGAGGCTTATTCCAACTCTAGATATGTTGGGAAACAAGGAGACCGCACATTTAACACTTGTTAATGCCTTCATGGGTGGCAGTCTAGTTATTTAGTGCTCCTTCTAGCAATAGGTTGTTTTTTGTTCTAGTGCAGCAGTAGAAAATCATGCCATGGCAGACACTACTTGCGAGATGGTATGGCTTCTATCTCTTTGGCAATAACTAGGTGTTGTCTCTCATAAACCAATGCCTATCTATAGTGACAACCAAGTTTCTACCTTCATTGCGAGAAACCTCAAATTCTATGAGTGAACAAAACACATTGAGCAAGATTACCCCTACATGCATGACATAGTCCTCAAGTGTGTCATTTGCATGCCGTATGTAGCTTTGTTTGGCCAACTAGATGATATCTTGACCATGCTCCTCAATAGTATCTCTTGTGATACCTTGCGCACAAAGTTGGGCATGTTTCATTTATACTTAATTATAGTGTATAGCCTAGTATGGCCATTAGGGTCTTAGTATGACATCAAACATATCTTTGTTCTCTCTTCTTTCTTATTTATAAACACAAGTAATTCTTCTATTTTCTACGTTGGTTCAAGTATTTCTTTCCATAGGATTTATAGGTTGACTCTTTGTTTCTTGAAATCTCTTTGCGAGTTTACACATGGTATTAGCCTTTTTAGATTTTTTTCCCAGGAATCATTATATTCATCCTTTGCTACCTCAATGTAACACTACAATTGCCTTTCCTATATTTGCAAAGGCCAAAGTTTGTTTGGCCCCCATTTTGACTTATCTTGATATTCCTTTCTACATTTATCATTGTTTTTGCAAAATTTTGGGATTCTTGCCAAACTTTCATTGTTTTCAACAAAACTTTTTCAGCATTGAGGATTCTATAGGTCAAAGTGCCTTGGTTTTGGGGGAAAAAAAACTAACCTCCAATCACTGCCTTTCGCAAAACTTTCATCGTTTGCACGTAATTAGTTGAGATAGATGGAAAAAAGTGGTTGGCCCCATATCAATATTTGATGGATCATTTTTTTTCAGGCCCAAAGTGCTTCTTTCTTTGAGCCACTAAGTATAAGTTTTCAACACCATCTTCTAAAAGAAGCATTTATTTTTTCTAATATTTTCTTAATTGTTCATCTGATTAAGATCAAATAATTTGATTTTACTTGCGGTTGTCTACAGATATTGGATCCATTCTATTTAATCACTTTTATTAGGTCTCCTTCACCGATTGTGCAAGCATAATGGGATCCTACAACTTGCGTCACTATTGGGTCCACTAGATTTGGACTACATATTTATACCTCATTAAGCATTGTGGTCATGATAGTTGCCCATTGAGCCCAATTATTTTTCACTTTTTCTCAATCAACTCATAAATTTATGGTTTTTTACCATTGACAAAGATTCTCACAAATGACCAACTCTCATTTCCCCACAAATGTTTAGTTTACTCTATTACATTAGTATTTTCTATCTTATGAATTATTGCTTCCCTTGCTTATTGTGAGCTTTCATTGCTTTCTTCTACTAACAAATATCTTTTGTGGTTTATGGAACAAGTCGTGCCATCAAATCACAATCTCTCTTTTGATGAAACTGATTATCATCCATCCCCTTAATAGTTTCTTTTTGTCCTTAAGACCACTTTGTAGATCCAATGTGTAGATATCAAACTCTCTTTAATCATCAAGATTAACTCTAATTTATTATTGGCCATAAATTAATCTTTGATTGTAACATTTTTAACTCTAATTTTCTATCGTAGACTAAAACCTCATATTTTCTCAAAAAAATATTTTATTGTATTCTCAAATCTTCATATCACAGAGCAAATAACATGTCTCGACATCCTCATGTTTTTTTAATTTCATGAATCATCGAAGAAGACCCTCACGTTTGATTTGCCCATACAATTTTTTTTAGAGAGAGAGAGAGAGACAAGGCAAGACGAAAAGCCACAAAGGGTGTATGTAGAAACTAACATAAATGACTTTCACAATGACCCAATAAATTTGAACAGTTTAGAACACACAAGTATACATAACTAATCTTGGACCCCTTAGTGGGCCTTATCGGAGCTGCTTCATTCTATTGAACCAACGTGCTCTTTCTCGCTTAGAATCGGAACCGTCTTAACTACTACTGGGGCCACTCTCTCCTCTCTTCTCCCTGCTCGTTGTTCCAATCCTGTTCCTGTAGATGTAGACCGCCGAGGCATTCGATCAGAGCTGGAATTTCAAGGGGATGGGCAGAGAGGGAAGTTGCCCGTCATCGCCGTCGCCATCGTCGTGCTCGCCGAATGGGAAGAGGAGCCGGGACGCGAGCGAGGACGAGATTTTTCTCGACAATTTTCATTCCCACAAGAGATATCTCAGCGAGGTTGCAATCAAACTGGGTTTTAAAAAATACCATTCTTACCTTTACCGGTTTTCACAATGTTTTTATTGTCTTTTGGTGGATTCACAATCTTCTCAATTCGTGTTCTGTAATCAGATAATGGCTTGCAGTCTTAATGGGTTGAGCGTGGGAGAGTCTCTGAGTGAAAATCTCATGGAGTATCCGGCAAGGTCAGATTCTAGCATTTGCTTCCAGACTAGGTATCACTCACTTATGCTTCTCGTTGTTTCGTTTTGATCATTTTTATGGCCATCTAAAAAGTCTGTTGAAAACTCTTGATGAGATCCTTATCGATGATATTCGCTCTTATCTTTACAAATTATATGATAATTAGCTATAATTCGATGATATTCTTATCTTAGCTTGATTAGAGACAGACCGACTTCATTAGAGGATTATTATTACGTTGCCGTATATTGTTGAAAACATAAAATTATCTGCCTTCGTTGATGACAGTCCTTCAACATTTGTTCTTGTCCAGATGACTTTTCCATAGATTGCATTGCTTCAAATATCGTTGGAAGATGATAAACACTATTTTAATGATATTTCATCGTTTTTTTATGGTTAAAAGAAATAAAATCTGTTCGTCCTTTCGCTTGCACGCATTTATATCTACTAAATTTTTTGTCCATCACATACACCAGGGATGAGCTGACACCCGAATTCTCGCCCATGTCAGAGGACCTGGAAGACACCCGGTGTTGCGAGTCTCAATTTGGCCTGTTGGCTTCCCAGCTTGAAGGAGTCAACAGCCCTAGCCAGCCCCTCTCTGCTCCACAGAGGCCCAAAGCATCAAGCAGCTTCTGGTCCATTTGTCAGTCACTCACATACTCGACGAGGGCCTGATGCCGAAGCCCGATTTCCCTCATCTCCAAATGATGTGTGCCACACAGGTGACCTGAGACGGACAGCACTTTTAAGGTCTGTCCAGATGAGGGCCCAGCCCCATAGTTCACTGCTGACCTGTGATCTCTTATTTGCTGGAATGGCAAGTGCAGAGGAAGGAGACGATCATTGCCCATGTCTTAAGAATGCCGGTGACATGCCTGAGTTGGTTGACTCTAGTGAATTATGATTTGTTCGTTTATCAACTGGGTAATCGAGCAACTGGAATGTGCTGGTTTGGTAAAACTTCTATTGTAGTCCACATTCAGTAGTCCTGGATAAAAGTTAACTTTTTGGTAGTCCATAGATTTTCCATTTACTGATGGTTTATGAAAACTGTATGATTCAATGAGCGTGGTGAAAGAATCATGCAAGCGATTGTAAGTGCAGCTAAGATACCATCATAAACTTCTAATTTTCTGGAGGGGTAAGGGCATTTGAGGTTTTGTAAAATGTATTACTGTTTATTAAAATGTATTTATTGGAACAATTAACCAGCTCAAATTTTTAACTCTAAAATTTAAGCTATGAACTAGCATCTTATGATTTCAACTTTCGAGAATTTGAAGTGATGAAAATTTAAAAATGTGAAGTTAAGGCAAGACCTAAACTGAAAGATATTATGAAAAATACGATGGACATTTGGTGGCATTGCTATTTTTCCCAGTGGTTAGATGCCATTTTGAATGTTTTCCACATTTCCTGTCACGAGTTGATTAAATCAAATTCATTTTGAATGTAATGATTTACGAATATTCAACTCCCTTCAAGTGATTTAATGTGACTACAATTAATTTTTTCTGAAATCGAACGATTTGTTCAAGTTACAAGAACCATTCAATAATCAGAAAACCAGTTGAAGAAAAGTGTTGAAGGCTTTTGATGTACAGCTTGCAAGACACCATGACTGTTGTGTCAAGTATAGTGGAAACTATGCTACCCTTAAGGTAAGAATCAGCCATTTATAAGAAAAGGAGAAAAGGATAAATAACGAAAATTTATTTAGTTATGAAAGAGAAAAATAAATAAATAGAGTGGGACAAATGGAGTGCATATTTCTTAAGTTTTTGTTTATTAGTTAGTAATCTCTGTATTGGTTAGAACAATCCTATGGAAGCTTTGGAAATGGGAATAGGAGCCCTATGGGTCCATTATAATACACCTCTATAATACCCCTTTATTGGTATCACCTCTATAGGTGATTTTTATTTAAGATTTTTTCTGAAAATTCACTTGAAGAATTAACTTATTCAATCAAGTCTCTAACTATATGAACTAGTTTGCACGCAGGGAAGTTCTTGGAAAATTGACTCTAATGCCTTAGCCCACATGTAATCTACTTGGTCCTTGTTTTAATTTTTTATTCTCATCATTTGCCTTTTCATGTGTCTTCATGGCTGATGGATCCTCATGGTCTTTATTGGGCCAATGACACCTTTTTTCAGCCCCAAACCTTTCTCTTTATATGCTCTAATTGTACTTGACTTCCCCATCAACGTCTAATCCATTAGAGTTATACTGTGAGGAATTTTATGTTTTTTTTCTTATTTACCATTGATCGTTATCGGACTTTCAAATCGGGAAAATATTTTTTTGCACATGATATTGTCAATGACACCCACGTAACTTTTTTCAATGAGGATCCTTCTGTTGAAATGTTTTGACTTCTACTACATACTCTTCATTTCTTGGATTTTTTTTCTCTTTTTCACCCTTAAATTTTATAGCACTAAGAGACACTTTTTTGTAAACCTCTTAATCCACTTCATTGTGAGTTTTATCAATAAATCTAGTCATCATTGTGCTTCCTAACACCATTTTCCTAATGTGCAATCTAAAAATGCTTTTGCTCTCGAATGCTGGTGACATTTATAATTCTAAAAAAGCCACTTGCCTTCGTGGATTTTGTAAATTTTTTTGGGATTCTAGGGCCTATTTTCTCAAAGATCAAATCAATGTCATTTTAGTGATCTAAAATTTAATTCATTGAATTATTACCTGATCCTAAGTCATTCTAAAGATTCTTTGCATAGATAAAGAATTAAATCACACGAAAAGATCAAAATCATAGTGCTTCTTTTCATATCATTCAATCAGCTACTTCTCCTTAATTGTTGCAAAGAAATAGAGTGCCTTATAACTCTAAAATATAAATAGCATTCATGCATCATTTATCATGTTTAAGTGTTAATAAAGACTCTAACAATGAGAATATCTATTTCTATATAGGGTTAAAATATGTCTAAGTCCTATCATGCATCATTTCCTACATTTTGATTATATTATGACATTAAGTCCACTTGATTTCGTGGAACTCAAATGGTTGATGACGAAATGGAATCTTGCGGTCATTGAATACACACGATGTCGTGTCAAAACAATGTCCAAACTTACCAATTTCAAGATTAATTCACGAATTGAAGGGTATAATGGTAAATAAGGCTCGAATCCATGGAGAATGAGGAAAAATTTTTAGATATCTTTAAAATTCAATCAAATCAGATGACGATTTGAGTTTTGAAATTAGGCAATTTAGTATATTAAGAAAGATAACTCAATTGTAAATCCACGGAATCAAAAATCAAGTGATTTGGATTAGAATTCGCGGAGTAATCGAAGTTTGAAGTTGAGAGAAAATTCAATCACGAAATTTGATTAAAAACTAAAATTAAACTGAAATTAAACTTATTCTACAATTCGAAATAAAATCTAATGCTAAATGATGAAATATTCAGATGAAAAGACGCAATCTAACCCAAAGTCGCGCTCGAAATGATCCAATTAATCACCGGATTCATGGCTATTCATTCCGCGATTTCAAAGACGAAGATGGCGTTTAAGATGTGATTTCTCTTTATTCCCTTGATCAAATTCTGTTTTCAAACACTCCTCGGATGCGAAAATGAGTCTAGAAGCTAAAGAAATCAAAAGACTCATAATGTGGTGTCTAGTCAGTTCGATTTTCTTAAAAATCTAAGAATAATTCTTTGTCGCGAAGAACATTTTAATTTATAGTTGAATATGGGCGTAACCGTCGGATGCGTCGGTTCATCACGATCAACGGTCGAGATCACGTGTCGTTTGGTGAATCAATGGGATTAAGTCATGAGCATCAGATCTTTGATGGAGCGTCCGGATGCGTCCATATCGTGCGTGAGAGATAAGGCGTCGCTTCGATTCATCCGTCGGATCTTCATCAGATGATCGCGATAAGTTGAGGGGTCCATCGATCATGATTAATCATGACCGTTATAACTCTCTTGATGGACTACTGAGATTAAACAATGTTTAATCGAATCGACAGCTCGTAAGATGTCGCCACGTACCCCTTGAGTAAGTGACATCCGACGCACGTGATTAAATCATGTGATCGGATGTCTTACGTATTGCCACGTCACCTGAAATAAAATAGAAAGGAAAATAGTCCCACATGGCATAAATAAAAGGGTTTTATCGGGTTTATAAACTACACGGATTTATAGGGTTAGCTTAATCCCTGTTACGGATGCTCCTAACCCATTTATAATTCCGCGCACACGTGTCACGCACACACATGTGTGTCACGCACACATGTCACGCACACACGCGTGTCCACGTGTCACATGATCAAGCGTCCGCACGTCACCACCTAGCGACTCTCTGTCACGTCGAAGCGCCGTAGTAAAAACCCTTTTATATTCTTTTTAATTATTTTAAAATTGAAAATACAGTTAAAGAAATTCAGAAAAATTCTAGAAAATTCCTAAAAATTGGAAAAATCATAAATTTCAAAATACAACTCCAAATTAATTCAAATTTGTTTTTTTGGATCAGAAATTGAATAATCTATCATTATAAAAAGTCAAAATATTAAAATATTAAGAAAATCAATTTTAATTAAATAAATACATTCATGTATCTTTTAAAATAACTTTAGAAAAATATATGAATATAAGTAAATGATGGAGAGTTATCTCAAAACACAAACACAAGGGTTCCAAGTGAACTTAGACATAACTTAAGGAAAAGATCTTAGTCTCAACAGTAACAAGACACTATCCTCCTCCTTGTTCACAAATTTGAGAAACTATACATTCATTAAATGAATGAAGAAGACCTCTCTAAAATATTGAAAGAGAGAGTAGATCCTAAGGGAATTATCTTCCCTCCTCCTCCAATTATATACTGATCCAAAGATTGACTTGGTCAAAAGAAATTAAACCCTTATCCTCAGATACATAGAATTCCTTGAATGGACCAAGTCAACCACCCTTACCTTGATATAGGTTCCTTAATTTCCAAACCACATCCACTATATCATAGTGGATGTATAAATCAATGTTCTAAAAAATCAGTAGGAAACATCTTTGTTTTACACTCCCTTCTTCCTTTGAAAACCACCCATAGATAGAAATTCTAGGAGAGATCTATTTACTATCAATTATGAAGTCAGTTGGTATGATGATAATCAGCATGAAGATACCTTATGAAGAAAATCAGTATGAAGAAAGACACCTTATGCTCCTCACCATGAAGACACCTTATGCTGATGATAATCAGCATGAAGACACCTTATGAAGAAAATCAGTCATGAAGACCATCCTCCTCACCATCTCCTACTTGAGTAATAACCTAACGGTTAAAGGAGAGAAAGGAGTCCTACAGCTCAACCATTCAAGGACTATCTCCTACATGATCATCATCTCGACTGAATTATGAAGACAATTCAGCATAAAGGAAACTCAAACTTGAAGAAAGCTGCCCAAGAATCATTCTCCAAATTATCCAAGGCCTCCAAGAAAATTTCAAGGCCAACGAGTCAACATATCTTATCCTTCAGCCATTATGAGAGTAAAGAGAATAATTAAAATCAGTTATGAAAAGCATGAAAGAAGATTTCAGCAAAAGAATTACCTCCCATCAAACAAGGCCCTCACGGCTGATGAGGAAGAAGAAACTTAGTCTTATATCTACTAGTGAACAGCACTCTTAATCAATGCCACCTTCTACAAAGATATGTCACTAAGTTCCGTTGGAAACCAAGCTTGTATGAGGAACAAAATTGCTCTTAGAAGACCAGTTAAAGACAAAAGGAGAAAACTCCCGCTCTACTGAAAATCGCAATCACGATGCCAAATCCAAACCTCCCCATCTTCACCGCGAACTACTCTCTCGCCACGTCATCCGGCGACCTCGACGAACTCGTATTGCTCACCTTGTCTTGCCTCCCTTCTTTTCCATGTCACCAGCTGACCAAGCGGAGGATGGAATTATCGACGACGTCAAGCTTCTCGTCCACCATGGAATCACGAGCACTGTCATCCAAAAGCTCACATCGACATCAACTTCAATGAGCTCTCTATCCACGTCAAAACAATAAGTGCCATCACTGATGTTATCGCCTGCAGTCAGTCCTCTTGTCGCCTTAACCGGTGTCAACTTTCTCCTTCGGCGATTGTCCACTGGACGCTCGTGCGATAAGAGGACAACGTACAGCTTAAATCCGATTTTATCTGTGAACGCCTCCTTACAGTCTCACGATCTAAAACTTCCGAGGCATAT
Source organism: Lemna minuta (assembly GCA_024174645.1). Taxonomy (NCBI): domain Eukaryota; kingdom Viridiplantae; phylum Streptophyta; class Magnoliopsida; order Alismatales; family Araceae; genus Lemna; species Lemna minuta. The sequence continues at coordinate 6,158,712 of CM044111.1, read as the reverse complement.
CACAACTGATCATACGCGTTGGATCGGTATGCAGCATTAGCGGCATCAAGGAAGAATCCGCGTCTCTTCTGACATCGTTCCACGTACCTCCACACGCGTGATGACTACATCGATGAATAAGCATGAACTGAGAGAAAATGATCCAGCCGTTCATCTGCTCATCCACGGTGGAAGCGTTTTCTTCAGTTACATCTCTGGAGACTTAATCTCAGCCGTTTACATTGGGAAGTTATAACGGTGATACACGCGCCACGTCGACAAAACCGTTATGATGGTTTTGTATCTTCTTCCTATAAATAGGTGTTTGATGTAATGCCAAAGTAAGAGAGTGAGTGTGAGCGGTATCTCGAATACCATCGCGTGTGTTTGTTCTTGAATAAAATCTGAGTTGTTTGTTTGTTTCAATTAAGTGTCCAAATTCTCCTCTTCTTTACGCTCTCAAATCTCGCCAACAAGTGGTATCAGAGCCTCGTTCTAAACCGTTGAGATGCCAAAGAAAGGAGGTTCATCCGCAAGTGACTCAAACACAGCCATTCAAGAACTCGTGCCAAGAATCGAAGCAGTGACGTCTTCGATCTTATCCCTTACATCCACGAACTATCGTCTATGGGCGATGAGGATGGAAGTGTACTTGGAAGCTCACGGATTATGGGAAGCAATTACCGGAACCGAGACAAACCGAAAGAAAGATCGACAAGCTCTCTTGGCCATCCTAAACTCTGTCTCAGAATCGGTAAGCTTTCAATTGGATGTCAAGAAAACAGCTAAAGAGAATTGGGAAACTATTCGGACACTCCACGTGGGGGTAGATCACGTTGTTCAATCCAAAATTCAATCGTTGCGGCGTGAATTTGAGAATCTTGCGATGAAGAAAGATGAGAAGGTGAGTGACTTCTCGTTTTGCTTCACCAAGATTATCTCCGAATTAAGAGACTTGGGAGAGCGATTAGAGGAGAAGGAAGCAGTGGCGAAGCTCCTCCGATCAATGCCAGTGAAGTATGACTCTCTTACCTTCTCTCTTGAACAATTCGGAAACATGAGAGGTTTGAGTGTGGATGAAGTGATCGGATCTTTAAGAGTTCACGAACAGAGACTCCAAGAAAGAGATTCGAGGGAAGAAGAGCAAGTTCTACTTGCCAGAGCCTACAATCAGTCCAAGAAGACCAATCGTGGATCTTCTTCAAGAGGAAGAGGAAGAGGAACGAGCAGAGGAAGAGGAAGAGGTCGCGGACGAGGCAGATTTTCAAAGAATGACAAAGAGGAAGAAGAGAGAAAGCCGTTTGATAAGTCAAAAGTAAAGTGTTACAATTGCCAAAAAATGGGACACTTCGCGGATGAGTGCTATTCAGACACTAAAAAGAAAGGTAAAGAAGAGAAGGTAAATATCTCAGAAGAAACCGAAGAAGAATTGGCCCTTATGATGATTATGTCTGATGAATGTGGGGAACTACTACTACCATGATGAGTGTATGTGGTATCTTGACACGGGAGCAAGCAGTCACATGACAGGGAAGAAAGTGTTCTTTGATAACATTGATGAAAACAAGAAAGGTAAAGTAAAATTCGGTGATGGATCGTCAATTCCCTATGAAGGTAAGGGTGATATCTCTGTCACCCTCAAAACCGGTGAAGTTTTAACTATTCCAAATGTTCTTTACCTACCTGATTTAAAAACTAACATTCTTAGCCTGGGAAAGTTAGATGAACAAGGTTGTAAAACCTTCTTGAGCAGTGGCTTCCTCACGATTCATGACAAATCAGGTAGACTCCTCACCAAGACAAAGAAAACGTCGGGAAACATGTACAAAATGATGATTAACATAAAAGAGAGGTGTAATTTGATTGAGGAAGAAGCAAGTGAAGCATGGTTATGGCATAAAAGGTTCTGCCATCAGAGTTTTTACACTCTACAGGATATGATAAGAGGAGATCTAGTGAAAGGTCTTCCAAAATTCCGAAATCCGAATGTGGTATGTGCTCACTGCATCTCAGGTAAACACTCAAGAACTTCTTTTTCATCTTCATCATATAAAGCTATGAGTGTTCTTGAATTACTTCATATGGACATCTGTGGTCCTATTAACCCACAAACATTAGGAGGAAAGAGATATTTCTTCTTAATTGTGGATGATTACTCAAGGTGTATGTGGGTGGCTCTGCTCAAAGAGAAGTCAGAGGCCTTTGAACAATTCAAGAAATTTAAAACGATGGCTGAAGCTGAGAAAGGAGTGAAAATAAAGTGTATAAGAAGTGATCGAGGGGGAGAATTCACCTCAGATGAATTCAGAAAATTGTGTGATGAGAGTGGGATTAAAAAACAACTTACTGCCCCCTATACTCCTCAACAAAATGGCGTAGTTGAGAGAAGAAATAGAACAATCATGGGCTTAGTAAGGAGTATGCTGAAAGAGAAAGAATTACCCCTGGAATTATGGGGAGAAGCAGTTAGTACATGTGTTTCTGTTCTTAACAGATCTTCTACAAAAGGGCTGGAAGGAAAGACACCGTATGAGAAGTGGAATGGAAGAAAACCAAATGTGAGTCATTTAAGGATTTTCGGTTCAATTGTCTTTGTCAAAACCACTGGAAGGCTATCAAAACTTGAAGACAGAAGTAAATGCATGGTGCTAATGGGATATGAAGCTGGATCGAAAGCCTACAGATGTCTAGATCCTGCTAATTTCAGAATTCACATCAGTAGAGATGTGATATTCGATGAGAAAAAACCTTTAAATTCAGTGAAGAAGGTAATTTGGGAAAGTTTACTTTATGTTCTTCAAATTTTCTTAAAATCTCAGGATTAGAAGAAGGTGAAAGAGACTCACTGGAAGAACAAAGTGAACAATTGGAGATAAATGAGTCAAGAGGGAGAGATCTCAGTCAACCGGAAGACTCAGAAGAGGAAGAGGCAGTGAGGTATAGATCCATTCAGTCTATCTATAATGAAACCAACCTCTTGTGCAGTGAAACATGTTTCTTATTCAACGAAGAACCATCCTCCTACTCCTCGGCTGCAAAACAAAAGGAGTGGAAAGAAGCAATGAAGGAAGAAATGTCATCAATTTTAAAAAATGAGACGTGGACTATGGTTAAACCACAGAGTGATATCAAGCCAATTGGAGTGAAATGGGTGTTTCGGGTGAAAAAGGACAGCAAGGGAAGGATTTTGAGGCATAAAGCAAGGTTAGTGGTAAAGGGATATGCTCAAAAAGAGGGAATAGACTATAGTGAGGTCTTCTCCCCGGTTGCAAGGATGGAATCCATCCGAATCTTGATAGCTATTGCTGCACAAGAAGAGTGGGAATTACATCATTTGGATGTCAAGACAGCTTTCTTGAATGGGGAAATCAAGGAAGATATCTACATATCTCAACCTGAAGGTTTTTGAAGTCAAGGGAAAGAAGATCATATACTGAAATTAAAAAGGCTCTATATGGTTTGAAACAAGCACCGAGGGCTTGGAATTCAAAATTGAATGAAGTACTGATGAAAAAAGGGTTTGTGAGGAGCAAAAATGATTATGCAGTGTACTATGAGAAGGAGATGCATGAAAGAGTCATAATTGGGGTGTATATTGATGATATGATCATCACAGGTCCTAATTCCTGCAAAATCAAGAAATTTAAGGAAAACATGAAAGAGTGTTTCGAAATGACAGATTTGGGGATACTAAGTACTTACTGAGGCATTGAAATTAAGCATGAATCATCTCACATTTGGCTTTTTCTGAAGTCATACATCGAGACCATACTTCATTCTTTCGACATGAGCGAGTGCAATTCAGCAAGAACTCCGATGGAAGCGCGGCTGAAACTTGAGAAGGAGGGAAGAGAAGAAGAGGAGAATCCATCAAAATTCAGAAGCCTAATCGGGTGCCTCAGGTATTTGGTACATACTCGACCAGATATAACCTATAGTGTGAACTATTTGAGCCGATTCATGAGCAAACCAAATTCGGAACACATGAGTGCAGCAAAGAGAATTTTGAGGTATATTCGAGGAACATCTTTGTTCGGATTGAGATATGAGAGAGGAAAGAAGAATTTTGTTGTTCAAGGCTTCAGCGACAGTGACTTTGCTGGAGATAGAAATGATCGGAAGAGTACAACCGGTCAAGTATTTTTTCTTGGGAATTCTGCTATCACATGGAACACAATGAAGCAAAGCGTGGTTGCGCTATCGTCATGTGAAGCTGAATACATTGCAGCCTCGTCGGCTTCTTGTCAAGGCATGTGGATCGTCCGATTCGTTGAAGAATTACTAAACATAAAGGTGAGACCTTTTAAATTATTAATTGACAACAAATCGGCTATTGCTTTGAGCAAGAACCCAAGTCAGCACGGACGGAGCAAACACATCGAGACGAAGTTCCATTTCATCCAGGATTGTGTGGAAAAAGGGTATGTGGACATTGAGTACGTGAGGACGGAATCGCAGCTGGCTGATTCCTTCACAAAATCATTGGGATGCATCAAATTCGAAGAGATTCGAGAGAAGTTAGGCGTCGCGATGATGAACTAAGCGTGGATCAAGGAAGAGTTTGAGAGAAAATGATCCAGCCGTTCATCTGCTCATCCACGGTGGAAGCGTTTTCTTCAGTTACATCTCTGGAGACTTAATCTCAGCCGTTTACATTGGGAAGTTATAACGGTGATACACGCGCCACGTCGACAAAACCGTTATGACGGTTTTGTATCTTCTTCCTATAAATAGGTGTTTCATGTAATGCCAAAGTAAGAGAGTGAGTGTGAGCGGTATCTCGAATACCATCGCGTGTGTTTGTTCTTGAATAAAATCTGAGTTGTTTGTTTGTTTCAATTAAGTGTCCAAATCCTCCTCTTCTTTACGCTCTCAAATCTCGCCAACATGAACGTCATTCACGAAGAGAAGCAATGGCCGTAACTGCCTCCAATAAATTTGACGCACCCTTTCGTGTTCCTCCTCTCTTCCTCTACTCTATAAAAGAGACAAATGTAAGAAGAGAAAATGGTTGTTTTATTGATGAATGAATCGTTTCTTTTGAAACTTTCTGTGTCGTGTGCTTCCCGTGTCTCTCCCGAAACCTCTCTCTTCGAGTTTCTACCTTCCTCTCTTTTCTCCCTCCCATTCTTTCTGCTTTCAACCACTGCAAGTCCGCCGCAATTCGAGGATAACTTGGATCATTTGGTGACGTCCGATGGCCTCACTTCATGTCCACTCCCAGGTAATCATTCTCTTCTCCCTTTTCATGTTAATAGTTCTCTCTTATAATCCATAAGTCCAACGTTGACCAACAATAATTTCCTATCTAATTCTCTGTCGCGTGACCGTTATCCCAGAACTAAATTAAATATTCTCCTGATCTTCCATTATAATAAACGACTATTCTATATATTATTCTTCCTATCCATTATTCCTTTATTACCATCTATCCACGTCTTCTCTATTCTATATCATCTATTCTATACCATTTCTTCTATAACCGCTGTTTTATATCATCTATCATATATTCTCTATTGCATAATATCTTATCATCCATTTTATCATCTCCAATTATTCTCTTCTTTCTTATCTATAATTATTCTTTTCACCACTTTCATCATCCCATTATTCCTACATTCTCATATCTGAATTATCATCTCCTTATATTCACTGACTCATAATTCCAATCCATCTTAACATCAATCTCCTATTCTCTTTACATTACAGAAACATCATATTAATCATTCTTAACCATTATATAACACATATCATCCACTCCTTATCTCTCTCACTCATCTCATTCTTATTATCCTCCAAAATATTAATCTCTTATCTTCGAAATCTCCATTCCATAATTCCTCACTAATATACATAATTATTCCCTTCTGATATCATTCATAGGTCCTCATTCAAATGTAGTATTATTTCATAAATAATTTCAATAGATATTCATATTATATCTCATTCATTTCTCCATCATATTTATATACTTATATCATTATCTTCTTGCATATCATCATCCTGAAATATCCTACATCAGTAAAGATCTTTTCTCTTATACTTTAATCATGAAAACATAATTATGATCTCAAATATAATTAGGATTAGAATCATATTGTTCAATTATGCGTAATTATCCATAAATTGATGTATTTTTAGATCATAACATGAAATTACATACAATGATAGAAATGTACTTAATATATGATAACATGCATACAATTGGAACAATTAATGCTTTTATTTGCATTAATAATCATGTAAATTCATATATAAATTGCATGTTATCAGTTGAATGCTCACATTTTTATGAGTTATGTAGATGCCGAGATTTAGGTGGAATGTAATGATAGCATGGATTGAAATTATCCTAAAAAGAGCAAGAAAAATAGGTCATTCACTTTTTAGGAGGTTGGTAAACCTTTTCCACCTCTTTCAGAGGTCCGTCAACTTTTTCACCTTTTTAGGGAGGTCGGACAACCTTTTTCCACCTTATTAGGAGGTTGGTCAACTTTTCCACCTTTTTAGGAAGTTGGTCAACCTTTCCAACTTTTTAAGAAATTTTTGAGACCCTTCCACTTTTTGAAGAGTTGGTCAACAACCTCCTTAGGTGGGGTCAACACATTTCATCTCTTTAGGAGACTAATCAGACCCTTTTTTCTTGAAAGTCAATAATGTTCAAAGTGATTCTTGATAAGTTAAAGTTGGTCAAAGGCATTATTGAATGGTCAAAGAGGAAAAATTTATTATTTTCTATTTTTTATTAATCAATTTATATCTTCCCTATTTTTTTATGAGGAATCCGTGTTTATGAGAGGAGAGAGGGGTAAGCCCACCTCCTATGAGAAATGGTAAGGTTACCACCTCTTAGAGAGTGCTCACTCCACTTCCTTAAGAGGTGGTTGTGGGGCTCACTTATTTAGGAGGGACCCTCCTACCTCATTAGGAGTTGATTACGGTCATCACCTATAGATTTAATCTCCCCCACTCATTTAGTGGTACCTAAAAAGACTAAATCCCATCTAAGACTAGCATATTGATGACATGCTATATTTACATCATAAAACATGATTTTTCATGCATATTAAAGCATAAATGATTTCATTTACGTGCATGTTATCATATTTCTATGTATTTTTCTATTATTCTCTTAAAAAGTCATTATAATCTCAAAATACTTTAATTTAGGGTTAATTTTTATAAATTAGAGTTTCATAATTTGATAACCCATATTTTTCTTGAGATTATTACTATTTTTAAAGATAAAATAATAAGAGAAACAACTTTTATAAACACTCATTTTATTTTCTAAAGATTAAAATCTTACTAAATGAATGTATTTTTGAAATAATAATTTTAACTCTTATTATTTAATTAATTTGACCTTTTAGAAATAATAGATAATTAAATTTTGGATCAAATGAAAGAAATTTGGATTAATTTGGAGTTGTATTTTTAAAAGATATGATTTTTCACAATTTTTTTAGGGATTTTTTCTGTATTTTTCTGGATTTTCTATGATTTTATTTTTCGATTTTTAAATAATAAAAAAATAAATAAAAATTAAAAAGGGCGCGGGGGCCCGCGTGGATGCGATGTGGCACGCAGGGCCACGTGGCAGCGCCACGCAGACCCCGCGCAGCGCCTACGTGGCGCTATATATATAATTACATTTATTTACTTAATATATATAAAATGTTCTTTGTCCTCCCCTATATGGGGAGGGTCATACCTATAGAAACCGTCGGGTATTATATACCCAGACAGTTTCATTTAACAAAGTCCGTGTGGGACTAAAAATTTGTCTCACTTACCTTGCAGGCGACGTGGCGCGACGACGGGCGTTGGATCTCGCGGATGGGTGATCGACGAGCGTCGATCGCGTGAGCTGCGGACCACCAGATCAAATCAAAACCACGTGTGTTAAACCGTTATTATAACGGTAGGATTATATGCGACGTGGCCGCATCTCATGGCGCGATCGCGTGGAGCGCGGACCACGGGAGATCGATCAAGACACGTGCGTAAATCAAGGCGTTATAACGGCCCAGATTAAAAGCGAGCGGGATCATCCGGACCGTCAGATCAAGAATCAAGGGAGGCGATTTAAAGCGTTTTTTAAAACGCTTATCTGCGGATCGCATCTGGACTGCACGATCGCGATCCAACGAGCGCGATTCAGGCGTTTTATAACGCCTATCAAACGAAGCATCTGAGCCCTTCATCGAGAATCCGACGATCAGGACTTAATGGTAACGGTTCGTGATGAACCGTTTCATCACAGCCGTTCATCACGCGATCGGACGGTTACAAAATGAAGCCCTATAAAAGGGCATGTTCTTCACGATTCTAAGCATCCGAGTTTGAGATTCAAGCAATTGACTGTCCAGACACCTCTCAATCTCGTTTCTCTTGAGTTCTTCCTCTTCCTCTTTCAATTCCGCGTCCAAGGAGGGGTAGAAGTCGAGATTTGGTGGAATATCGAAGGAGAAATCGCCACTTGAACGTCACGCTCGCGCTCTTGATATTTTCGGTGATTGAATCGCTTAATCACGATTATTTGATCACAATCGTGGGTTAGTGGGAGCGGTTTTTGCTTCCTAATCCTCCAATCTAGTTTAATTTCCGTTTAGATTAGTTTTTAGTCTTCAATTTCGTACAATTTCCTTTAAAATCGCGATTTCAATCTTCCGAAAATTCTCTCTACTTCAATTCACGATTTCTCCACGAAATCAAGTCCGATTTTGACGATTTTTGATTCCGTGGAATCGATTTGAAGTCTTCTTTCTAAAAATACCATTTTCCCCAATTTCTTCCATCAATTTCTCATCCGATTTGACCAAATTCTAAAAGATCTTCTGAAAATTCCTAAATTCCCTGAGGATTCGACCCATATTTACCATTATACCCTTGAATTCGTGATTAATTCTCAAAATTGGTAAGTTTGGAATTATTTTTGACGCGATACCGCTTGAAATTGACGACCTCGCGGTCTCGTCTCGTCACATATTAAAGAATTTTCTTCTTTATTTCTATTATATTTTGTCTCTTTCTTACCAGAACGAAAAGGAGAGGGTTATACCCAATCTTGGCATTATTTGGTGTTCAAGTTTGTTGTGGAGACAAGATCAAGCATAGTATTGAGATTATAACGAGTTTAGCATCACTTGGCCTTGGACTGGCATCAACAATAGGGTTTGTGTGAGGATTTGGATTTGATTCTCTCTTATAATCCTAATGCAGGATGGGGTGTGAAAACCCTCGTGCCTAATCAATGGAACTAAGGTTGACTGAAGATAGGGCGGTCAAACCTAGCCTACGAGCAGGCGAGTCCTAGACCCTAAGTATGATATCTAACCTAAACCTAAGTGCAAGCAGGCGTGCCGATCAGCGGGTGACCCGGGGAAACTCGCGATGATGAATAGGGTGAGATCCTCTCGGTCCACGTCCCGAGGCATGGAAGTCGCTCCTCGTGGAGTAGCTTGAAGGCCGCAGCCCACGCTGGGTGCCGGATCTGATGTACGCGTCAGAAGTCTCGAACCTATACTCGTACTACCTTACCTAAGTTGTCCGACGGCGGTGGAGACAGGTAAAGGAAAATGCTTCGAAAAGTAAGTAAACTTTAAAATGAGGTGTTGAAGCTAACCTGCGGGGCACGAGCCCGGTGGGTCATAGCGTAGTGGAGAGTCGACTCGGCTGTGTCGGCAAAAGAAGGCTGGGTGGGCGACGTCGTGGAACAACAAAATCTGTGGCGTGGAGGGTAGCGATGATCACCGGGTCGATCTTGAGGGTGTGACCGGCTGGCGGATGAGGGCGCAGGGGCAATCAAGGATGTGGGCGTAGACATGTTCTGGGAGTTGGGTGATCCAGGCCGGCTCGCGAGCGCTGTCTGGACCGCGCATGGGTACACAGGGGGGGGGTCCGATGCAAGCACGGGCCAAGCTGATGGCGGGCGTGGTCACAAACTAGGTGAGCGCGGGTTCAGGCCAAGCCGGGTGAGGTAGGCCAGGTGTGAGTATGAATCGGGACGGGGCATTGGCGCGTCTTGGGTGCGGACGCAGGCGCGATCCGGAGACCAGATCACAGGCGCGGGTTGAAGGTCGAGTCAGAGGCACGACCCAAATTTTGGTCACTGAAGCGACCCCTAGACAGGCGCAGGAGTGGTCAGGGCGGAGCGCACCACTCAGCAAGTCTTCGGTTGACCATTTGCACGTCACGGGGCAGGGAAGTGGTGCGGCCCGATACTAGGCGCTGGCGAGATCGGGAGCGGGAAGGACGGCTGGACGCCGCATTGAGGAAGACGGTGCGAGGAAAGAATTTGGCTGATCGCGAGGGGGGGGAGGAATTTGGCGAGAGAGAGAGAAAGAGAAGACGAAGGCACGGGGAATTTGGTAGGGCAGCAGAGGGGAAATGGCAAGTCGGGGATGGAGATTGGCTGGGCGGTGGGGTGATGAGGGAATCAAAAGGTCAGGCAGCTGGCGAGGGCGCGGCCGGACAGAGAGAATGAGAGGGGGGGAGGGGAATTCCAAAGGACTTTTACGGAGGCCTCACGGAACTGAACTCGTGCTGGATACGACCTGATAACATGCGTATTTAACTTAAATTCTTATCTTATTAAACTCATATTCATGCTTATTTTATGTGATTATGATGCATGTTATCCTAGTTTTATAAATTTTCTCCATTGATATGCCATTTCACTAAAGTCCATACTTATGCATAAATTAGGGTTAATTATGTGCTTTATTCATGATTAATCTTTTGCAAGGTTAAATAAATGCTTTCCCTAATTTATTTTGACTTTAGTTGATGATTAGAAGAATTAATTTTAAGAAGAGGATGTTGGGATAATATGAAATACATTTCTTACAAGGATCACTTTAGTTTATTTTAAATTAACCTTCTAGTCTTCTTCCTTTAATAAATAGCTTCGTCATGACCCCCGTGAATTCCTGCTGAAATCGCGGGGGAATTCAGTGGGTGAATTCCGCAAGAGGATGACGAGGCGGTCGGTGAGGGTGAGCAAGGGCAAGGCGAATTGGTGGGGATGATGGAAGGCGAGGGCAGGGCGACAATGGGAATGACTGAAAGGCTTGGCGAATTCGGAAGGGTGACAAATGGAATTCAGCTGAAAGGGGATGCGATGGGTGGCGCGAAGATGGAGGGGAGGATTCGGCGGGATGACAGGAATTGGCACGGGCGTTGGGGGGGATGTGTGGAGTTTGGCACAACGAGAAGGAGGTCGCAAGTCGGGGTGGAGGTTGGCTGGGAGTGGAGGGGAATCGATGAGGAGAGGACGGTGGGATGCATTCAGGGCGTCGAGTGGAGGGTCCCGACGGGACGGACGGCTACGCAGTGAGATCAGGGCAGCGAATTCGGGAGCAGGTGAGGCGAAACAGGGGGACGCTGGTGTTCGGGCGTTGGGAGAATTGATAGGTTTCGGGGAGGGGTAGTGCTGACGTATCGTTTTATGCGGTCGTTAAAACACACAAACGTCGATCAAACAAAATTTATAATTCCAAACTCACAATAACAAAGATATAAAATCAAGTATAGTGTAAAGATCGGGTCAATCCACAGAGAACACAGTTGACTTTGATCGTAAAGTTGACTTGGTCAAACTTAGGTTTAATTAGGGTTTTAAAGAAATGAATTTATAAGATTATTACTGAAAATGATAGAATTATATCAGAGATGATATTTTAAGATTTTAGAAACTAACTTTTAAGAAGAAATGTCAAAAGTCAAGGTCAAAGATTTGACTTTGACCAATAGTTGACTTTCTAAAAATTAGAGAATAAAACGAGCTTAAAATATTACGAAAATTATATATTCGGAAACTGGAGAGAAAATGGAAATTATTGAGATAAAATTTGTGATTTTTGAAGAAGAATTGGATTTATTATGAATTATTGAAAATCAAAGATCAGAAAAATCTCGAAATAAACACTTTGGTGTAAATCTTCAAGTTGTCTAAACAAATGATATCCAAATCTTACAATTCACATATGAATGGAAAGGTAACAACCTGAGGATTCCAAAGAGAGCAAAGTTATCCAATTGCATCTTGTATTTTGAAAGTAATTGCACCCGCAAGTCAACGCCCAAATTCAAATTGAAAATGAATAGTAGATAGTCAAACGTTAAATTGAGGGGCAAATGATGAGGAAATTTTACGATTTTGCTATCCACAGAAAGCTGATAAAACAAGGAATCTAATGAAGCTAGAATCAAATGATTCGGACTTAAGATCAGGGAGAAATCCTTATTCGGTGAAGACCGATTGACGACCGCGATCACATGATGATCGTGGGCCACGATCCCACGATAATCGCCCATCCGATCATGATCGAAAGTCCCTGATGCTTCCATGTGTCACCCACGATCGCCAAAATTGTGATTAATCTCAGGCGTTCAATTTCATTTACACGATCAACGGCTCCCATTTGCGCACGTGCCTTGATCTTTGATCGGGTGGACTCGGGTTCACGCAATTGAAGCATCTCCATCATCGCGATCGAATCCGACGAGCCATGCAATGCCGCGTCGCTTGTAATTTTAAATTCCAAGAGAACATAGTCCCACACAGAGAAAGTGAAAGAAGATAATGCCTATATAAGATGGGATCGTTTAACGCCTTTGCATTACTGCCCCAACTATCTTACCTGGGCCCACTATACCCATGGGCCCATCATCTACAAGTGCAAAGACCTCATGCCATGTGGCGCCGCCCAAGCGTCCGCGTGGACTCGTGTGGCCTTGCCACGCATCCGCGCCACCTCCGTGCCACGCAGGCGCTTGCGTGGGCTCGCGTGGCTCTGCCACGTGGCCTTGCGTGCCATGTCGCATCCACGCGAGTCCCATGCCCCGCCATGTCAGCTCCGTGGGTCCTGTGGAGAAATAAACCCCCTTTTTGCTATTTTTTAAAGGAATTAAATTCGTAAAAATTAAAATCAATTCGAGAAGAAATCTTGAAAATTCAGAAATCAATATCTTTGAAAATATAACTCCTTTTTTACTCAAACTTTCTCCATTTGATCACAAATTTCTTCATCTTTAATATCATGCCATCTAAAAATTTAAATTAAAGAAGCATTTAAGATGAATTTAAAATAATCATAGATAATTCTTAAGAAGTCTATTTTATATCATCCAAACATTCTCTTCTTCAAATTAAATCTTCTAATCTTCTACTAAAGTTAACGTAAATTAAGGAAAGTAATTAATTTCTATTTATTTAACCTTGGAAAAGATTAAACATCCATAAAGCAAATAATTAACCCTAAATAATGCATAAATATGGACTTTAGTAGAATGACATACTAATGGAGAAAATTCATAAAAACTATGATAACATGCATCATAAAGACATATAATAAGCATGAATATTAGTTAAATGAGGTAAGAATTTAAGTTAAATATGCATGTTATCAAATGCGGGCAACGGGAGTAGGGGGCAAGGTCGCGGGTGGAGGTGGCGAGGTCGCAGATGGGTAAGGAGGGGAGTGACGGGAGTGGCTGGGCGACGAAATTCAGGTGGGGAGGTGCAGGACGACAAGGGGTAGATGGCGAATTCAGGAGAGGTGAGAGTGGGCGACGGGAAAATTCGAGAAAGGTTGATGGAGGGGTTACGAAAAGGGATGTGGGTTGAATTCGGCCAGGGGACGGGTGATTCGTCCAGGCGATGGAGACGAGGGTGAGGGCAGAGGGCGTTGGGGGTGAACTCGGGTTGAATTCGGCCGGAAGGGAAAATTGGCGGGACGGCTGGGTGATACCGGTAAGGCGATGGTTGAATTCGCAATGGCGACAAGCGGATTCAGTAGGGCGCATGGGAAGGGGACGATCGGGCGATGGGGGTGGAGGTTACCGAACAATTCAAGGAGGATTGGAGTCGGCTGGACGGGATGAGGAAGACGGGTGGCAGGGGGAGGAGAGGAGAAACTGGGGACGGGGAATCTCTGGAAACATGGCAGGGAAGGGGAATCATGGAGGGAAAGCTGGAGGGTAAGTTCGTGGAGGGGACGCGGAGCTGGAGCGCGAGGTGGAGATGGAGGATCGATGGAGGAGGGATGGCGCGGCGGTCCTATGGCGGCGGCGTCGCGAAGGGGATCGGTGGCAAGGCGCGGCGGCGGCATGATGTCGTGCGGCAGTGGAGACAATGTCGATGTCCTCGTGGCTGGGGCAAGGAGTGGCGGCGGTCGCGGCGGCGGCACGGAGGTGTGCGGCAGTGGCGACGGCGGTTGGACTCCTTCCTGGGCCTTCCGTGAGCAGCCACTCGAGAGGGATGAAACTCTTTCCTTTCCCAAATGACAGCTAGGGTTGGTGGGGGGGGTCCCTTCTCCTCATATAGAGGGCTCATAGCATTGACTACAATTAGGCACAGTTTGCATGAACTCTATTCAAGTTCTTTTATATCTAGTAGTCAATCTAAACTGATCTCTCCATTAGTTGGACATCTCCAACACCTCTTTATATGATGATTCAGTAGAGCTGGTCTTTATCGAGCAACCTCTAGGCTACATTGCTCATGGGGAGAATTTGTAGATTTGTCTTCTTTGTTTTGCAATCTATCGTCTCAAAGAGAGTCCTTGTGCTTGATTTGTAAAGTTTAGTAGTCTTCTCATGTCTTATGGCTTTACCCCTTCTAACAATGATTTGATAGTGATGTGAAAGGCCACATCTGTGAGCTTCGTGATACTTGCAAATATGTGGATGACATTCTCTTAATCATTAGCAATGAGGCTGGTATCTTTACCGCCAAAGCTTATCTTTAAATGCACTTTGTGACGTACAACTTGAAAACACTACGCTCTTTCCTTGGGATTAAATTTCTTACCAATCAATTAAGTTACCACTACCTCATAGGAAGTTTTGCCTAGATCTTCTCCAAGAGACATGGGCTACTTGGGTGGCAACCAACCACATCACTATTAGAGGTATATCACAAGTTCTTGAATGCTAATTCACCTATGATGGCATAGGACAAATGTTGTTGACGTGGTCTAGCAAAGATGATCAATTTAATTATGTCTCTCTTCAATATTAATTTTTTTTCATTTTTATTAGTTAGTTCATGTAGAAGCCTCTCAAGGTGCAATAGTTCTCTCATACATCAACCGTACCACTCACCAAGGGCTAATCTATCGGTGCAAGGATCATCATGCTGATGATGATGCAGGATATTGTAGGAATAAAGGAGACTAGAAATCTACAACAAGGTATGACCCATACGTTGGAGGTTATTTGGTCACCTGGAATTATCAAGCACAAAAGGTTCTCTCTTTTTTAGTGCAAAAGTTGAGTACTAAATTGTGGTTGCTATTGCTCGTGAGATGGTATGGCTAAAATATTTTCTACAAGACTTGGGTATCATGACTTCGATGCTTATGCATATGCATTGTGATAAGCAAGTCACTATCTTTATTTCTAGAAATTTTTTCTTTCATGAAAGGACCAAGCATCTTGAGATTTTACGTCACTTTATCCATGAAAAGGTTTTGATAGGAGTTACTTCAACACCTTATATGTCATGTTTGGACTAGCACAACATCATTTTCACCAAGAGCCTCATTAGTGTGTCGTAGGATTTTTTACTTATATGCTTCACCTTAAATCTAAGTGTTAGATATAACTCATGAAAGATATTAGCCCACATTAGGGAGATTAGTTCCTCAGTGGGTCATATTTATTGTATCTCTCCTTATCCTCTTCAAATAGAGGCTTTTAATCTCTTCTTCAATCATCCTAATGTAAATGGCTTTAATTTTCACAACTACAATTAATTTATGCCAAAATCAAATAATTTATTCAAATTGTATAAACTACTCAATAATTAGAAAAAACTAATTGGAGAAAAGTATTGAAGACTTTTTATGAATACGTTGCAAAACACTAATATGCACAAAATCATGATTCCCATTTTGGACGAAACACTAATATGCACGAAACACTAATTTGTTCGTATTTATTGGAATAAGTCAAATGGTCTTCCTTTATTCCCATTTTGGACCACACTGCCTTATCCCTTTCTTGAACCTATCAACCTTCCAAATAATTATTTTTCTTTCACAAAAAAACTCAAAATGGTATTAGATAACTCTTACTTCAATAAACTTTTACTTTAATAACTAACGATTTGACTTTAATAAATTCAAAAACTTTTAATTCAATCACTTTGAGCCATTTTATCAAAAATTTACACATTTCAGTTCATATTTCATAAAATCACATGAAATGGGCTGATTGATACAAAATTAGTATCAATTCATGATTCTAAGCGCTAGATCATTTCATAGTAATTTCTATATACACATCCAAAATATGTTCATCAGCAACTCTGAGTTGCCACTAGATGTCCCCTATTTTGCAAAATAAACCATGAAAAATATAATAAATTCTAATAAAACTTTAAAAATCTAGAGAAACTCAGAATTGATTGAATAACTTTTTCTAAGCTTCAAACATTCATATCTAACATCTCGATGCCTATTTCAAATGAAACTTTCATCTTATTCATTATCAATTTTCAATTTGTTTATTCTATCTTGCAAGTCAAAGTATGAAAGGATAGAGAAACCAATCATTCCAAAGATGGCATGTTGAGCATGAAATGCCCTTAAGGAATATCATCCTATTTTCTCCTTTGTTTGTAATTCATTTCACTCAAGCCCTTAGAACATGAAAAATTTTTAAATTCTAGATAATTTAGGCAAAAAATAAGGTCAAACATAATTTAGGAATCAAACTGACACTGATGAATGCAAAATTATTGTATGGATGAAATATCATGATGAATGAAAATATTCCATAAAATAACGATAATATGCCTAATATTTGTATGAGTTATATATTAGAAATAGATAATAGTGATAAAAATGATTGTAGAAATGACAAACTATCAACAATGGTATTCGTCAATGAGATCATGTTACACTATGATTTTTCAGGCACATGGTGGGAAGACTTCATGGTGATTGTCACAAGATTGATCACTTCATGATCTAAATAAGATCCTAAACATATCATGGAGATCCAAAATTATAATTTTCTAACATCTTTTCCCAAGACCCATCACCTTGAATATGCACATAAGGAGATGCCACTAGTTGCATTTTATCTTGTGGCAGCATCATGGCTATTGTCAGTGTTGCACACTTAGAAGGTGTCATATTCAGTGGTGACATCATTCATTTGGCTGTATCACTTTGGGTTCTAGAAATAAAGTTGTTACAAAGTACATGGAACTTCTGAACTTTTCCTATGAGGATGATTCATTTTCTCTTCCAACTCTTGAAATAAGGGCGTTTGTGGAGCACAAGTAAGTGTGCAAGAAACATCAGGAAAATTGAAATAGTGAAATAAAGGTGCAAATAGAATAAAAGAAATATTAGGAAAATATTGTACATTTCTATTTTTTTTGTACCAATTAAAGAAACATCTTGCCAAAGATTGATCTCTTGTCATAATTAATAATTCAAATATTTTATATGTTGTGCTTATTTGTCCAATATTTTTTGTAGCTGGCCCAATAGTAAGCATAGTTTTTTTATGAAAATATATATTCTAATGATAATAAATATGGCAATTATTGAATAAATCCTCTAATATTGCATGTTATCAGATGACTACCTATTTTCAATGTTATTTTATCACACCAAGCATAAATGTATTGTATAGATTAAGCACTAATGTTCATTATGTCTTGTTCATTATTAATTCAAATAGATTTCTTGATCTTGGATGCTTAATCTCAAACATGCTTTGAGGGAGGATCACTACATGGAATATTAAGAGAATTTAAATTTCTTTTAAATTTGGGCAGAGATTGAACTGTCTCTAACTAATGGCTTTGCAAAGAGTAGTCTCACATGCATCTAATAGTGACCTTGCTAGTGAAGAATTACTGCATAAGAGTTTCTCAATGAAATTGAATAAAATCTTGTTAGGAAGCTAGAAACTTGGAGATGTAAGTGGGTACCCAACCTCCTAATTTGACCTTCATGAACTTGATAAGCATAAATTAGTAGATGCATCCATGCACCAACAACACATGTTTATTTCTTAATTACCATAGAAAACATATGAAAGTGTCTTACTTATTGATGAAATATTACAGAAGCACACATTTACCGTCAAAGTCCAAAATTGCATTATTTTGACATAATTATTAATAACAAGAGACATTCCCTCTTGGTTTCCTTGAAGTCAAGTGGTATATCTCTCACACCTTTTGAAGTTATTTGAATACAAGAGCTTGGGTGGATTTTATGGATCCTATTCAAGCCCATTAAAGAGGCCTAAGACATCTCCATGCATATACAAGAGGCATAAATATAAAGTCCAAGCCTAGACACATAGAAGCCCATGGAGAAGGCCCAAATTGGGGCTATGAACAAACGATTAAAGTCCCAAAATTGGGCATCCTATGAAGACTCCATCTGAGCTAATCATGGCCATCCAATTTAGGGCACCACATCAGCTAAAGATTGAGGAACTCCCCTCAATGAGTGTATCCTCCTTTCCTTATTGTTTTTCTGCTCTTTGGATCTCTATAGAAGGGTCCACTTTCAGGAAAAGTACGGAAATCAAGACCTCATTTAGTCCACGTTCATATCCAAGATCATCATGGAGAGGAAAAGTTGGATTGCTCAGGAACCAAGCACCACTCAGCCAGGGATTTTCAAGAATATGATTTTCATGTGAGATTTAGATCAGAATATTACGTGCATTCTTCTCCGATGGTAGTCTAGACTTATATTTATAATTCATTTCCCATTAGTTCATCATCTCCCCCACATTTCCCAAATCCATCCGCCTCCTTTCTACTATTTGTTTCTCTTTTTTCTCATCCCTATTTTCCCCTCCTTGTTTATGAATTTTTATCCTTATATTCTCATTCATATATATATATATATATATACACATTTAAAATGTCAAAAAGACTAAGAAATTAATTTGATTCGTTTCCCATTAATAATCATCCATTTTCCCTCTAAATCTTATTAATTTCGCTCATAATCACACCCATCAGGAGTTCTCAAAAATGACTTACAGAAAATAGTCTACTAGAAATATAGCTACATATAAACATATCATTAATTTACATCAAGGTACATGTCCAACTGGGCTAACGTGCTCGGAAGGCATCCCATGGGCGAGGATAGGCAAATGCAATTTCTGTGGGCTGTGATTTCCACGGGTGAGTGAAAGGAATTGGGAGGAAGAACATTCCAATTATCGGGCATGCTCCTTGTTTCTCTAGAAAATTTCTTTGTTATATACAGCCCTAGAAAGACATGCCTGTTTAAATGACGATAATGCGACAGAGAGTTGTTGACGGCACAAGAGGGATGCCCTAGAAAGACATGCATATTTCAAGTAAGATTGTGTGACGGACACTTGTTGATGGCAGAAGCGGGAGAACCTAGAAAGACATACATGCCATTTTTTTGTTTCTCGCTCCTGTTCATGCATCCGACAATGGGTGGACAGAGAATCCGAGTTTCTAGTTTTTTTTTTTTGAAAAATCTCGATTAACGCTCATAATAGTTAGATATACATCGCAAAATAGATTAAACTGATTACTCTACTATTTGAGACCAAAGAATTTGAATTAAATCCAAAGGAGCAAATGAGTGGGCGAGAACATTGTTCCTCGAATTAGCATGAAGGAAGCGTATCCAACCTAGATTATTTAAAAATTATTTACTTAACATTTCCCAGCAGGTATCTGTCAATTAGGGTTGAATAGAAGTGGGGTCGTCGCCACTTCTTAATTTTTCACTTCGCGCCAGGTCTCAGAAGCGACAGATCGCTTACATGCAGGAGAAGAAAGCTAGATCATTAAAAAAAATTCAGAAAGTGATGTCTGTTTAGCAGACGAGTACAGTAGCCTAGGATTGACCTGTTCATCTCACTACTTGTTCGACAGCGGCACCGCGCCAATAAACTGCTTGACAATATGAAGCTGCGAACTATGATTCTGCAATCAACCAGACAAGCGTGAAGGATGGTTTTGCAAAGCGAGCGCTTATTCGTAAATTTTTTCAATATAGGGATCGAGAAAAGAATCAATCAATACTGAATTCATCAAGATAAGGACATTAAAGTTGGATCAAAGGCCAGAAGCGCGAGCAGCATAGGCTAGGAGATCGCTGGGATTTAACTTCCATGGGGAAAATAATACGTGTGGATTGTTCATCATACGCCGCTGTGAATTCATAAAGTGAATCAATTGCACTGATTTAGGGCTCAACACCTCTCATATAAACACGAGACCTTGCGCAGAGAATTATCAATTCCATTTACATTATTGACATTTTTGGAATTTGAGCTGAGGGGATAAATTCACCCCCTTTCTATAAACAAGGGTCAATTGCTTGGATCTCACCAGGTTGCAATTCTTTTGAGAAGTCTGATTCACGTCTGACTACTCGGAAGATCCCCACCCGCTTCTTGTGGACTCGAGGTATGTTCTTCATCCTTCATGTTCGTCGGTTCTTCTTCATTTTCAATTATCCACGAGCAATCTTTCAGATCTGAGAATGGGCGCATGGGTACCCCCACAGGTAATCATTAGGTCTGAATGGCACACGATATTTGATGAAAAAAATCTCATACCGAACGTCGATAAAAGAAGGAAAGGTAAGAAAATTAAATTACGATGTGCACTTGCATGGATCACCGCAATAAAACTTGAATTAAATAAACATTTAAGTCGTTTATGATACCATTATCTCAGATGTAGTTAAAATATTTAATAGTATTCCCATTACAACTTTCTTCCTAATCATAGCTGCCGACATTTCCGTCCAGCATGAAACATTGAATTCGGCTCCCGTGATCTTGCCTTGCTCCACCATTGCACGCCCATTGGCTCGTCTTCTGTCGCAGATGAACATGCATCATATCTTGCCCATTCATGATCGTCGCAAAGTATGGTCTTCTCTCTCCAACTTGCCTGTCTCCTTTCAATGGTGCAGGTACTTTTACCCCGGTTTCACCCCTCAAGATCCCGTCTTCTTTTACTCTCTCTTTATCTCTCAACATGATGCCCCTGCCCTCCGGGAAATCCCAGAAAAGACAGATGTGGCCGATTCAGATGCCACCTCGCCGTTCGTTATTTTCTTATCTTTTCTGTCGTCTTCTTTCGTATTTACTATTCGGGAAGACGGCGGGCGCACTCGACGTGGTTTCAAGGTCAGCAACGTGGATGGACGTATGCTAACAACTGGGCGCCTCCCTCGCCGTCCCATCGGTAAAATCATAATCTTTTTTTCTCATCCAATTCTATTCAAATCTCTCTCTCAGATGACATGAATTTCAGGAGAGAGAAAGAGCGATGTTGGAGCAGTTTTTCTCCCTTCTTTAAATATGAGAGCTCAGCCACCACAATGAAGGAGTATCCTTAGAGCGTCCTCTCTGTCTCTCTCTTAGAGTTCCCTCGACTTATCTCTCTCTAGACGGAGATATGGCTTGTATTTTACAAGACGAGATAGTAAAATGGAAATGAGTTTAAAAATAGGTCGAGAATGAGAGAGAGAGAGAGTGAGAAACTGTTTGGTCGAACGTCCTTCTCTGTTCTTTACTGCAGCCACTGGTCTGCTCGAGATTAATGCTCGGGGGACCAGCGTTTCACAGCAGTCGGCGCCTCCTTCCTCCCTGCAAACCGCACTACCGTATTTTTATTAAATATGATCTGTCCAGCTATAAGGTCAGTTCAATTCAACGAGCAGTACCTTTCTGACCCCCGCATGTCTCCACTCTCTCTCTCTTTCATTCTCTCTCCGGTACGCGAAGCATGTAATTGAAAAAGCGCCAGAGAGTAAATTTTCAGGAATTGAATCGGCGCCTT